>PVKU01001836.1:0-266877 GCA_004027475.1 Anoura caudifer | reverse complement strand
GCGTGCCCGTCCGCACCTCCGCTTTTTCCTGCCGCGACTCCGCCCCTCTTACCGGTCTGGATGAATCGTTGTTGGACTTCCAAACAGTTTGATTTTCTGAGATCTGGTTGTTTTCTTGTTTCTAAATCTTTGTTGTCCTTAATTTGGTTGTGAGAAGAGGCACAGTGCGTCTGCCTATGCCTCCATCTTGGCCGGAAGACCCGAAGAGACACTTCTTCAAGGAGGACATACAGAGGGCCCATAGGCATATGAAAGGATGCTCAACATCACTACCCATCAGGGAATGCAAATTAAAACCACAATAAGATACCACCTCACACCAGTCAGCATCACTATCATTAACAAATGAACAAACAATAAGTGTTGGAGAGGATGTGGAGCGAAGGGAACCCCAGTACACTGTTGGTGGGGATGCAGATTGGTGTAGGCACTGTGGAAAGCAGTATGGAATTTTCTTAAAAAACTAAAAATGGACCTATGTTTTGACCCAGTGATTCCACTACTGGGATTATACCCTAAGAATCCTGAAACACCAATTCAAAAGAACCTATGCACCCCAATGTTCATAGCAGTGTTATTTATGATAGCCAAGTGCTGGAAATAGCTAAGTGCCCATAAGGAAATGACTGGATAAAAAAATTGTGGTACCTTTACCCAATGGAATAGTATGCAGCAGAAAGAACCACCTTTCATGACAGCATGGATGGAACTGAAGAGCATTATGCTAAGTGAAATAAGCCAGGTGGTGAAAGACAAATGCTACATGATCTCACCTATAAGAAGAACCTAATGAATAAAACAAACAAATGAGCAAAATGGAACTAGAGGCATGGAAAGGAAGGACTGACTCTCAGTGACCAGAGGGGCATGGGGAGGGGGATAAGGGGGAAAAGAAGGGAGATAATGAGGGAAAGGATAGGAATGATCTAATCAACGAATGGGTACAATTGACCCATGGACATGGACAAATGGATGGGGATTGACTGTGGGAGAGGGGGTGGGCCAGGCAGGGGAAAACAAGGCGGGGAAATTGGGACAAGTGTAGTAAGACAACAATACAAAGAGAATGGTGAGTACAACTTTAAGTCTGAAGCAGGTAACATGTACTAGAAAGCTAAGTACATGGGCTGAGAAAATATGAAGAAAGCCCTTATTCTTATGGCAAACTCTGAGCCTAACATAAAATGTGTTTTCTGAAAAGTAAACAGTTGTCTAAGAACAGGTGAGTGGTGAAACAAGTGCAACAGACCGTATGATTGCAAGTGCCAGCCAGTGGTCACAGCAAGTGCGAGCATTCCCTGAGTGGTCATAGCTGCTGGACTCAGACCTACATTTTTGACCACTGTGCTCTCATTTGGACTTCTCAGTAGTCTTGATTTAAAGGTCTGGAGACTGAGGCTTATTGAGCGATACCAACTTGCCTTAAATCACCAAGTGAAATAGTTGTGGAAGGAGCATTCAGACCCAGACCTCAGGGTCTAGCTGCCACCAGTAGTTGGCCTTCCCCCTGCCCCACATCCCACCAGTCAGCCAGCAAGGAGTGGAGAACTGGTATTTGAATCTGGGTCTTTCTGCCTTCAAAGTTCTTGCATTTCTAACTGTGAGAGCACTACCTCTTCCAAAGAGCTGAAAAATAGTGTGGCCACCAAAAAATGTGGAAAGTTTTGTATACAGAGGAGGGTGTGTAACTCATTCATCCATATAACAACTCCATGAAGTTGGTGCGATACGGTTCCCATATTGCATACACTGCCCATAGATGTTCAGTAACATGCCCAAGGTCACACAGCTAGAAAGTGGCAGTGCCAGGTTCAGACCAAAGCCCTTACTTTTCTCTGTACTCCATGCCTCTCTGCCTGTAAAAAGACTGGTGGCTCTAGGAAAGAGAGGAAGAGCCCCCATGTCATGTGAGACATAGTTATGGTCTTGCTCTGTTGAGAACTAAGGTGGTCAGTACTAATAATAGTTAACATTTACAGACCAATCACAGTGTGTCCCAGCCACTGTTCAAAACACCTTATTTTCATTAGCTATGAAGTGCTCAAAACAGCATTCTAAAATATACAGCCCTTTTATGGGTGAGGAAACTGACCACAGAGAAGTTAAAGAACTTGCCCAAGGTCAGACAGCTATTGTGTTGAGCTGAGAATTAAATTCAGAACTCCTGGAATTTCATTCAATTCAAGAAATGTAGGAGGCCACCTTCCAAGTATATAAATGTTCCTGTTTGGCAGCTACAGGGGTTATCCAGATGGGGAAGACACAACTTCTGCTCTCAACATTGAGTGGAAGGTCAGAATAAGAAAGGCACAAGGAGAGGAAAAATACAGTGTCCTGACAGAGAGGACAGGCATGGGGGGCCCTGAGGCCCCTGAGAGGGTGATCTCATCTTGTGTAGGTGGAGCTCAGAGTCAGGTGTGAGGTCAGTGGCCCCAAAAGGGCTTTCAGGAGGAATGCTGATGGAGGGATGGGGCTAGAAGGAGAAAAGCTCAGCCATGAGGAAGGCTTGAGTAAGTTGGTCCAGGCCACACAACTATGTGTAAGCTTGATACAGATAAATCTCTCAGAACAGAGGAAGCACTCAATAATTGTTTGCTGGTGTGTTATTATCATCATCATCATCATTTTCATTATTGATGGAGCTGGAACTTGATGCAGAGACTTGAGCTTTTTTCTCTGCACTAATGAAAGAGTTGACAAATTTGGACAGGAAGCCTATAATCTTCTTGGGGGTGTTCTGGTTTGCTAGGCTGAAGAACTGTTTTTTACTGAATTTGATTGATCTTCATGAGTTACGGGAGATTCTTTAATGGGGAAGTGACCTGAACATTTAGCTGTATTTAAGAAGAAAAGCAGCATACTGTATGCTGGACGCTGAGATAGGGATAGTTATCTCTCTCTTCCACCTTTCTTTCCTTCTTGCATTCAAAACCCTTCCAATGAAGCCAATATTATCTGCTAATTCTGAAAAAGGGAGTGGAACCTGCCTGCTTGGTCTTCTGATGAGTTATGACCAGTTAGCTGCCTCCCAACCCCGCAACCCTCCTCCAGGAAACATTCTAGGCTGGTTTTTCTTTCTTACTAAAACAAATTGAATGTTTTTGGCTGGATTTTCCTCAGAGGTGCAGTATGTCTCACTCCCTGCTCTTTTCCCTTTTCACTCTGCTTCTCTCAATGCGTTTTGTGCCCTATCTGAAAGCAGAAGATGAAAGATAACAGGATAAATCCTACTTTGGCTGCCATAGCAACCTTCACCTGCTTTGCTATTCACTTTTGAAGTGCCCTTCTCCTGTGAAAAGTTGTTTTGCATATAATTGTTTGGCTCATCCAGAGCAACAAATGAAAGGATGGTCGTCTTCCTCCACACTGGGCTCAAGAATACATGTTCCACGATGGTGCAGGCAGAGGGTACCACACCGAGGGTGCCTCCGTCCCCTTCTACTTTTATTTTTAAGAAAAAAAAATGACACAGGCAGAAATGGTGAATCTGTGACTGCATTATATGGGCTCTAGTTTGGGCTCATCTGGGCCCATTATATGGGCTCTATGTCAATTTACAAATGACTCAAGTTTGTATTTTTAAGTTAAGTTCAAAAGCCAGTTCAATTGAAATTAACATAGGAAATTTCTAGACTGTTACCCAGGTAGAAGTGAAATTTCTTTAGTTGAATCCCAGCAAAACTCTCTCCATCCGTTTCCATTCTGTACTGTACCCTAGAAGCTGATCCATAGATCCACAACTTGCTTTTCCCCTCCAACTTGATAAAACTTCCTAAGAAGCTGCTTTCTTAGGGAATTGGATTAATTGAATTATTGTCCTGTGGCAGCTTAATGTGGAAGAGCAGGTCCAGAAGCTTTCTTGAAGGGAGCCATGAATTGGGAATGTGGATGATTTCCTCCGGTTTCCAGTTGGGTTTGGCTGGCGGAAGGTGCCAGCAGATTAGAGAAAGAGAAAGGTGGCGATATTTATTCCTCTGGCACCCTCTTTGTGGTGCCACTGTGGATTGAATGTGTCCCTCAACCAAAGGTGTGTCAGGGAACCTTCTCACAGCTCTGGGGAGGAAAAGCAATTTTCTTCCTACCCTTCCAAGTTCTCCTGTGGGTCTATTAATCAAGTTGACATGAGACAGATAAACAGAGGAAACTAAAAGTTTATTGCATATGTACATATGAAGAAGGATCCATAAGAATATGGGGACTGAGGACAAACTGAGCAGTTGAGACTTAGATGCATCTTGACCTAAAAAGTTGTGATTTGGACTTCAAAGGGCAGGAAGGCAATTCACATGAAGGTGGCAAAGCAAATGTTTGGCAAACAAATATTTGCTGGGCCATCTTTAACCACGTGCACAGAGGACTTTGATCAAAGGGGCCTTGCTAGGTTCCTCCCGGTCTGTGTGTCGCACATCAGTTTGTATTAAACCACGGTGACCTGTGATGGTAGCTCTCTTCCTGCGGCAGGTCCTCCGGCTGAATTCTTTTAATAAGTTAAGGAAAAGGTCAGAGGTTTTTCCTGCATCCTATTTCTTGAGAATAACCATCTCAGAATAATCAGTATCTCCAAAAGGCATACTTTGGGGTGGCAAACTCTGCTTCCCCACTCAACACTCTACATCAACCTGTTCTGGAAACACCGCCCCTCCTCTCTCCTCTGCAGGCCTAGGGGCAGTGCCAGCCCAGGATTTTGCACTATCGTTTGTGGTTTTCCATATCCTGCCCACACCTTTGTTAAATAGTCTCTTTATTAAATTTAAGCCCTTTTAAATGATTGGTTTTGAGCATGCTGTCTGTTTCCTGCTGGACCTTGACTAATACAATGACCAAAGCTCTTCTCTTTGGGATGGGTGCCCCAATATTGCTTATGTTATATAATGAACTTATGGTTCACTGTAGGCCATTCTTAGTAGAAATATTCCCCTGTCTTTAAGAACAACCTCCTCACATTTCTATCCTTCATAAAAGATTATGTTTCCTTTATTTAACACTTTTCTCTTCAAGCAAGCTGTTTGAAATACATTTTCTTGATGTTGTCAATCAGGTTTGTGAGAATGGAATACAAATATCCTTCTTGTCTTTTCTGACCCTGGATAAATTTGAAGGTCTTCCTTCCCTTTTTATTTTGTCCATTGGAAGAATATACAGAATTTGTAAATCCTTCTGGGAGACTATGGGCATTAAAACCGTACAGGGGTAAAGGCATTATCCTCGGTGAGTTTGTAGTGTTGTCACTAAGGTAGGATCTCGTGCAAAAGGAGATGATGGAAACAACTTGCTTTTCCACCCTCTAACTTCAGAAATCTTCATAAGAAGCTGCTTTTTGGGGGAACTGGATTAATCAAATTACTGTCCTGTGGGAGCTTAATGTGGAAGAGTGGCTCCAGAAGGTGGCCTGAAGCGAGCCCTGAATGAGGAATCTGGATAATTTCTATTGAAACCAGGAGTTGAAAACTGCATGTTCTTGAGTCTTTCAAGACTGATCCCAGATGATATCAAGAACATCATGAGGCTCACACAGCACAGCAGGTGTGAAAATTCTGCAGCACAATTAAATAGGGTGCATTATATTTCAGAAAGAGCTCTGATGGATTTCTGTGGAGCACAGCCTAAGAATATCATGTCTCGCCTTTGTATCTGAGATGGCTGGGATGGTTTTTTGTTACTAATATACTTCAATTTCCCTGTAAGAGGGACAAAAATGAGCAGAAGGCCTGGCTAATCCCTAACATGGTCCAGATATTAAAATACCAAAAGGCATCAAAAGGACCTCACTCGTAAGGCCAGACTAAAAACGAAGGCTGATGATATGATTTAATGGTAAGAAGAGTATTGTTATTCATATAAAAATTTTCTCCTAATAATCTTGTTTTGTCCCAAGTATCTGAAAGAATCACATAATTTTAGAGCTGAAGGAATTTTAAACACTGCAAAATTTTAAGGTGAGGTTTCTGTTTAAAACTTTTAACTGCATTCATTTAACCTTATATGCAACTTAAAAATAGCTATAGGAATATCTTCTCTAGTACTTTTTGATGCAACATTGCATTCTTAGTTTTGACCATTAATATGCAAGCTGACATTGTCGTCTTTAAGTTCCTCCACACTAACTAATCTCCCATAATCCATTTGCTTGGTTTCCAATCAAAACTGAACTTAAAGTTGGAATGAATTGTTCATTAATCATTTTCATTTATCCTGTTTCCTTATTTATCCTTCTTGGCTGGCCATAACGTGGAATCGAAGCATATTTGTTTCTGTTTTGTTGTGCTTTTTGCAAAGTGGTTTAGATTCCTGTTCTTAATGTAAAATGCAAATGAATCGAATCTTCAGCATTCTTTTATCTGAGGAAAAATAAACCCAAACTTAAGTTGCTTTTTGTATGTCTTGCTCATTTTTCTTCCTTTGTGGATCATTATTTCCTATTTTTTAAAAATTCTCACCTTCTAATTTGAGTGACCTAGAAGATGAAAAATATGGACAGGTTGTTGTGAGCATCAGCTTACAGGTTTCAATGCTAGAGGAAGCTTTTGGTAAAGGTTATCAGTTGCCTTTTCTGCAGCATCTTTAAGTCCAGAGATAAACAGATGTTTCTTTTCTTACGTATTTTCTTTAATTATTGGAAAGATAAAACTCTCAAGGTGAAAGACCTAACAGGAAATGCCAGCCACCCATCTCCTTGGTCCCTGGATCCCCTCTGTGACATTCTGCCAGATGTTCATCATCTGCTCTATGGAGCACCAATGCCAGTTGCTCACTTAGACATGAGGCAAGACATTTCTGTTTGAACTTTAATTTTTAAGAGATCCATAGCTCCTTTTATTAAATTGAATTCTTTCTCCGTGGTTTGACTTCTACTCTCTAAGAGCCATACACCAAATATTTCATTTCCTTTTTCAGAGTTAGAAAGCAACTGTGATTTCACTCAAGGCTTCTTTCCTACACTGCCCTATGCTATATCTTCCCATGTATCTGTTTCTTAGATAATATAACTTTTGGCCCCTTGTCAGATTGGATAGTCTCCTTAGAGAGAATGCCATTTTTTTTTTCTGTAATGGGTGGTACACAGAATTGGCCTTGGTGTTTTGTCCATGTTGAGGGGACTCAGGGTGAGAGTACCAGCACCCTACCCGTTCCGATGAGGCATTAGCCTTATTTATAGATCACACATCTCACTATTAACAGAATGAACTTACTTGATAATGAAACTAATATGAGCATCTCCATGGATGTTTACAATTTTGTTTTTCCGTCATGGTTCTTTACCATTCTCATGGGCTTATTTGTAATCTCTCCCCTCCTTTTATATCCAGTCTAAGCCTCTCTAGACCAGAGCTCCTACAGGCAAATGCACAGCTCCCCACTATCATGAGTTCTATCTGCCCTGTTCCTAGAAAGGTGTAATGTTTTAGGATTCAGTAATTCAGGAATCTGAAATTCATGGATAATGTTAACGCTGGGACAACAGCAATAGCCAACAGAATCAGATGTCTCTTTGAGGCCCCTTCTCCTTGTTTTAATTGTACCACATAAATGTCAGGAATAAAAGAAGGGAGTTTTGGAAAAATCAATTCCTTGTATAGAAACCCAATAATGTTTAGATCATCCAAGGTTAGTTATTGGGGAGAGAAAACATATTCACTATTTATGCAACAAACATTCATTCGGTCACCATTTCTTTGATGCTGAACAGGCATCTTTAAGTTTCAGATGGCTAATCTCAGCAGTAGGAAACATACTGTCTCCATTCTCAGTCTTTTAATGTTTAATAAGTGCTATCAGGTTATCTGAAGATCTTGGGTAAAATTATTTTCACATTGTAGCAACATAATGAAATAGTTGAAAATCTTCCTCTCTCCAGGCTTCCCCCTCGATTAAAATGGGTCAAATTAAATCATTTAAATTCTCAATGCCACAAATTTTGTAACATTTAAACAAACCATTCTGCTGGTGGTGGTGTTTTGGGGAGAGGCACGGTTGTTTTTTATTTTATTTCTTTAAGCATATTTTATTGATTATGCTATTAAAGTTGTTCCATTTTTTCTCCCCTTTATTCCCCTCTGCTCTGCACCAACCCCCGTATTCCCCACCTTTAGTTCATGTCCATGGGTCATACGTATATGTTCTCTGGTTTCTACATTTCTTATACTATTTTTAACCTCCCCCTGTCTATTTTGTGTCTACCATTTATGCTTCTTATTCCCTGCACCTTTTCCCCTGTTTCCCTCCTCCCCCTCCCAGCTGATAACCATTTCTGTGATTCTGTTCCCGTTCTAGTTGTGTGCTTAGTTTGTTTTTGTTTTTGTTTTTAGGTTCAGTTGTTGATAGTTGTGAGTTTGTTGTCATTTTACTCTTCATAGTTTTGATCTTCTTCTTTTTTTTAGGTAAGTCTCTTTAACATTTCAGATAATAAGATCTTGGTGAGGATGAATTCCTTTAACTTGACCTTATCTGGGAAGTATTTTATGTGCCCTTCCATTCTACATGAGAGCTTTGATGGAGAGAGTAATCTTGGATGTAGGTCCTTGCCTTTCATAACTTTGAATACCTCTTTCCAGCCCTTTCTTGTCTGTAAGGTTTTTTTAAAGAAATCAGCTGATAGTCTTATGGGAACTCCTCTGTAGGTAACTGTTTCCTTTTCTCTTATTGCTTTTAAGATTCTCTCCTCTTTAATATTGGATAATGTAATTATGATGTGCCTTGGTGTGTACTTCCTTGGGTCCAAATTCTTTGGGACTCTCTAAGCTTCCTGGACTTCCTAGAAGTCTATTTCCTTTGCCAGATCGGGGAAGTTCTCCTTTATTTTTTCAAATAATTTTTCAATTTCTTGCTCTTTCTCTTCTCCTTCTGGCACCCCTATGATTTGGATGTTGGAACATTTAAAATTGTCCTGGAGGTTCCTAAGCCTCTCCTCATTTTTTTTTTTTTTTTTTTGAATTCCTTTTTCTTCATTCTGTTCTGGTTGAATGTTTATTTCTTTCTTCTGGCCCAACTGTTGATTTGAGTCTTGGTTTCCTTCCTGTCACTATTGGTTCCCTGTACATTTTCCTTTATTTCACTTTTCACAGCCTTCACTTTTTTCTCTATTTTGTGACCCTACTCTACCATTTCTGTGAACATCCTGATTATCCAGTGTTTTGAACTGTGCATCTGATAGGTTGGCTATCTCTTCATTGCTTAGTTGTATTTTTTCTGGAGCTTTGACCTGTTCTTTCATTTAGGCCATTTTTCTTTTATCTTGGTGTGCCTGTTCCATAGTAAGGGGCGGAGCCTTAGTATTTGCCAGGGCAGGGCAACCCAAGCCACTGGGTTGTGGTGCACACTGTTGTGTGTTGTATGTGGGGGAGGGGTCTGAGAGGGAACAATGCTGCTTGCTCAGCTCTCGGCTGGCTTTCAGTCACCTCTCCCACTACCCACAAGCAAAGTGGGCCCTTCTGGTGCTGGTTCCTGGGAGGGGGAGTGGCTTTGTGTACGTTGTAGGACCCTGTGGCTCTCTCCAGTGAACTTTCCTTCGAGGCTGGGAGTTTCTCCTTCCACCTCAACCCCCACAGGTTTTTTCTGTTAGAGGCTTTGAGGCTTTATTTCCCTGCACTGATATCCTAGGTTGCAAGGTCTGTCTCACTCCCCAGTTGTTCCTCCTGGTTTATCCGCATGCAGGTGTGGGACTGACTGCCAGGTCTGCCAGCCGCCCATCCTACCAGTCTGGATGAGTGTTTCTTCCTTAACTCCTTGGTTGTTGGACTTCCATACAGTTTGATTTTCTGGCCATTCTGGTTTTTTTGTTTGTTTGTTTTATTTGTTGTTGTCCTTCTTTTGGTCATGTGAAGAGTCACTGTGTATCTACCTATGCCTCCATCTTGTTGGAAGTCTCTGCTTTTTAAAAATATAATTACTCTCTTTTTTCCTAGGAATATTTATCCCTTCTAATGCGGTCTCCAACCAGGCTCATATCACATATTCAAGGGGCATAACTAGTTGTTTCTCCCTTTGATGATTTGGGCTTAACCGTCATGGACAGCCACTGGAAGTTCGAAACTTGTTCACACATTTGTCAGAAGTAGATGACAACCCCTCTGTAGTCCTCCATCATGGACTTGCTCTTGATGAGCCTATACTGGTAATAAATAGCTTTAATTCAAATGTTATTTTGGAGGCAACGGAAGATGTTTGCTTGCTGCATTTCATTTGATGGTCACCACAACAAGGCCACAATGTTTTTCCATTTTGCTGACCAGAAAACCACAGCTCAGAAGGCATGAAATTTACGGAAGGACTAGAACCCAAATATGCCCCCCGGGCTCTTCCCAGTATTTCATAAAGATGTCTCTTCTCTGCATGGAAAGAAGTTTTGAGGTTCTCCCAGGGGAGGCTTTTAAAGTGGATAGTGGTTTTCCTTTTCCTGATGCATGTGATGATGGAAATTTATGCCTTCCAAATGTCAAACAACAGAAGAATGGTTAAATAAATATGACAGATCCCTACACTGGGTTACTGTGTGGCTATTACAATGAATCTTTTCAAAGAATATATAATGATACAGAGAAGTGCTCTTGATCATATCAGTGTTTTGTGAAAGATGCTGGATACTAAACAGCAGGATCTTGATTTTGTTTAAAAAATTATACTTGTGAGACAAGCACCGGAATAAAACATAACAAAATATTAGCAGAGTTTTCTCTGTATCATAGGATTGTGGTTTAATTTTATTTTTCTTTTTTATACCTTTCTGATTTTTTCAGTTTTTTTCTTTCAGTGAATTCATATTGTTAAAAACATAAATGTTATTTTCATTATACTCCACAGACATTTTTATTTTAGCTAGAGGAATCCTTTGAGTAATTTTTGCTATCTTTGATTTATAAAATTACATACATTGAAACTTAAATTGAAATGATCAGGTGCTTTTATTATTAGGGTATAAATTTGAGATAGATAATATGTTCTTAGTGTTTATATTTTATTTTTAAAATTTTTATTTATTGATTTTTACAGGCAGAGGAGGAGTGAGAGAGAGAGAGACATTGATTTGTTGTTCCACTTGTTCGTGCACTCATTAGTTGATTCTTGCATGTGCCCTGACCAAAGATCAAACCCACAATCTTGGTATCTTAGGATGATGCTCCAACCAATTGGGCTACCTGGCTGGGGCAGTGTTTATATTTTAAATTAGCCATTATAACTCATTTGTTGGTCTGTTATTTTCTGAAAGTGACTCCTTTTTACATAATTCATTAATTCAGTCAAACATCATTGTGAGGGTTTTCTGAATATACCAGGCTGAAGATGAAGTATGATGTGCCACACTGATGAGGACAGCCCAGTCTCTGCTCTCAGGAAATGCACATCTGGTTTGAGATAGAGACCAGTAAAGCCATCACAGTGAGAGAAGGCTGTGCAGAACATTCAGGGACTACAAAGCAAGGAGGCCACCTTCACGGGCCCTGCGGGCAGTTGGGCAACTTTCCCAGAAGAGTTGCCTCTTGAGCCTGAGGCAGCTCTTTTCTCTTGGATAACCACTCTCAGATTTAGAAATAAGGACAACACATGTAAATCTTCTTATGCTATGAGGCAATTGTTGCCTCAAAGATATTTACCATAGTTAAGAGTTTTGAAATTAATTTAGAATGGTAAACTAGTTATTTTGGGCTGTAGGACCTTACCATCTCTTTAGTAAGGCATTCTTCTAGTCTTCAGAATTTACCTTTCTTTCTGTATATTTGGGGTTTACTAAAAAATAGTAGTAATACCAAAGCTTAATAGTCTTGTTCTGAGATTATCATAAGGATGTCTTTTTTCCCCTAACCCTAATCCTAACCCTAACCCTAAGTAATGATGTCTTTTTATATTACGTATAAAAAGTGTCTCATTACATATTCTTTTATGTAATGGTTAATGCTGATTTTGATCACTTCTTTCATTCCTATTTCATTCTACCACCTTCCCTACTCTGTTTTATAGGGATAAACTGAGTCATAAAATATCAGTTGACTTCTCCAAAATATGAAGTGAGTCAGTAATGGAGCTGGAAACAGAAGTCAGGGTTCATTTGTACAAAGCTCTGACTTCTCAAATATTTCTCCATAGGAGTCAAATAGGTTGTTTGTCAAAACCGCATTCACCTTTGAAATCTTTACTGAAAGTAAGGAGCTTAAAATAAAGTCTCTCAAATATAATTGTATTGTTACAGCTTTGGACAGAAGTTAAGAGCGTTTGAGTAGATTAAAATAGTCCTGAGTGAGGCTTATTATTTGATCTATGTAATTAATTTGTTCAGCAATAGATTTTAATTCTTTTTGGAAAAAGAATAAGTGGAACATTTTCAGACCTGTTTAATAATATTTGAGATCCATTTTGATGAATTAAAAAATTTTCAAATAAGAGGGACAGGATTAAAAATAAAATCAGAGTTGGCACAATACATTTCATGCTACTGGATGATTATGGCTTCATTATCAAATGGTCTTCCTATAATCCATGAACCGAAAGAATACTATTTTAATACTCTTAGTTATTATTTTTACTATTAAAATAATTATACTCTAATAATAAACATTGACTATTATGAATATTACACTAAACTACCTGAAGCAACAGTATAATTGAATATGAAAGAAAATAAATATATATAAGTATTTCATTGAAGTTTTTCCTTCTAGTTAAAAATATTTATATATTTTGGATTAACTATAGAACAAAACAAAACTTAAAATATGTACCATAGTTTGTATTTAGAATGAATGTCTTATTGATTCCCATACAGAAAATGTTGCATTAATTGGAGTTTTAAGAACTTCACAATACAGAAATATGGCTCTATTATATTTTATACAGAATAATATTTTTATTAACCACAATTATAGTCACCTGATTTTAGAGCTATTACTTCAAATTCTTTAATTTTTGGCCTTTGTCCCAACCATGCCTAAGATTTTATATATAATGCATTATTTATATTGTCATCAAATATTGCGTATCAGGATCCCATTTAGGTTTTGTTGTTGTTCAAGTACGGTTATCTCCATTTTCCCATCACCACTTTCCTCTGCTCCTCCCACTCCCACCTCCCACCCTTGACTCTATGGCTTTGTCTGTGGGTCCTTTGTACATGTTCCTTGACTTAGGTTTTGTTTCCAGGAAAAAAACATTAAAAAGATATCCTCATCAGGAGGATACATTCAGAGTTCACGAGTTCTGTATATCTATCTATACAGAAACTTATATTTGTCTGGAGACCCAGACTTTGTGTTTAAACTTGGTAAGGGCTGAGGGACATCTTGTGGTACTCACCGTCCCATTCTTCACTCTGAGGTTGTCCGCTGCTGGGGTTGGGGGACGTGGAGTTTACTGATCCAGCAGCCACATCCTAAGTGCCAGTCAGTGTTACCTGTATATCCATGGGCAGGTTGTTGAAGCTTCTGGGTCTCTAATTATTGAAGTTGGAGCATAATATTATGATAGGCACAAAAATAGAAAAATGTAGATATACTGTCCTTGAAATATGTGGGGAGATAGACAAAATTTACTGAGTTATATACCAGTATCAAAAAAAGGAAAAACTTTCCAAATGGTTGCAGTTGGGTAGAATTTTGAATGTAAGGGGTAAGGTGATAATAAAATTGTGGAACACAGATGACATTGATACTAGAAAGCTTCATGATGGGGTTGATGAGAAAGGGGAATCTATGTACCACAGGTCAGCCAAAATTGTACTGAGTTTTCAAGATCTAGTGTTCACAAATTACTCAGAGTAGTCATCCCACACAGAAGATGTACGTGTGTGTGTGTGTGTGTGTGTGTGTGTGTGTGTGTGTGAGTCCTCATTGTGGGTGAACTGTTAACTATGACAGGAGCTGTAATCGGGATTCAGGTGGAAATGAAGTAGATTGTACTGCCTTGAATATAGACTTGCACTACTTTTTTTTTTTAAGAAAAGATTTTATTTATTTACTTTTAGAGAGAAGGGAAGGGAGGGAGAAACAGAAGAATGGAAATATCAGCCTGCGAGATACATTGATTGGTTGCCTCTCACATGCCCCCAACTAGGGGCTTGGCCCACCACCCAGGCACATGGCCTGACTGGGAATTGAACCTGCAACCTTTTGGTTCACAGGCTGGCACTCAGTCCACTGAACCACACCAGCCAGGGAAGACTTGCACTAATTTTAATCTGCCTTATTTCCAAGATTTAGAAAAGTGAGCTCTGTTGCCAAATTCCCTGGGTTTGTATCCTAGTCCTGCCATTGACCCTGCGAACATTTCTTACTTGTTTTGTTCCTCTGTTTTCCCAACTGTAATATGGAGATAATGTTGGAACCCATCTCATAAACTACTATGGAGGTTAAATGGGTAGGTTAATGCATGTAAATCATTTAGAACAGTTCCTGGAACTCAATAACAGTATTAGTATTAGTGGTGGTGGTATATAATTCATCATGTAACTTATCAAAGCACTTTCCCAAGTGCATTTTTGTTTGAGTCAATTTGATTCTTGTAAAGGAAGCAAAGTCTCAAGAAACTTATGTAACTTTTTTAGGTCCAAGTCTAGTAAACACTGGGTACCTCGGCTAGAGCCCTTGGCTTCCAGCCCCTGTCCTGGTTAAGTGCTTTTTGTTTTGGTGTTTTCTTTCTCCCCATAACACTGACTGGATTCTTACCAGAAGCAGAGCTGTATGGGAAATTGTGACTCAGAGGTCAAGGGGATAATATGAACTTGCTGGGTCTCCAAACTTCTAATAGTCCCCTGATTCCCCTCCTAATCATTCTCCCCTGCTCTGCCCCAGACATTCCAGTACAGCCACCTAAACTCCAGGTTTTAAGGAGTCATCGAGTTCTACTCTAACCTCTGTCCATCTTTGCCTCCTCAGGAATGAGGGGAGAATCTTACTTCATTGGCATGAGGAGCCTGGGGCAGCAAGGGCACATCCCAGAAGACGGAGGCCTTTTCTTGCTGTGCTGCATAGACAGAGACTGGGCTGCAACTCAGTGTTTTGCGGAGGAGGCCTTTCAAGCCATCACTGACTTCAATGACCTCCCCAACTCCTTGTTTGCATGCAACGTTCACCAGTCCGTGTTCGAAGGAGAAGAGAGCAAGGTAAGAAGATTTTGCTTCTCCTGAGACTTGGGGAGGGAGCTGTGTGGCTCTATCCCAAAATATTTCCATGGCTCATTTGTGATTGATGTTTTGAAGTGCTTGAAAATGTTTAGCTAGCTTTGTTCTCGGCATGCAGAGCAGGAGGAGGAAAGCTTGCTCTACGATCAGCTAATTTTGCAGGTACGCATGGCAGGGTTGTAGATGAGAATGCGTGGAGTCGGATCTGGTCCTCTGTGACTCAGGTCTACCTAACAAAACAAATGGCGTTAGGAATAGCGATTGCAGGTGATATCCCTTGGGCTAGTTAACAGATGTCATTAAAAACAAATTGTTTTTCCTTATTATGCCAACAACATAATTTGCCTTTCTCAAAACAGCACATGCTCTCTTTCATCCCTATCCCTCCTGCAGTTTGATGACTATACTAAAAATAGCTTTTATCCAAGCGCCGCAGCAGTTAGAAGAAAGGTAAGTTGGTTGGCCCTCTGAGTCTTGCCCACTGATACCACAGTGAGTGGAATTGTTATGTGTGTGTTATTAGAATTTGAATGAAAGTGGTTAACTCCTTGATTTGAAATGACTGGGAAATGAGGTTGTCTATGTGCAAGCATTTTCCAGAAAATGAAGCTTTCCATTTGAAGAGTCAAACTTGATTTAGTGTAAGTGTTCTTGGAAATCAGAGTAACTATTCTGTTCAGGGGATCTTTCATTTCAAATTCTTCTGACCTTTTAAGTGTGGTGTCTAAATGGATCCAACCTTGCCTTGTGTTCGTGGATTTCTAATTGTAAATATGCACTATTATCCTATGTTATAAAACATGGCCAATATTTTTGAGGGAAGGGCCTTTTTATCAAACTAAAGTATGTGGCCCTGTGTCAGATGTAAGAGTAGGATTTATGATTGCTGTTTCACAAACTGTTTTTGCCAATTGCCAAGTCCAAACTCTGTTGTCTGAAAACAATTACTGGAAGTGTTTTTTTTTTTCTGGATTTTATTGGTTTTGTAAGCAATTCTGATAGTCCAGAGGATTCTACTTCAAGCCATTTAAAGATAGTTTTATAACGATATTATTTTAGAATGGAACAATTGAAAAAATGGACTAAAAATAGCTTGAAGGACTTAGATGCAATTAGGACCTCCGGTGCTGGGGTCACCAGACTGCTTTAAATAAGAAAATAGCACATAGGCTCTTTGACAGAAACTGAGAATTTAACTCTTGGATTATAATCAGTTTATAACACAGGCTATAATTTACTCACAGCAAGTAATTTCCCCTGAAATCTACCTGACATTAACTACGAAACAAGGTTTCCTGTTTTCTCACTGTATCATCTATTTATTTAAATGTTAACAATTAGAAGGATTTTCCTTAGAGGTTTAATGGGGATTTTGATTCTTTCCTGGTTAAATATTTCCCCGTAGATTAAAATTAAAAAAACCTAGGAAGGAACTAATCTCATTCAGGATTGCTGCTGAAGAGCAGATCAACCGAACCAGAATTGGTTATGTGGAAAGACAGAGGCTTGGGGAGAGTTCTTGGGAATTTGCCCACATCTATTTTAATATTCTCACCTGTGGTTGAATCATGGATTACAAAATAGTCTTATTTAATCTGAATACAAAGTTGGTACATTACATCTTGACAAATAGTGTTTGGTTTTAAAATGACCTTGATAAAATATTGAGGTAAAGTCAACCAGATATATGTATGTGGTTCAATGGAACCAGGTTCAAATTATTCAGATCACAGTTTTTTAACCAAGGAGGTGAATTTTATAATTAGCCAATATCTACATAAACTTATTAAATCAGACAGAAAATGGGGATTCTCTAGGATACCAAATAACCTGACCTAGATTATGTTTTGATTTCATTATATATATACACAGTTTAAGGGCGATAAAGCAAGATTATCAGAAACCATCTGCATTGGCAATAGCCAGCAGATATGATCACTGGGATTCTAGAAAAAAAAATTTAGGGAGACTTCTGGCTCCTCATTTTCACTGCCACATATTTCTCTTCAAATTCCAGGCCTTTAATTCTTCTCTTTACCTCATTTTTTTCACTATCTGAATAAAACTCATTGTCTTATACACCATTTTCTCAGGACCTTCTTACCATAATATTGAAAATACAAGTTCGCCTCAAAGTCCGAAGACAGTTATCTTTCCCTAAGGGTGGACATTTTGGACATTGTGCTAAATTGGTAGGGAGATATTTTTAGGCAAAGAAGGAAAAAAGCAAGAAGCCTTTTTAGCACTTGAATTTGCCAGTAGGCAAGGCTGGCCATGGTGATTGTCTGAAATATTCGGCTTTGAGAAGGTGCCTACAGTAGCAGCCTGGAATTACGTCAGGGAGATAAGGCAGCAGAAAGATGCTTAGTATTCATTTCAGAGGTCCAGGTGGGAAGATGGTAAACGCATATGACTTGTTTTGGCAGAATCCTTTTTTGGGGGGTGGGTGGGCACGACCTACTTTCAATGCATTGTTTCTTGATATTGATGGGTTAAAGTTTAGCTTGTTTCTTGCAATTCTTATAAAGCATACATTTTAACTTTCCTAGTAGGGTAGAAATGAGCATTTCTGCTTCTGACTCTCATGAGTGAGTCTCACAGAAATCCCTTCTTTGTTCTCCCACCTGCCAGAGACACCGTTTCTAAGCCCTTTCCCTTTGTGAGGTAATTTGGAAGGTACTAGGTAACACCCCAGGACATGGTCTCCTGGTTATGTTTGTTTCTGCTTATCAGAGTGATAAATACTGATATGCCCATTTCTGCTATCCTGTTTAAGTTCTAAGTTCTGACAGAACATTTTTAAAATAGCTTTGGGAGGGCCTTGATGTCCACTCCTTTTCTGTTAGGCAGAATTCTGAGACTGTATTATGATTTGATACTTTTGCAAAGAGTGAGCGCATTCTTCAGTGTGGCTTGTTGTGGTCCAGATGGTTGAGATTTGTTTATATAACACAAAGGAGAACCAGAGCTGGAGGAAATTGGCATCTGAAATCCATAAATACAGATTGCTGTTTGCATGCTGCAGCTTGAAGCGTAAATATTTTTGTATGAAACACATTTAGAATAAGGAGGTTCACAGCTTACAACACCTAAAAGTTCCTAGGGTTCATTTCTCTTTGGCATGCTCCTCTGGGTTTGCCTTTCTGCACCCAGCTGGGCTGCAAAAGTCATCTCGAGACAGGTGAGCTGGGGATGGGGGTGTCCTGTGGGCTGCTCTCTCTTTGTACTAAAGATAGGGAAGGGTGTGCTCAGTGAGTCCTTGGTACTCACTGATACCTAAAGGAGAGCAGTGAAGCAACCACCATTAGCCAAATTCAATTTAATATGGAGAAACCTAAAAGGTGTCTTTAGAATGGGCTCCAAAAATGTGAGTTCAATAATTAACAGCAACAAACACTTACATAGCATGTAGCAAGGTGCCAGGTGCTCTTCCCGGTGCTTTATGGACAGTATGCCCTTTAATTGCCCAGATACCCTAGGAGGGTGGTGTCTTTCCGCCTCTCTATCTCCTGGGCCCATGGCAGGGTGTGTTCCCTGGAACCCTCTGGCTAGTTCTGCACAATGTGTAAGCAGAAATGACCTATGTCACTTTCAGACCAAGCATTTAATTACTAGTGTTTGACCCTAAAGGATGTTCTTTTCATTCCACAAGGCCAACTGGCATTGTACCAGGTAGTGCCTGCTCAGGCAGTTTGGGTCATGGAGTGAGAGCAAGGATTACACAGAGAACTGTGACCAGCCTATGATGAACATGTAATGTGACAAGAAAAAAAAAGCCTTTGTTGCTTTAAGCCACTGGAATTTTGGGGTTTGTTGTTAGAGTATGACCCAGTCCATCTACGTTGCTATAGTACGTATCCCCGTTTCTCAGATGGAGACTGCGGCACAGAGAGGCTGCCCTTGGTCTCACAGCGAGTGGTAGGAGACCAGGGGTTCAAACCTTGCTGCCAAGCGATGGAGCCTGTGGTTTTAAACATTGCAATATTGCCTCTTGATATATAAATATTTATTGAAAGCAGGCATGATATTTGGCCCTGTGGATGAAGTGGTGAACCAGATAGCATAAATTCATTGATTTAAAGTCTGCCAAGAGAAAACAATTCAAAATAAGCAAACAAACATAATAACTGCTCACAGTGATGCTAAATCCAACCAGAAAAAGTCCAGCCATTGTTAATATGACAAGAATGATTTGCACAACATCAATGTAACCTGGCAGCCTGGAGTGTGCATGTGTGAACAATGATGATATCTTTGTACTAGTCAGTGGGGGCAGTAGACACCATTAGGAGAGCACGTGCACTGTGTGGCCTTTGCATTCAAAATGTCTGAGCAAATAGAGCAACAGTTCTGCATCAAATTTTGTGTTAAGCTTGAGCAGTCCTCTGCAGAAACCATTCAGATGATTCAGAAGGCTGCAGCTATGGCTAACTGGTGACTGGCGGCTTCATCACAACAATGCATCTGCTCATGCATCACCGCTCACGCAGAGTTTTTTTTGTGAAACATCAAATCACTCAGGTGACTCAGCCCCCCTATAGCCCAGATTTGGCACGCTGAGACTTCTGGCTTTTCCCCAAAGATTTCAGACCATCAGTGAGACTCAGGAAAATATGATGGGGCAGCTGATGGTGACTGGGAGAACTGTGTGAGGTCTCAAGGTGCCTACTTTGAAGGGAACTGAGGCATCATTGTCTTATGTATAGTGTTCCTTGTACCTTGTATTTTCTTCAATAAATGTCTTTATTTTTTATACTACATGGCTAGATATTTTCTGGACAGAGCTTGTATTTTCAGCTATATTCACTGCCTTACACACACACACACACACACAAATATGCACACATTTCGTTGTTGTTTTTTTTCAATAACAGGACATTTCCGCTGACCATTAAGAATACATTCTACCAGAATGCGCATAAGATAAGAGACCTAGCTCTACCGGTCTCTTAGACATTGTGCTTCTCATAAATGGATCATCTGCATACATTGTGAGTGGCTGGAGGGATTTTGATGTTCAAAGATGTATATTTCTCATTCAGCGTGACCACTGAATAGAACCCAATTCCTTCTGGAGCTGAGCTGAGGAGGCAGCGATCCAGTCTTGTGTTGCCAGCATTAGGAGGACTCCCTCAGGGTTTCCAAAGTTAAATCTGATGATTTGTGAATTTTCTTTATTCTCCACATAAGATCTGCTTCCGCTTTAGTTTGCAGCGAAATGCGAATATGTACTTCGTACTTTACCACTGCAGGGCCACGGGTCCTGGTCTGCACTACTGAAAACTGAAAACTTCTGAAAACTGAGACTTTCTTCATAACCCATTTTGAAAAAATACCTTGCTTGACCTAATTCATTCAAAATCTAACCTGTACTAATGGGAAACTCCTTCTAGTGTGAATATTCAGCCTTGTCTCTGCAGAAATACTCCTGTCTTTAACTGCTGGGAGCTGCCCCAGACCTTGCTGGGGCACCACCCGATGTGAGGCGAATGTACCTATTTCATTTTCAAATCCCCAAATTCTGAATCCCAAACATACCAGGCCTCCCAAATTTTGGACAGCAGGTTTTGGACCCATAGAGTATATAAAAATGTACCCATACTCCATGTTCAAAAAGAAGAATGAATGCATCTCCAACATCTGGAAAGGCAATGGCATCAGGAAGAGTGATTAAATCTGTTCCTCCATAAGGAGAGCCGGTGTCTATGGGAAACAAAGGACCCTTTGCAGCCAGGATGAGCTCTGGGCCTGGATCCTGCCTGCACGGCCTTCCTGAACCAAACTCTGACAGTCCCTGAGGCTCCTCCTTTGAGTGTGTACAGTTTAAAGCCTCGGGCCCTGACCTGCTGCCCCTGCTCCTGCTGCCCATCCCTCACCTCCTTCCCGACAGTGGTGTGGTCTGGGTCCCGGGGAGACCTTGCCTGCTCCAGGCTCAGATTTCTCTTCACTCCCTAGAGCGTCCATTGTAAAATGGTGTGCTTCTCTTCATTTGCATTTTTTCTCTCCAGACTCTGATTTCCTTGAAGGAATGAAATAAAAATTGGATTCCTTTTTGTATCTCCATCCTCTTTGTATTTCTTGCACTTTGCACTGGGCCTGACACACAGCGGGTACTCAATAAATACTGAACTGCACCTCCTAGAAGTGAGGTTGGCTGTCCATTAGCATGAACTTTCAAGTAACGGAACGTTAGGCAGAGAGAACCCAGGTGATTCAACAGCAAGACTCATGTTAAATATAATGGATGCACTGAGTGCAAATTACTCTTGTAGTTAAGATACAACACTCATATGAATAAACATGTTCTATATGTCAGTTTATATTTACATAGACTTTAAATCTTTTAGAGGTGACTGACCTATTTAGGAAGCCAAGTAAGTAAAAAATTAGAAATGTCTTAAGCACATGTTTTTTCCCTCTAACTACTCTTAAGAAAAGGAAAAAGAAAAGGCAGCAAGCAAAGCTGAAATCCAGAGCTTTGGAAAACCTTAGGAAAACTGTTATGGGCATGATTTAGGCTGGCTGAGAAATTCATGCTAAGAGTATGTAGCAAAGGATGAGCAAGCGGATGATAATACACCGTAGTTTAAGTATCGCTGAGTGTAGGTGAAAAAGACAGAAGTGAACCGTTATGACCTGAGGGTGGGGAAATGGCAATCAAGCATTCATTTTAAATATTAAGGCAGGTAACAGTTAAATTAGACACCAGACTTCAAGGAATACTTAGGAGTTTCACTGTTTCGCCTGCGTTTTTCATCTTTTGTAGGTAGAAGTGACATGTACAGATTGTTTTGTTGTTTTACAGAATGTTTAAATTGTAACAAGACAGTGCATGTCATTGTACTCAGTAAGCTGGTCCCGTGTTGTCTTTTCTCTGGATGGTGACTGGGAGCCATAATTAGTCACTGCTAATCACTTGGGGACACCTGCCAGATGAGAGGCTCAGCGTGGGGCCGATTTGAAAGCTGCTGTAGGACATTCCCTGGAACCTTAACCTTTCTTGAAGTGATGAAAATATTCCAGAGACATATTTAGTGTCTTGCTTCTCCCCAGCTCTGAGCAATCCCCTGGGGCTCAAGAGCTGACAGCCACTCTAAGTGTCCCACGCCACTCCCTGGAAATAATTGAGGCAGTGGGAAGAATTAAGCCTGATGCATACAGAGCTGAGAGTATCTGGTTTCTGTGCCCAAGAGCAGGCGAGCATATATTCTCGATGGCACCTGGAGAAAAACAACTGCCGTGTTTCGGTCAGTCTGGGACAGTCGTAAAGAGGGGTGTGGAGCTTTTCTCCCTTCTTGGACAAATGAAGGTACTTAGGAGTCACTTCTTATGGTTTCCATGAGAGCTGCTGCTAGCCTGTAGAGTGACTCTGTGAATTGTTAGAAGGTGGCCCCATGCACAGAAGCAGTTTTATGTTATCCTGCCTGGGGAAATACACAGGAAATGGAAAAAATGTGCTCTTTCCTCTGGGCTGAAGGGATGGACGGAGCCGGGAGCAGCTGTGGGTGGCTTGACAGCACCAGGCCGTCTGGATTCCGTCCTCCACTGTTGCCCTGGGGCTGGGAGCCCTTGAGAAGTGCACCAGCCATTACAATGTCCCAGTGATAATGAGATAATTTTCAGTATCTCAAATTTAAAAGGACACACAAACTCAAGGTTGACTATTAAGTTCTGTGGCCTGAGAACTTTCATTTTTTAGAGACCCTTTCAGAGATGAAGCCCAGAGGAAGGATGGGGGAGAATAAGCTTTATTATTATTTTCATTCTCAAAAAAAAACAAAAAAGCTGAAATGGCATGGATTTCACCCTGCCTTTCTTGACTTTCTCGATTCTGGCCTCAGTTCAGTAGTCCTGGAATTCTTGACCAACTCAGAGATAACCAGAGACAGTCAGAGAGTTTGGACTTGAACTTTAAAACTCCATCAGAGTGTCCTTCCCAGCAGGCCTGACGTTTGGCTCGGTGGAGGAGATCAGTGTGATGTAGACAAGCTGAGGGCCGATCCCAGTAATGCCGTGTTACTTCATGAGGGTGGGGTGATTAGTGTGCTTCTTGTATTTCATGCTTGTTTACTCATTTATAATATTATGCACACAGTGTTCAGCTGTACCCTTCTACCTTTGAAGCAGAAAGTACAGATAGAAATGGAACATGTGTAGTTTTTTTTTTTAAGTTTGATCAATTTCTGGTAATATTTTGGCCATGTTCTGTTTTGCTGGGGATATTGTATTGTACAGCACAGCCATTGTTTTCAACAGAAACACTGTGGTCTCTACCAGTGTCTCCAGGGTCAGGCCCGCTGAGTAGAGGCACGGTACGGTTAAGGTTTTTCATCAAACATGTTGAAATATCATCTTGTACTTTGTTTGAAGCCTGCTCTTCCTCACCTCCAAAAATGTAGCTATTATCAACTTTAAATGACTTAATTTGAGCACACTGCCTTATTGATGGCCTAGTCTTACCTGCCAGCTGGATGATTGTAAGTACAGGGTCCAGCACAAATAGTGTCCCTTTTTAATTACATAAAAATCTTCTATTACAAAATCATAAGCATGTAGTTCTGTAACATAACAATATCTCACTCTGCACACCACATGACATTTTAGGTGAAAGGTTCATGTTGCTGTCCATCTGTGCGAGACCCTACCCACCACACTTAATGAAGTGACTTCTGCCAGATTCTGTGTCTTGAGGGCAGCAGAGCAAGCTGGCCATTCTTCTGTGTCCCGTAATGTTTCACACAGGTCTAGATGTCACATGGACACTTAACAGGCAACAGAAGAGCCCAGTGAAAGGGCTTTGGATTCAGAAGCAGTTGGGTCCAAATCCTGCCTTAACTGCGTACTGGCTACGTGATCTTGGCTAACTCAACTTCTCTGAGTCTCAGTTCCCTCTTTTATAAAGTAGGATTAGCCATACCTTCTTTATAGGTTTGTTATGTGATTACATGGGGTGAAATGGGTGGAGAAGGGGCGCCATGCTAGATCTTCTTGGTAAACGTGGGTTCCAGTTCTCGCTCTCCTTCATTCCCCTCCCCACCACCCGAGCCTGTGACTGTCTGCCTCTGGTCCCAGCAAGGAAGGATGTCTCCTGTCTCTGTCGGCCCAGACGCCGCATGTGCTGTGGAAGCTGGAAGAAAGGCTTAACTTAGCCAGCTATTTGGAGAATCCTGATGAAGTTGTGTTTTTATATCGTCACCTTGGGCTTTGGAAAGTTTAATTTCAGCCCTTGCCACATAGAAACTGTTTCTGCGTTTGTTGTAGGGTATGTGTTGCTCACTGTTCCCCATGCTTGCAAGGTTCCTGTGATGGGACACAGTGCCAAGGAAATTTTGTTTACCCTGGAGAACTGCCATTTTTCTCACTAACAAAATTATGTAACTTACGTTTCTCTCTTTTTTTTTTAGGCTTCCAGGAAGCTCAAATTAAAAATTAATAGTCATAGTCACTCTATTTTTACTTTACTGGTCTTGATATTCTGTATCAACCTAATTATGTATAGTTGTAATGTAAGAAAATTTGGAATTATTGATGGAACTTTATGAGAATTTGTGTGTATATGCTTATGAGAATTTAACAGTCATTTTTGTACATACGAGGAGGCTGGTGAGGAGTCATTAAGGGTACACTTTGCAGATGTTTGAAATTCCACTGCAAGTAGAAAAAAATCACCTGAATTGGTAGATTACGTGTTTTAGAATAACATACACACAGTTTTTTTTCCTGTAACTCATTGTTTGGGAGAACCATTTTTAAACACCTTCAAGGAAAAAGTGTAACTTGGCAATCACCATTAACAACATCCCCTACAGCACATGGGAGCTGTGTGCTTTTAGAAGAGCACCTGGTGCCATAACTAACTTCATCTTAAGTTCGTTTCTTAAATCTGATCTTTAGTCTAATGTTAGTTGGTGAGAAATGAACACATATAAATCATTTGAGGATATGTGGGCTTGTCTTTATAATATTGTAAATCAGTCTAATTTTGAACCCTAAAGGCCTAGGGCCACAGTAACATGGGAAGATGCTGTAGTTTCAATGCCTGACTCCTGAGATTTTTATTCTTTCCCTCAGATTATTTCCCTTCTTGGTGTTGTGTTCTGTCCAGTTGAAAAACTTGGACCAGAAGTCCACTTAAATGTATTACTGTGTAGATGGAGTTCGAGGCTTTGCAAGGAGCAGAGACGAGGAAAGGAGGTTAGCTTTTCCAATGGCTTCTTTTGAAAGTTTCAGAGAAATAAGTCTTCGGTGTGAGAAGTTTGGCACTGATAACTGGTTTTCATTAAATCCACTTCCTACTGATAGTCCTGCTCTAACATGGGGGTTGGGAGTATGGGGACATCATGGTTGAGAAAGAGGATAAGAAACTGAGCACATTTGGTTTCCTAGCTCTGCCTTTGACCTGCTTCCTTTGGACAGCCGGGCTGTCTGTCCCCTGAAGAAACATCTCTGAGTTCACACTGCTGTGCAAGTGGGGTCCCTTTCGAAGGGCCTCCTCCTCTGGCACCACCGACAGTGTGTTCTTTGCATTGCTCTGATCTGTGCAAAGCCCTTGGATTCAGGGTAATGTGTGTTCAGGGTGGATTTGAAGTTGTGGAGACAGGTCATTCAGAGTCATGTATATGGTGCTTCAGGTGGGTAACCAACCCCAATAAAATCATTTTTACTTAAAAACAACATACACAAAATGCCAAGATGAGAAAGACCTGCAAAATAACAGGAATGGTTTTCTTGTGGAGCTTGGGAGCTGACTTTTGGGAATTCCAGAGATACTGGTGAAGGCATTGCTGCAACGAGGTTGCCTTTCTTGAAAAAGAAACACTCGGTTGTATGTGTCAGAGTGCAGAATTCTTTTCTTGTACCAATTTGTAACGCACCCAGCCTGACTCTCCAACTTTCACGTCTTGCTTTGTTCCTTGCTGAACAGAACAAGCCTTAAAAACAAGGGGACTGGCTTTGTGGTGCCAGCAACTTCCTGTCCCCAAGCATCTCCCGTGAGGTCTAGCATCTTTTGCAATTCAAAGGCTCTTTTCTGCTCAAGAATTCTCTTTTTAATGAATGTAACCCTAGGAGACATTATATCCTAAAATATACTTAAGATATATCCTAAGATGCCCTGAGATATAGGATCTACATACCCAGGGAAGGGCAGTGACTCATGAATATGCTGGTAAGGGGAAAGAGTACTGCATTACCCAACCAATCAATGCAGTCATCAATTATTTAACAATTATTGCTCTTGGAACTGGGAGTGCCAAGCTGACTGAGATGCAAGCCCTCATGAAGCTTAATGTTTCCTGGTGAAGTGAGAGGTGGAGGTGGATGCAGCATCTTCCAGAAGCACAGGCATCAGGCACCCTGAGAGGGGCGAGAGAAGGCTCTGGGATGTGCTTTTGTTCTTTGTTTTGAGCTGTACCTTGAACCTGTACAAGAGTCTCCATGCGGACCCATCCTTTGCCACACAGGTGCTTGAGGACAGGAGTTTTCGGGCCTGCCTCTTGTGCAGAAAGCATTGTTGTCCTGTGTCACAGGACCTGTTTTGAAAGGACACCTGATGAGCGAGGGTAGCTTTGACTGGGGCGGTGACTTCTTCTCCAAACCAAGGCAACAGGCGATGCGTGGATGGAACATTCTACCTGTGACCCACGTGTCCTAATTTTCTCCTTCGGTGTGTGAAATTTTTGCTTTCCTCAGAAGGTGAGCTGTGAGCTTGCTTATTTTAAAACTGCAACCTGTGAGGAGAGAGGGTGTTCTTTGACAACATTACATCACTGAAGCCTCTAGGTGTTGAGTCATCATTATTTTTAGGCAGCTCCATGCTTTTCTCGGTTGCTCTATGAATAGCCCTTGTGTCTGGACTCCACAGAAAGTCACCTCAGTAAAGAGCCTGTCACCACTCCTCAGCTGGAAAGGCATGCATTCTTAATTTCCAGGTTCGGGGCACTGTTTTTAGGATTTTACCTCCCAAACATTCTGCCTTTTTAGGCCGTCTGTGGACAACAGGATGACTTTGTCAGCTCGCACTTGAATTTGTTCAACCCTGTGTTAACTATACTCGATGCTGTAAATACCCAGAAGAGCAACAAAGGAGAAAGCCCTTCCTCTTCCAGGCCTTCTTATTGTCTGCACTCAGTGCCCATTTGTTTTGTGAATGCCTTACTCTGTGATTTTACCCACTTTTTAAACACTTCAGGATACAGTCCCATGCCTTGAGTTCTATGGATTATGTGACTCTAGATCCCTCATCTTAGGACAAGGGTAGGGGGTGCTGCTGTCGGTCGGCATCTCTGCCAGATCAACTAAAAGCAGCCAAAATAAATGTTGTTATAGCCTGTTAGACTCAATAAGCATGTAAATTGTGAACCACATTGGAACTTGATGACAGGGCACTAAAGAGGACTGAGTAAGCCCAGAAATGGATCTCGGCGGGTCCATATTGAGGCTGGTTTTCCCATTGCCTATTCAGAGCATATGCCCAAATATGATCAATTTATTTTATGTGGCACTTTTAAGCCCATAGGAGTCCTAATGGCTCCCGAGCACAGCCAAATGCTAGTGTAACTGAAGCATAAAGGGAAGCAGCTGCTCGGAATAAAATGAGGCACTTGTTTAACGTTACATTGTGGTGTGCCTTTTGTGTCCGGGGGCCACAGAAGGCCAGTCACGTGATCTGTGTCTGAGTGTGGCTGACAGGACCAGTGCTTGTGATGGGCGTGCCACTAGGTGCATGCTGGGAAGGCTGAGCTTCCTTTCGAGACATAGGTACTCTGATGGCGGTGGCGGGGGGGGGGGGGTCCAACTTTTATTATGTCACAGCTGAAACCTCCCCCGCCACCCTGTCTCTAACCATGGAAATGGTCCAGCAGGGTGATTAAGAGAGGGCTCTAGCATGTCTAAGTTCAGGTCCAAAACCCAGTTCCACTGCTGATTACGTATGTAATCACGCACAGTTTGTTTAACCTTTTCGAATGTCAGTGTCCGCACCTATAAAATAGCATCAAATAACAGTATTTACCTCACAGGGTTGCTCTGAGGATGTAAGTGACATGACCCGCAATGCTTCGATCACAGTGACCGCAAATGTTGGCTAGCGATGATGATAATTTCTGCTTGTCGGTTGATCTTCTGCATCTTGTGTCGTTTAAAACTCTTTTGCTTTGCTTGCCTATAGTTGTTGCATAACTCGCCATGGAGCTATGCTCAGGGGTCAGCCCCTCTGTGTATTCTCTCTACCCTCAGAAGAAGGTCTAGGTCAAGACTGGGGGTAAACCAGATGACTGCCTTCTGAAATCTGGGCCAATACCAATTCATTAATAACAGTCTACCCTCCTACACAGAGAGCCTCGAACAGCCACACATTTCTGGACCACACCAATAAATTGCCAATTCTGTGTCCTCATTCCCCTGATACTCACAGAAAGTTTCATTTTCTTTAATCTTGAATGTAAAGTAAAAAAGACTAGATAAAGTCATTTGGCAATTCCATTTATATACTTCAGTGGGAAGCCTAATTAATCTGAACTGGATTTTATGTTACAGTCCAAACAGTATTCTTTGAAGTTTTCTGAAAAGGCCAGTTAGTTTTGCCTTCATGGATTTTGCCAAGTGAATTTTCTTTCCATTCATTCTATCTTTTCATCAGTTTCCAGGAAAAACTATATTGGTCAAGTAAGCCTTCATTGTGGATTATTAAAGTCATTTCAAGTTTTAATTTAGGAAACAAAAGTCTACTGAATATTATTAGATATTTTTCTGTTTGTGTTTCTTCCTCAATTTAAGTGTGTGTTAGTTGTGACTGGCAATTTATGCGGGCCCAGTTACTTTAAAAAGAATTATCATTTACATTAGAAAGAGAATGTAAATGAGAAGAGAGACTTTAAAATCAGAATGTGTTTTTTTAAATATTCATTGAGTACTTTAAGAGTTTTGCTTAGAAGATTCTTCACTTAATCTAAGCATATTTTTTCCTGAAGAAAATAGTACAGGAAACCTCATAACAAAATAGGCGAATGAAAAGTGGCATTTCTTTGGGAGAGAAACATCATTATAGAGAGGATTTGAATTTGTATGGGTGACTTTATTACATTTAAAGAAACAATTTGAAAAACTAATTCTTGTAGCAAATCTTATGTAACTGGTGCAGACAGAGTGACAATTAAGCCATCTAATGGTAACCTTTTAAAATTTCCTTTGACACAGGCTGTCATTTGTGTAAAAATAATTATTGCTTGGCACAAACAAAGTGTGGGGATTGGTATTCTGATTTATACAGAAATGTCATCATTAATAAATAATGCATTGCAACAGCATACTTAATTGTCAGAGATTTTGTTGCCACAAATAGACATAAGATGGGAAGGTGCGGAACCTCTCACGGCCTGGCCCAGATCGGGGTTCCTCCGCTGCGGCACTATTGATGTTTTGGACTGAGAGTCCTCTGTTGTGGGGGCAGCCCTGCGCATTGCAGAATGTTCAGTAGCATCCCCAGCCTCTTCCCACAAGATGCCAGTAATACGCCTGCCGGTGGGACAACCAAAAATGTGAAGTCATTGCCCATGTGTCCTGGCAGGCAGAACCACCCTGGGGGAGCAGCACTGGTCCTAGCCACAGGTTAGAGGCACTGCCTGGGCATTTCTTAGGACCAATTCCAGGACCTCTCATCTTAACTGGATAAAAATCAGCTGGGTGTGTGTCTGGATACAGCACTTTTTAAAAAAGTTGTATTCCAGTTCTTTACATGCCATTTTGAGTTCTTCTCTTTCCTTCATTCCAAATGAGGAGGCTGAAGTTCTTTGTCTTCTCTTTATCAACCTCCTTTGGACACTTTCTAACTTATTGACATGGAGGCTCCCATTCAGCACCCCTCTGAGGAGTCCTTCCTCAAAAACTGCTTTGTAAGATCCCCCAAGAAGTTTTGTCCTTTCAAGACAGGAGGCTTGTTCTTGAGCTGGCTTCAATGACCCTGCCCTTCAACTGTCCCCACATTCAGGACACCAGAAATTGTGGCATTTGGGCCAATGAAGACTTTTGTCTGAAAAGAATTGTTTACTGAATTATCATTGGGCCAAGCACCTGTGTGGTTAGGTCAACACCTGTATAATTGTGGTGCATAGTTGGTTTCCCAGGAAGAACCTCTGTCTTTGTCCAGCATGTGGTGTGAAAGGGGCTTGGAGCAGGGCAACACTGGGGTCCCGGCTACTCAGCACATGGGTCAACTGAAGGAAATTATAAAAACTGTAGACAAATTAATGACCTTATGAGAATCACAGGAAAGTCTTGGGTGAGGGTTTTGCAGGTAGCTGATGTTGTTAGTGCCATTTTATGGTTATACCTAGTAGTGCATTGAGGTGGGCTCTTAATGGATCAACTGGATGTGAGCAGCATCTAATGGCATGACTTCAAACTGGTTAAGGGAGTGTTTATATCATCGAAGTGAGAAAACTCTGTAAGTTGAGCACTAGTTTCCTATTCCTGCTGTAACAAATACATCTACCTGTCTGTCTCTCTATCATCCATCCATCCATCCATCTTCCCCTCCCTCTGGCTCTGCCCTCCTTGTCTGACTCTGACCACCTGCCTCCCTAAGTACTCTGTGATTACATTCCGCCCACCTGGATAATCCAGGCTATCTCCCCACTTTAGGTCCTTAAATGTATCTGTAAAGTCCCTTTTGCCATATAAGGTAACGTAGTCACAGGTTTCAGGGATCAGGACATGAACATCTTTAGGGGAGAGTGACATTATTCTGTCTATCACACCCTGAAAGTCACTTACGAGGGAGCTTCTCTGGATTTCTATATTGTGTATTAAAGTTCCTTTGGATTTGGGAGTAGAGGCCAGTATGGAGATCATATGTAGAGGGACTCACACCTTCCCACTTCCAGAAGGTTTCTTCCTATGCCACGATTTCAGCATTGCAAAAGGAACACTAAGATCTCTTATTATATGCCTGATCATTATTATTAACTTAATTTTAAAAAATACCTGGAGTTTAAAAAGTTATTTACCCAAAGCCATCTGGGAAATGCCCATAATTTAGTACTCTCGTAATTGAGGAGCCAAGGTGGGTTCCCCCCACAAAAGTAAAATACATATGCTTAAAGATTCAGGGATAATTTTGTTCAAAATGTTACAAAATGCATTCCTGTGTTTTCAGGTTTTTATTAAGTGAACTTTTTGACTTTTGATAGAGCAGAATGACACACAGGTGTACATCCCACTTCATGGTTAAGAGGTAAAGTGACAGCATCAGACACGCCCTCAGCTAAATTTTTTATCATCGCAACTAAAGATATTTTTATGCTGCTAACATCTTTGTTACCTATTAACTATGTAGCTATGATGCTAGTTGAGTGAGTGAACACATTGGCCTAAGTTTGCTGGTAATTGTCTTTTAGTATTTCATATACAGCACTGTTTCTGAAGGTACTAATGAATTTTGAGGAAGCATGTAAAATAAATAGGATCAGATGATAAAATGAACACACAAATTAGTTATTCTGGTGAATTGGCTTTCATTAGCTGATACAAAGTGTAATGCAAGTTTGTAAGTGCAGCTTGTACAGTACCTTGCAGAGCAGTGTGTAATTCACTCCTTGGGCAGTGGGGTAACAGTAACTGTGAGAACTGACTACAAACTTTCCATCTCAGGCTCAACATTTTTGTTTCTGCGGTTGGTTTTCCATGTGTCTAATTTTAAATGAAATATCTCTGACTTGGATGTATAACTGTACAGATGTAGCTTGTCATACAAAGTCAATAAATAAATATCAGGGTTTTTTCCCCTAGTTTAATTAGAAAGGGTGAAAGATTCGTATGATCTGAAGAGAAACCACAGTGTCCCTATTTCAATTAGAAGTGACGTGGAATTATTCTGATACTGTGGAGGTAGAAATTCCTTCCAATACGAAGCACACTTTTCATTGTCCGATCAAACACAGGGCTGGAGTGTGGCTTTATTTCCTTATAACTCTGACTTTTGAATACGTGTTGGGATAAAAATAAAACAAAGAAGACCAGTTAATAAATGGTTTATTGTATGTGAGGACTTTAATATGTGCCCTTCTGAGGGATGTAGAGAACAGTCTTGATATTGTTGCATGAGTCCTTTTGATTGTCTCTAGGAACAAATATTTCTGAGTTGTTCTCACATCAGAGAGCACCCTGAAGGCAGGCGGGTCAGTGCTGGGCGTTTGTTGTTGTTTGGTGCTCACCAGGAGGAGGAGTTGGATTTCTTAGATTGCTTTTCCCTGAGTGGATTTATTGAGGATCCATAAGTGTTAAGTGATGACTTTGGTATAATCTTATTCTTTCTCTAGTGGCTTCATTAGCACTTAAAAGGAAGCATGTTTTAAAAGATGAGAATCTTCCATGATGTTCAGAATTTAACCTGGAAAATAAAAGGATACACATACATACACAATGCTGGGAAGACGATAAAAAAAAATCATTTAGTGCTGCTTAAACTTTCCAGCAGAAAGTCCCTCCAAGAGCACCTCCCGCCTCCGTATTCTTTTTCTGCCTTTATTCATTAATTATTTATGCCAGCCGTATTCTTCTCTGCAAGAGATCATTTTCCTGATTGATGGCACCTGGGGTGCCACACACAGAAGTACTTTCAAGGCTGTATCAGGGAGGATGACTTTTTTATTTTTCCTCCTCCTCCCTCAATTTTTAATAACCCATCGACTCTACAGCTAATAGCCTCCCTTTGTTCCCTTGCCTGTTGTTTCCTGTTTCGTATTCTTAGTACAAATGTGTGGGGGATTTGCTATTGTCCTTCTCTCTGAAGAAAGCAATCTTTTACTTCTCCGTCAGTATAAATAGAGGTGAAGCCACACTAGTAGGTAACAGGGGGGTGCAAATACATCCCCCCCAGGGGAAGACAAATTTTACACCAATTTAGGGGGCCTAGGAGGCTGTTTCTTAGGCTGTAAATGTGAGAGCATTTTCACTCAATATTCCTCACATCTCCCTCTTCATTCTTCCCTTTATTCTCCCCCTGAGCAATTTTATCCGAGTCTTTAATTGCCATCTCCACCCTAATTAATAGCTACCTGGTACTCTCCCTGATCTAAACCTCGCTAAGCTAGGCATCGGCCACGTCCTCCTGACGTCTCAGGATGTGGAAATGCAGTACGTTCAAAGCCAAACTCCTGCTTCTTCCCGATCACCAGGTCTCCTGCTGCCTGCATTCCTGAACTGGGCCTCCCTTCGCCCACTGCTTCAGATCAGAAACTCGCCTCTCCCTCACCCTCACCCTCACCGTCATCAGCTAATCCTGATGATGTACCTTCTAGACTTCCCTCCTGTTTGAGCATTTCTTTTAGCTCTGGCCCAGGTTTCAGGCCCTTCTCATCTGGGCCATTGCAGTCGCTTTTGGCTGTCCTGATCTCTGACCGTTTCACTTTGTAGACTGAGTCTTTGGTTTTTGTGGTTTGTTTTATTTATTTCAAAGCTGAAATATGATAGGTATAAAATCCACCAGAGATTTTTCTATTCCTTTAAGGATAAAATCATCCTTTAATATCTAATAATCTTAGACTGGGCCCTAAAGGCCCACCCCCTTCAAAGCTTTTCTCTCACATTGTTGCATCCTGAGCTCTCTGCCTTCAGCCACGTTGACTTTCTCTCCTTTTTCAGTTTACAAACATTATTATGGTTTTACCTGAGACATCGTGCCCATGACCCATAGGCTGTACCCAAACACTGGACATACAACCCATGGTGGTGTGTGCCCCAGGGCCTTGGCACACACTGTTATATATAACCCCATTCCCTGTTCCTCCTGTGCCAGCCCCAGACCTCATTGGTTCCCATTATTCACATTTATAGTGTTGTTTCTTTCCTTCGCAGTGCTTATCTCACCATGAATTGGTGTATCTATTTACGTGATTGTTAACTAACACATTCTAGGGTCCGTGGGGGCAGGGACGTGTCTGCCTTACTTGCCCTTCTCCAGCATTTAGCACAGTGCCTGACATGTATATTTGTTGAAGATTTTGTACATGTGATACCTTCTACATTTTCTACATAAAATTTTTACATACATACATTTGTATATCAGTGCCTCCAGATCCTGCTTGTACAGATACCGATCTGTCTCTTTCTGGAATTAAAATAAAAAAGGGTTGGGATAGCTGTTGTCTGGCTTAGCCCTAGTAGGACTCACTCTGCTGCTAAACTGGGTCCTGAGTAAACTGGGGCTCTTTCATCCCCAGCGGGGAGGAAGGAATGGCTTCTGTGTAGTCAACTGACAATGTCCGCCACCAACTTCAGTTTTGGATTGCTTGCAATGTTCAATTGCCCACTTGTTGGTTTCTCCCATTTCTCTTGAACATCCAGAGCCTATCATGTGTCAAGAGAGAGAGATTGCTTTCCAGGCTGTGTGACACTGGGAGCTGGGTGAAGGAGGTAGGATGTTAGCAAGCATTCAGGAGGCACACTGCTATATTCATCTGAGGGGTATGTCGTCATTTATGTATTCAGTACAAATAGTTAGTCAGTCCTGGTATACACAAGCCCTTGGGAAACAATTTAGTGAAAAATAATTGGTGGTATTTAATGAGCTCTTACTATGTGCCTGGGACTATTTTAATTATTTTACACATATGAACTAATTGAACCTTAAGAATAATGCAGCGCAGAAGGTATAACTATGTGTGTTCACTTGCCAATAAGGAATGAGGCACAGGTGCAGTAATGCATCCGAGGTCAAGTGGGGTGTGGACCCAGAAACTCCGGTTCTAAAGCCCATGCACAGAACCACCAGGCTGGGCTCCTGGGGGAATAGGTAGTAATTCTCAAGGAATGCCAAACATAGTAATAGATGAAAGTATGGTTTTTAAAAAGAAATGAACTCTAATTTTTGTCGTTATTCATTAAATTTCCCTGAGATCTTGGTTTACATAGTTCCTTTAGTCGGTCTTAAAATCATGTTTAAGCATTAATCAAGATTTCTTATTTTTCAGGTTTCTAAATTCCGGTCATTTCAAATCATTGTAATTATTTCAGGGACGCAGGCAGCCATCCTGGTGATAGAGCCCTCCTTGCACCCCCTCCGCAAGGAGGCTCTTCCCTCCGTGACATTCCCTGTGGTCCCACAGGGGAGGGCGCTGTTATCTCCATGCTATTTAGAGAAGCCGAGCAGCTTTCCCAAGGTCACGACATAGCCAGTAAGTGAACAAAAGGTCTGCTGACTCAAAACCTGTGCTGTGCTTCTCACCAAGCTGCACAGGTTCAAGTCCCATCTCCACCATTTACTGTGTGACCTTGAGGACGTTACTTAATATCTCTGTGTTATTGTCAACTGAATACCTAAAGGTGAGGATTCAATGAGATAATTTACATAAAGTGCATAGAATATGACCTGTTTCGCTATAAATGCTCAATAAAAAATACCTCCTCTGCTACTCACAGATTTACTTGTTTTCCTTTCCCTTCCAGTATGCTAGATGGGTGTGGTATTGAGGAATTTTAGCTTTTCACCCTCAGCCCCAGGACTCATTCATTTACCTTACAGGCCTGCATAGCCAGCTGCTCCTTTTATTTGAGAGTGTCTATGATACAGAGTATTCAGCTGCCGGCTCTCTTCTCATGTAGATGGACTAAAGGTGATTAGGGCTAGAAGTAGTAAAATAAGGTCTTTTATTTATTTATTTTTTCCTTTATATTTTTATTGTTATTCTATTACAGTTGTCCTACTTCTTCCCCTTTGCCCTCCTTTGCCCACCCCACCCCTGGCTCCCACAGTCAATCCCCACACTGTTGTCCATGTCCATGGGTCCTTCCTACACATTCAGACATAGGCTGAGTGTTTCTTCCTCTTCTTTCTTCTCTTTTTATTTATTTTCTTTTTTTATTTATATTTTATTGAATTTATTGGGGTGACAAGTTTTAAGTGTACAACTCAACAAAACATAATCTGCACAGTGCATCGCCCCAAGCAAAGTCTCTTTCTATCTCCATTTATCCCATTTTTTGCCTGTCATCACCTACTCCACCCGCCTTTCCCTCTACCTATCACTACACTGTTGTCTGTGTCTATGGGTTATGCATATGTATACACTTTGGCTAGTCCCTTCACCTTCTTTTTTTAAATTTAATTTAATTTTAATTGTTGTTCTTGTACAGTTTCCTGTCTTCTACTCCCATCCCAGCCCACCGAATCCACCAAGAAGACACAAACATTGTAAATATATATGCACCCAGCATAGACGCACTTAACTACATCAAGAAAATCTTTGAGGACTTCAAGAAAGATATTGACAGCAACACAAGTATAGTAGGGGATTTTAACACCCCACTGTCAAAAAAGGTCTTTTAAAAAACTGCTCAATGATGAAAAGATTACAGTTGCAAAAATTCCTATTGTCTTTAAAAACAATTACTTTACAGGAATACTGAAAATAAAACTCAGTCCTTCAAAAGTATAGTGAAATGCAATTATGAAACCATTTTAATCATGTTTAGAAACACTGGGAAGAATTTTATTCTTTTAAATTAGCCACTAAATAGCAATAAAATTTCTTTCGGAAGGAATATGACACAGCTCTAGAGGAAGTAATCAGTTTCTTTCTGGCCGACCATGAAGGTTAAAGTTATTGCTGAGTGAGGTGCTGAGAAATGTTGAACATGTAGTGTTTAGTGGGGAAGTACATTGCATTTCATAAGGTTGTCTGTGCTCCTGAAAACTAAGAGTTCAGTTTTGATATTTGCTATTTTTTTAAGGGAAGAAGGCAAAGAAATATACAACTTGAGAAACTTGACTTCAAATTGTAAGTTAATATTTCAGCTTCTCATTGTTGAAAAATAAGCAAGAAGACACAAGCAGAGATGGAAAAAGCAAATTAATTTAAAATATCTATATAACCTGGTGCCAGTCTAAATATGTTTTCACTAGAACAAGCGCTCTCAAAGTACAGTCTTGGTAGTTGCCAAAGCCCGTTCAGGGGTCTGTAAGGCTAAAACATTTTCATCACATTTACTGTCGTTCTCTCACAAGCGCACGGTGGAACTTTCCGGAGGCTGCCTGTGTGATGATGGCATCGCTCTCTGACCACCAGTATAATATACTCTGTGCGTTCTTGTGCTTTAAAATGTTCTGTTTTAATTTTTAATATGGAAAATATCTACTGGCAGACCCATACAAATGAAAGTCCTTTGGGATCATCAGTAATTTTTAAGAACATAATGAGGTTGTAGGGACCAAAATGTTTGAGGATCCTCTGCTCTAGAGAAAGAGCTTCAGACAGATAAGGGGATTATCTTGCAAGTGCTGCTGATGTCAGCCCCCTGAAGACTGGGAACCACATAAATGGCCTTGGAAGTTAGTATTTTTTGTCGCGATCATTACCTGACAGGTATCCTATAGTTACTGGTCTCCCCTACGAGACCACAGCTCCGTGAGGGTAAGGGCTCCAACCGCTTTGTTCCCTGCTGCATCTTCAGTGCGTGCGGTGGTATTCAGAAGGGCCCCCATCAGTATTATTGAAGGAATGGATTCAAAACCAAGACATTGAAATATCTATGAACTGTTTACTATGTGCTAATCTTATAACATGCATTATTCCTAATATTCCCAGCAGCTCTGTGTGGGGGGGCCTACTTTTGTCTCCATTCTGCCTTTATTCTTTAGAAGTAAAGTTACTTGCCCCAAATCACACAGCTAGTCATTAACAGCAAAGGCCTGACGCACAGGTCTGCTAACCTGACTGTCTGCTCTCTACCTGACCAACTCGGCTGTGCTGGCTCCTGGCCAAGGCCGGGTAAGTAGCGTGTGGGTATCACAAATCTAAGGAGCGCAGTCCAGAGAGGTCAACTCATGTTTAGGGAGAGAACAACAAGAATCCAGTGTCAAGGTCAGGTCCAAAAAGAGACTCTGGAGGTGGATTGATAAACTCAGTCCATGACAGAGATAGGCCACTTCCTGAACTGTTTCATGCTCTCTGCTAGGGAGGCAGGGTGCCATTGTGGCCAGGAAGGGAGGACGGCAGAGCCAGGCTGCTCAGGGTTGAGTTCCGGTTCTTCCACTTGGTGGCTGTGTAACTTTCGGCAAATTGCTTAAGCTGCCTGCACTATAGTTTTCCATGTAAAGTGAGTGTGATGATAATATTCCCATCAACCTCATAGGATTGTTATTAAATGAATTAATAAGATACGTGCAGCCTTTCAGGCAGTGCCTTCCACTTAGTAAATTCTACGTATGTCTTTGTAACTGTGAGCTATTTAAAAAATATTTTATTTATTTATTTTTAGAGAGTGGAAGAGAGGGAGAAAGAGCAACATCAATCTATGGTTGCCTCTTGTGCACCCCCTACTGGGGACCCAGCCTGCAACCCAGGCATGTGCTGTAGGCTGGGAATTGAAACGGTGATTCTTCGATTTGCAGGCCGGCACTCAATCCACTGAGCCACACCAGCCAGGGTGTGAGCTATATTTTTGTTGGCGACTGTCTGGGAATCATAATGTGGATTGGGAGCAAAATAGGATGAATCCAGCTTCCAACAGAATCAGAGGCAGGGCTATTAGGATGGTGGCATAAAGCAGTTAGCACTCAGGCTTCAGAACCAGACTTATTGGTTGTAAATCTTGGATGACTTATCTGCCTATTTGTGCCTTAACTTCCTTCTCTGTAAAATTGGGAAGATAAGAATGCTCGCCTCAATGAATTGTAGCAAATAAGGAGGTAATGAATATGAACTATTTAGAAAAGTGCCCGGACCATAGTAAGTACCTGGCATAGTTCATACTCTTACCAGGCAGGAACTGGGCCCAGAGTGGGTCTGCCTTGGGCTGGCCTGTAGTGTGTGGGTTCTTGACTTCGTGCAGGACAGATTGCACAACATGAGTCCAGGTGACTTTGAGAGTATGTTTATTAAACCTGGGGACAGTGAAACAAGGAAGGGCTTAGGATAGAAGAAGCAATAGGAGAGAGCCTAGGCGGGGTTGCTTTGGCTTTTTGGAAATGTTGTAGGAGAGAAGTGTTCATACGGGGCTGCATGGCTCCCTGAGAAGAGTCACGGTGACAGAAGTGAGCCGAGGTGGGGCTGCTGTTGGCTCCCTGGAAAGTCAGGAAAAAGGGGCGTTGGAGACAGGTTCCAGGGGTTCGCCCGGGACGAGCTGGTGCTGCCCATCGTTCCCCTGGTTGCAAGGCTCGTGGCCCCTTAGAGTTTAGAAGAAAGGCTTTAGGGATATAAGGCAGGGCCGTGCTCTAGGGGAGCATACCGTGCGTCCTTTGTCTTGAGGCTTTTTATCTTTCTTTGGCCAGTGGGGGGCCTAGGGGAGGTCTCCGGGCAGGGCCTTCGCAGAATGAGCATCAGCTTTCCAGGTGTGTCCTTCAGTATGTTGATTCATCAAATGTGGGTAAAGAGGGGTCAAGGTTACTTTCTGGTTAGTTTCATTTTAAAGAACGTCATCAAAGAGGGACTGGGACCGAGGCTCATCTGCCCCAGGACGGTCTGGAATGTGTTAAACCATTTGCCCCTGTGTTCTTGGTTAGGGAAGATAAACCTGTGATTCATTTGCTGCCTGTAAATTGCTCAACTTGTTTGACCTTGTTTAATTATTTTGTCTCAGTTTCTCTTATTCCACTTGTCAAGGAATTTCCATAGCTTCTTACTATTTGCCTCAGTACTACAGCATCAGACTGTGCCTTCAGTGACTGGGGAACAGAAGTTCAGTCCAGTCCCCAGAATCACTCAAAGATGTGGCAAAAGTCATAGCTATTTAGGAAAACTGGATTTTTTAAGTAGGGTAATTCAGTCGCAGTAAAAACAAGAACATAATGAGCTCCCACAATTTGTGCGCAGGGTTAGATGTGTGAAGAAGGCCAGCCCCAGGCACTGATTCTGGGAGAAGGGGCCCGTCTTCCCGGTCAGTGGACGGCTCTGCAGCACCCAAGGAAGAGGACGGGGCCGGCCAGCGCCAAGGCGAAGGGGTCGGGTCTTCACAGGTCTCGTCCTGTTGCTTCCTTTTCTCCCTTTTCTCCCCACGTCCTCTACAGTCCTGGAAAGTATCAAACAGAGAGACCAGAGGACTGGCCAGCTGGAGACTTGGGTTTTATTCTTGGTGTTTCATAACCAGCAGAGTGACCCAGAGAAACCACTTGACCTCCTAGGACGTCAGTCTCCTCATTTGGAAATAAGAGAAGACCAAACTAAATTATTTTTAAAGCTTCTTCCTAGGCTGATTCTGGGAATTCACTCAGGCTATCCAGAAATACTAGGACTTCCTGGAATGAAATTAAGAATCCAGATGGTTAACCTTGATGCTGAGACCCACCCCTCAGCAAGGACTACATGCCCCAACTGGGACATCCGGTGGTCCCAGGAACAACGGTCCACCTGTCCCTCTGGGAGACAGCGGGGGATGGCAGCCTGAGCTCAGTCTGTTCGGTCCTAAAGCAGTGCACCCTCAACAAGATGCTAACAGGCAGTTGTGCGTCTTGACACCGGCCTCATTCCTTGTGAAAAATGCCCTTGAGAGCTTCGCTTATCCTCTTCACCTCCTCATCAGCAGCTCATCAATAGCACTGTGCTAATGTTCCTGTTATTCATCATGTTTTAAAATTAGCTTCTTAATCCTTTTAATATTTTCAACTTTTTTGCCTTGAGATATGCGCCCAGCCTGCACACAGCTTTGCGCAGCCTTCGTACAGCATGTCAACAACAGGAATAGGTGGCTCCCGTATTTTTGGCTTCTTCGCTAAATGAAATGCATTTATTCATGCGTCTTATTTTTATTCTTGGTGAAATAAACCTGAGCTTTCTCAAATAAATGTGGCTTTGAAATTCAGTGGTTTATTCTTTATCTTCATTCATTTAGATGCCAGGAGCACTTGGAAACTTCTGGAGTATGTCTGTTTCTGTTAGTGACAGTATCTTTTTTCTCTGAGGCTTTGGCTCGTGTTCTTTTTGTTTTACTAACTTTTCTTTCTTCTTGACTCCCTATATGTGTCCTATCCTTAGCTCTCACTTCTTCTTTTTAAATAGTCTTCCTTGGAAATTGTATTCATTCATAGCTTCACATTCCCTTTCAGCAGATGACTTCCAAGTCCTATATCTTGCTGTTAGATAGTTGCTTCATCAGCTCCTTCCTGACATCATTCGCCAGACATCGACTGAGTACCTTGGGAAGTGTACAGTGCTGGGCTAAGGACGTAAGGATGGGTGACTTTCTCTACCTCCCGCCAATTCTGATGAAGTCTAATTAAAGTGAGAAAGCCTGCCTGATAAGACCAACCAAAATGACAGATGCTAAGATAGATTTTTTTTGAAGCTGCTTTTGGAACCTGGAGAAGTGAGTAACTAAATCCCTGACAGCTATCATAGAAAGCTTTCCCAGATGAGAGGACATGGCGGTGAGTCACGAAGGCTGAGGAGGAGTCTGTGAGCTGTAACATCTCCAAACTGCCTCCTGGTGGGTTTGCTCTGATGTCTGTTGTCGCCGCCAACTCAGCATGTCCATAGTCCAGTTCGTCTTTCTCCCTAAATGATATCGCCCACTGGACTTCCTATTGTATGACTCCCCCAAACATCCATGGGATACATTTTAGGCATTTGTGTCTCTTTTTCTCTCTGTTGACTCGCTGTGCGATGCAAAGTCGTTCCCATTCTTCTTCTTTTCGTTCAGTCATTCTCACTAAGTCAGTCAGGTCATATACACTCTGTCAGCTCCTGCCTGGGTTACTACAGTGGACTCCTAGTTGGTTGGTTTTCCTGTGGTTACGTTCCCAATGTAATCTTTTTATAATATACATTTTATTCTATTTTTTATTTTAGAGTAAGGGTAAGGGAAGGAGAAAGAGAGGGTGAGAAACATCAATTGGTTGCCTACTGTGTGTCGGGGGCACTGAGCTCGCAGCCCAGGCATGTGCTCTGACCGGGAATCGAACTAGCGAACCAAGACGATGCCCAACCAACTGAGCCACACTAGCCAGGGCCCAATTTAATCTGTCTTATCAATCTTCTATGAACACCAGTTTAATTGTTTTCATTCATCTAGTCAGTGTTTAGTTTGTGAGGTGCTTTTCCCTAAGTTATCTCATTTAATTATCAAAATAATCTTGTGAAATAAATAGTATGCTCTTCTGCATAGCTCCTAAATTTATAATGCAGTGGTCTGTGAGCTCCTGGAAAACAGGCATTTTGTTCATCTTAGGTCCTCAGTGCCTAGTACAGTGCTGGTCCACTCGTGGTGTCCAGTAAATAATTGTATCATGTATTTGTTCCTGCCTAGTCTCCACACATCTTTATGTGCCCAATAGAAATAATTTCATCAGAAGATACTGAAATTGAGCCACAAAAAAGATAGTTTCCCCCCATTTCAGCGATGATACTGTTTATCTACACTCAGCAGTCAGAGAACCCTGTGTTTCTGCTGTGACAGGCACCGTCGCTGAACCGCAGGGTTCCGAATGCATGCCTCACGCTCTGTGCCGTGTGCACGCGGAAGCCCCCACGGAATAGCTGCCTTTAGTTGTGCGGCCAAGACCCCATGCACACAGCAGTGCGTTTGTGTCATTCTTGGTGTCTAACTCACTGTAATTGCCTCGTACGGCTTTCAGTGATGCCTTAAGATGTACAGACCCAGAGAACCTGTTCCAGCACTCTGGCCTTTCATGTTTGTTTTAAGATGTGGGAGTTCCATGGCTTATAATCTGTACTTTTTATTTGTATATTATGTCCTGTATTTACGAGAAAACTAGTTGTGGAAGCAATAACATAAAAGACAAAAATATTAATGATGTAGCCTTGGCCAGGGTGGCTCAGTGAGTTGGAGTGTTGTCTATAAACCTAAAGGTCGTAGGTTTGATTCCCCATCAGGGCACATGCCTGGGTTGTGGGTTTGGTTGGTCCCTGGTTGCAATGTGTGGGGGAGGCAAATGATTAATTTCTCTCTCCCTCTCTCCCTCTCTCTTACTCTCACTCTTTTTCTCCCCCTCCTCTCTCTCTGGAATAAAAAAAAAAAACTACTAATGAAGTAAAATCTAAATCTGAATCTCTAAGAATTTGAAAATTTTAAACTTACTGTTCCCTGACATGGACCAATTTGCATAGAAAGAGTAAAAGACTTTTCTGGTTGTTATTGTTCTTATGAAACCATAGACCATAATCTGTCCTGCATTTTAAAAGGCAATTTGCTGACACAAAGAATATGATGAACCAGCAAACTATTCAGAAATGTGCTTGACTTTGCAATAACAGTTTATGTTCTTAGCCAAAATGCTTTGTGCACATGGTTTTGTTTCCAAGAGCCCCTGCCGCCCCCTGCTGGTTTTATTATTCATCAAACTTCTAAATGGAGAATGGATGACATGATTCCAGAAGATGGGATTTTCAGAAATCTTTTTTTGTAATTCCATTATGTTATTAAAATTGAAGTATGTACTAAAATGGGATTAGGTTACAAATAAACTATGTATTAGAATGGTTTTTATAGAACTTTGGACATAAATATAAAATAAAACAGGGATTTACCCTGAGTCCCCAGGAAAAGCATGTCTTTCCTGTAGAGAACCTACCTGCATTGGGTGAAATCCGGTCGTATGACGCTGAGGAAGGTTTAAGGTGAAGCGAGTTCCCTTGTTGGACAAGGGAGAAATAAGACTGGTCAGTGGTGGGGGGAGGGTACGAGGTGATGGGAGGCAAGCAGGAAAGTTCTTCTAAGCCATGCTTCTCAAGCTTGAGCTGCCTCGGAATCCCCTGCAAGGCTTGTTGGAATGAAGGTTATTAGGCCTCATCCAGTGAGGGGCTGGGAAAGCTTTAAAAACTGGATCTTTGGAAAAAGACCCTGGTTTGTGGCAGTGTCTGATTCCCATGGTGTGGAAGCTCCCACCACGGCCCGCTTCAGGCCCCCGGTAGGCGGCACTAAACGTGAGGTGGAGAGAGGTGCCCTGCAGCACGGATTTCAGCTGCATTTCCACCTTACATCCACAGGAGGAGCACACAGCCTCGACAGCATAGATAGAACGTAGTTATTTTTACAGAACATTGAACCCAGAGTATTTATTTATTATGTCCATTTGAAATACAGCTTGCTTACTTGGGTACATAATTCATGCTTAGTCATGACCTTGTTGAACAACCAGCTTGGAGAACTGTAACAGTCCATCCTCCAGTGTGGGGAGGAGCTGAATCCAGCACAAAACTCAACTCACCCCACGGGGCTGGAGTAGTTTCCTGGCTCTGAGTCTGGGTCCAGGAGTTTGCATCTCTGACATTCCTGGTGATGCCGTTGCCGATGCCGACGCAGCTATGGCATGGCCCAGGCTGAGTACCACGGTGTTAGAATAGAACATTAGAAAGTGACTGGGTGTTTCTCCAGTTTGGCTGGGTGAGGCAGATTATACGAGAGGTGTGCCCTGAACCTGGAGAAACTCTGGACTTGGAAAAGCTGGAATCCAGAGCACTTGATCCCGGGACTTCCTCAGTAGGAGCAGGGTCAGCTCACCCGCTGTGGCAGCCAGGGAGGCCCTGTGGGACTCAGACGCAGGGAGCGTGTTAGAGTGAGCTGGTTCCTGCGTGCTCGCTGCGATATTCCCCGTGGAGGCTGTGCCTGTGAGCTGGGGAAGGGTCTTGTGCGATGTGAAATAGTCATTTTGGAGCAGGAGAAAAACACATATTCTGAGGAAGTATATAATTTAGAATTGCTGGGCAATGTTAAGTGACCATTTCAAATTTTGGGTCATGAATGTCAAATTAGAACAGTTGGCAAGGTTTTGTCATTTTTCTCTACAAACCTGAGTTGCCAGGTGCCTGGTGCAGAGGAGGCGGCCTGCTGGGGAGCCCTGGCCTGGTTCAGCGAGCTTGACGGAGAAGGGCGCTGGCGAGGCTCTGGTTCCTGTGGTGGGATGTGGAAGTCACGTGGTGTCAGGAACTGGGGACGTGGCATTGCTTGGATTCTGGGCAGTGGAAAAGTGGGAGCCTTACAGATTGGAGGGCTGAGTGAAGTGGGAGAATTGTGGGACAGTCAGAGACGGGGATGCGTGCAGTGTTTGCTTTAAAAACTCAGGTTATTTTTTCCTGATCTCCTCATAAGTGACTTTAGTCAGCTATAATACTTAAGGCATTTTGTCAAGATACTGTCAAATTATTATAGTATCATAATTTTCCTTTCTTGAAGTTCAAATAAGGGTAATGATAATAAATTGTCTCACAGATTATTAATGTCAAGTGACATACAAAACAGGAGTGGGGTTTGTGGGAGAGAGCAAGGTGTTAGCACCGTACGGCCGCGTGGCTTGGAGCACAGCGAGAGCGCCACGGGCCTCAGTTTTCTCATCAGGGAAGTGGGTCTGATACTTTCCTCTAAGAGTGCTGTAAGAATTAGCCATGGATGTAAATCACCTGACTCTTAGGCAATGACAGCTCTGTTCTTTCTTATTCCTATATCATTAGACCTTGAACACAAATAATTAGAGAAGAGTTTTAGCTTGTTTCTCTGAAATACACCACCCCGAGTGAAACGGAGTGTGTTCGATTATGCCAATGAGGTGAATGTAAGGAATCTGAAAAAATCAGTACCTGAGTGTTTTCCCCTACCTCCTGTGACTGGGGAAGACCAGAGTTCAAAAAATGGCCAGAAGGATTAATGGCAACTGAATGGGAGAGAGATCTTTCCCTGCAGTGCTTGGTCGTCATGAATGAACAGCTTCTTTCCCTCCGTCTAAGTCGATATGGCTCTCTGTTGGTTTCACAGAACTAAATTTTCATCTGAGTTCATTTTCATAATCTTTTTTCATCAATTTGTTTCTCTCTATTGCCTTTTTAATCAGGAGTCTTAGAAACAAATCACAGATCTTGAAGGAGAAATCGTATCTGAGAGCTCTTTGAGCTAAAATATGCAAATTAATCCGACAGTGAGATATCGTTTTTTATCTCTCAAATAGGCAAAGAGAATGAAAAGAAAATGATAATAAGCAACAGGCAAGAGCATGCAGTGAGTCCTTGCTGGAAGGACTGCAAATTGGTACAATCTTCCTGAAAGACCATTTCCAAATACAGCAAGAGTCATAATAATGCCTGTGTTACTTTGAAACAGCCTTTCCCCCTCTGGACATGTATCCTAAGGAGACAGTAAAACAGTATATGACGAAGATTTAGAAAAACATATATTTATTAAAATGAAAATAGCGAAATAAATAAAGGGGGGCTATAAACCAAAGTCTAGCAACAGCAGAATGACTTTTAAAATGATGGCATATCCATACAGGGGTAAATGCTGTAAGATTGAATTTAAGAAGCAAAACAATATATAAAGCTGAAGCTTTTGCATAATCCCAATTCTATAGATAATAAGCACAAAAATAAATGACTGCAATAAATCTATCAGAACATTAACCATTGTTATTTCACCATGGTAGAAAATCAGATGATTTTTATTGTCCTTTTTTAAGCCTCTTTACATTTCCCAAATACTTCATAATAACAATGTATTGTTTTTATATTAAAAATAAAACATTAAAAGTTGATAAATTGATTGAGAAAAAGGCACAAGTTAGATTCTTCCACTTTTCAGCCGCCTTCTTGGCTCCCACGGGTGGGATTTCCGCTCCCTCCCCTCCCCTGGCACTGCTCCGTCAGAGGTTCTTGGTACTTCTAACTGTCAGCTCTGTAGGCCTCTACTCAGCCCTCAGTTTGCTTAATTTCTCTACGTCATCTTACACAATTGATCGCCCCTTTATTCTTTTTAATAGTAGCTTTATTTAGATATAACTCATATACAAGTAGAATTCATCCTTTAAAATATATAATCACCCTTTTAGTCTTGAAATATCTTCTTTTTTAATTCTATGCCTGGGCACTGCCCTAGTTTATTAATTCATGTGTTTTAGTCATTGGGTGCCACTTTTGTGCCAGGCAGTCATTGCCCTAACTCGATTTTGCCTTTCCTTTTGAGTCTTCTTTGCCCAGCCCTCAAATAGCAACATCCCTGAAGTTCTTTTCTCTCTCTCTCATCATTGTCCCCACCAGCTTCTCTGGGTAGATGCTGCCGGTTCACCTTGGCCCCGTGTATCTGGAATCCGTTCACCCACATGTACCATGAACACTCACGGGTGCACAGGTGAACTTACCTGTCTGTGTCTCTTGCTGTAGAGCTTCATTTTTGCCCCTCCTCTGTAATCCCAGCCTGAGTCGTGGTCCTGCCAGCCGGGCACAGTGGAGGTTCTAGAGACACAGTCGATCCTCTTTTCCTTTGCTACCCTGCCATTTTAAATATCTCGACTCCATACTTTTTGAGTCATTCCCATAACCAGTGCCCTGGTTTTGCCCCCATGGGTGTGGCACCTCTCCTGTGGGTAGTGCAGTCACCTTGGATGTCCTGTCTGTCTTTCATGCTGTCACCAGGTTCAGCTTTCCAGTGAGAGTCCTGACTATTGCTCTTCTGCCTCAAACCTTGCTGCAGAATAGAGCTCAAGCTCCTTGGCTCCGTGACAAAAGACATACACAATCTGGTCCTAGGCCACTTTTCCAAGCCACCATAAACATAGCGCTGTAGGGCCCTGTGACTTTCCTGCCATCCGGTCAGTGTGAGAACCGACGATCCCTGAACACACCCCTTGCCCTTGGCCATCGTGGTGCATGCATTTCCATCATCCACTTTCTCCCCCATCTCTGCTAGCTAAACCAGGGGCTGTTTGTCAGGACCTGTTCCAAATGACGCAGCTTCCAGGAAGCCCTCTGTCGTTTCTCTACCATGAGTAACCTTTCCCACCTTTGCACTCCCATAACATTTGTCTGGAAGCTTCGTGCACTTACCACACTCTACAAGGTTTTTGTGTATTTTGCCATTTGCTTGTCCCTCACTTGTACTCACGGTAGCTGCTGCACCTCATTAATCTTTGTATAATTCATGATACCAGCACAGGACACTGTGCAACACGGGTACTTAAATATGTTTAGCACTGGAAAGTACTGGTATCTTAATTTCTAATTTGGTTTCTTCTATAGAACGTTCAGGGACCCCACAGATTGGTAGGTTACCCTTACCTCCATGCTACCCTGTAGGGTTCTGGAATGTTTTTAAATCTAAACAAGCACTTACCATAATTACTCATTTGTAGGACAAAGTGGCCAGCCCCATGGTCTCGTTATCAGAATCAAACCGAGGGGGAAAGCCCTGGGACTGGTCAGCAGGCTGGGTCTCGGTCCCATCCCTGAGTCCGGCTCTCCTGTGGTACCAGGCAGCAGCATTCTTCTCATTCATGGGAGCCTCACTTTCACTCCGGGGTGGTTGATCTGCCGGGTCGGTGAGCAGACGGCGTTCAGGACTGTGTGCTGTGCTCTGTCATCATGGACAGACTGCATTTCCTGGGCCCTTCACCTGTGAACATCCTCAGCAGGCGGCAGAGAGAAAGGCTGGGCGCTCATGCTCACCGCTGTGGTCAGCTCTGACCTGAAAGGTCCATCGGCCCTTAGTAGATCTTTTGTGTGTTTTAAAATCACATGCTCCTAAGGGTTTTTTATAACCTTGAAGTTGAGGGGAAAAAACCTCAGACATATGAAATTGCATTCACACTGTTGTTCCATCCTAATGATTTCCTTCAATATCTTCCAATTAATCCACTAGTCACTAGAGGACTCTTAACTGCCCTACAGAACTGGAGGGAATTTTCCATTTAAAAATCTTAGCAGGAAGTCTATCAATAGAACTGCCCACACTTCCTAATCCAATTAGCTTAATTAATATATTTAAGTGCTGACTAATTATTGCCATGTTTCCAGGATGCAATCCCTTCTTTAAAAGATACACACACTTCAACTTAGGTATTATTTTTATTTAGTTTGCCTCGGACAACTTTTGGTCACATACTGTCTCTCTCTTCCTGGAGAGAACTTTTTAAAATATAATTAACTTTTTGCTTCTTTTTTCCTACTTATATATTCTGCCAGTATTAGTGAAAGGGCTTTTCTTAGTAGAAGTTAAATCTTTATTATTATGCAGTTTATTCACTGTATCTTATTTGAGCAACAATTTTGGTTAAAGAGAAAGAATCATTTTTAATGGAAGAAAAGAAATAGGAGTAAACCTAAGAGTACAAAATTAAGGGATTGCTTCATAATTTATTCTTGGCTCATTTGGCTAAGTTAGAAATTTGAAAAAAAATGTGCAAAATTAACTAAAATATGCAAAATCAACTGCTCTTGATAACCGTGTAGGCTAAATCTGAGTCAAGGGAATGACTTGTGATATCATCTGGGGATGGAGAAGGGCCGATAACGGACTAGATGATACCCGAGTCCCAGCCCTGCTCAGTGAGCCCTTAAGTTGCTGTTGGTGATGTTGGAAGAGCCCTTGGGACACCCAACAGGGAGCCCAAATGAGAGGCATTTGGCCAGCAGAGTCACAGAACACCATACCCCATCCCATTTGTTTCTACATTACAGTGCTTATTTTTTCTTGTTGTTTTAATATAAATGAAATCAAGTATACCCCCAGATGTATAGGCACTTTCTGCCTCTTTTTCTCAGCATAGCAGAAAAAGACCCTACTTCAGATGGCAGAATTATGAAAAAAAACAATGATAGTAACTCTTCTAAAGGCCAAAACTCAAGCATCTGGCGCAACGCAGGAAGACCAGAAGTCATTAAAATAGACTTCTGAATAAGGGCAGAAGCGTCGCGAAGTCAACATGCAAGAACTTGACTCTCAGAGGGGCCCCTCTCTGCCGTCTGCATTTACAGGTCTCAGGATCTGGTTTCCAGGTCTTCACCACTATTCTGTATGCGGTGACAGTGAGAGCCGCAAACGGTTACAGTTGAGTTTGACAAGAAAAGTTTAACAGGCTGCAAAAAATTAGGAAGGTGAGTTACCAGAGAATGGTAGCCTGTGGCCACGCAGTGTGGAAGCAGCCACCAGTCTGTGTGTTACCGTGGAAATAATTACAAACGGCAACCGAGACTGCGCCCCTGCCACATACAAAGTGTTTCACATATGTGGTCGCTGACCTTCAGGGTAAGCGGAAGAGATGAGTATCTATTTTATAGATAAGAGTTCGGGATGTAGTGTGACTTGCCCAAGGGAAGACTGAAAGCAAGCAGAGGAGCTGAGTGCAGCCTCACAGGTTTGGAGCTGGGGCTGCCCTAGGAAGAAGCAGCAGTGCGGAGGGGATAGCCTAAGTTTAAAATTTTGAAGCCAAGCGTCCTGCTTTTTATTCTTTTTATTATCCTTTATCTACTCACATATTTCCACTCTAGCAATTCTTGAGTGCCACCGTTAAGTCCTTTAGGATAACCCTCCAGCCCATCTCTCTTCATGACCTTGCTACCCTTCTCACCAGCTGAAATGTTACGGCCCCTGGTTATAATAGCCTCCTTCAGAACGCCCTTACTATTCTTGCCGTCCTACTACACGGTCTTGGTAGAGGCTTCACCTGGCTTAATTCATGAGTCTACTCCGAACAGTTGCTGGAGAAAAGTACCTAAATGGCTGATTAGTGCTCACTCTGCATTGAACAGAAGAAACTACAAGCAGGCGCTCTAATACTACGGGTGTTTCGACGGTAGATGTTTACTTTTTGACTCTTTAAATTAGTTGTTTAATACTTCTCCGTCTTTTCTCCAAACCCAGTCTCAGATCGTGCTGTTGCCTTATCCTTCACTGATAACACAGAAACAAGCAGGAAGTCGCCACCCTTCTCTTCCCGCCGCCGAGTCTACCAGTGAGATTTCACGTTCACCCAGGCGCCCTGCCTTCCCTCCTTTGGCAAAGGCTGATGTATCTCTGCTCCTAGCAAAGGCCCAACCCCTCCACTGTGCTCAGGGTCCCAACCCTTCTTGCTTCGAATCTTTTTGCACCTACAGGGAGCCTTCTGTCCTACATGATGAATTACTGTCTCTCTATTAGGTCATCCCTATCAGCATGTATTGACTGACGTCTTCTGCCTGAAAACAAATCAGTCCCTACATCTTTTTCCAACTATTTCTCTTGTCTATGTCACAGCAAATCTTTTTGAAAGAGTTTTTTATAATCACTGTCTCCCCTCCTCATAGTGATTCTTCAGTCTGCTCCCAATAAGGCATTTGCTGTCTGCGGCAACTTGAGGGTCTGCTGAATGGGTTGGGCAATGCAGGTACCTGAGCAGAGCTCCTTCCCTAAACTGTACCTCCCGTCCAAGGGTATGTGGGAAGATGACCTGTCCTATAGGAAGGATGGGGACCTCTGTCATGGTCTGTTGCCTCCTGTGCCCCTATGGTCTCTCTAAGGGCAGATCTGCCATTATCCCCAGTGATGCAATGGTTCCCATGTTTATCGCAATCTCAGCATGTGCCAGGCACTGTGCTGGGCACCGAGGCTGCTGCTGGGGCTTTTCCTTCCTGTCCAGTTGTTTCATCTCCCTCCAGTCTCCCAACCACGGCCAATCTCAGACCACTTTGTCCATACGTAACATTTTTATCACATAAAAATATGGCCGAGGAAGAGACTGGAATTTTTTCATTAATTATGGAGGTGGGCTGTTCATGACTTGTATCAATCAGTACTGTCTTGCAACAAACTTTTCATTTAGCTGCATGGAGCCCGTTGATTAATTGGTTCCACCGACATTTCCCAAGTGTCAGATACTGAGCTAGATGCAGACAGCAGAACGAACTCTCTACCTTTGCTTTCTGAAATGAAATCTAGCGAGGAAAGCACAGTTCCACTTCGGAGATGAGTTGACTCCCTCGCTGAAGAACTAGGGCAGATCCAGCAGATAATTGCAAGGCTTTGCAGGAGGCCAGACTTGGGCGGAAAACCTGGCTCAGCCACGTAGTTACTCTGTGTCTTTGCAAAAGTTCCTCAATAGTTCTGACTCTTGGTCCTTCATATGCCAGATGACAGGGGATTCGGAACACTGGAAAAGTACAAACAGGAAGTGTCCAAGAGATAGTAGCTAAAATAAAAATAACAAAAAACTGTTATTCCGTACTTTTATTTAAATATTAAAAGAGTTCTTTAAACAGATGACCTGATACATGGGTCAACAAAATTTTGAGAAAGAACTTCGTAATGCTTTTTTGCTTCTAGGGGGTTTGTTTGGGAGGCAATTATGTCAGTAATTTGGGCTTTCTGAAGTTGTTGCTTATTCTGTATAGAAACTTCGAATCCTACAGTGAAATTCTTGGGCATCTTCATGCGAGGAAAGGACTTTACCAAATATCCATCCAGCCCCTGCCGATCCTATACTGGAGGGGTGCTTTGCCATGTGAGTTAACAAAGCAGATACACTTTCTCCATGGTGTCTTCCACTGCCTTCCGGTCCCTCCAGCAGCAGCCTTCGCAGAGAGCAGGCAGATGGGTGACTTCCCTGACACGCCAACCAGCGCACGCAAAAGCTGCTCAGGGACCTGGTCTCTTCACAAAACCTAGTCTAGTTTATTTTTATTTCTTAAAAAGTCTTTAATTCTAACTCTGTGACTAAGTGAGGATTGCAGGATGCTGATTACACTATAGGGTGAGCCATGTCCTAGACTTAGCCGGTGACCTTGCCATTGCAACACTGGAGTTTGTATGTGGCAGAAGCAGATGCCAGCCCCATAAAACAGTGGAATGATATCCTGCTTCACTACATGAGTCAGAGCCTCGGAGCTGGAGGTCGTCTATTACCTTACAAATATATTTCACCTAAAGCAGGGGTGTCAAACTCATTTTCACTGGGGGCCACATCAGCCTCGCGGTTGCCTTCAAAGGGTCGAATGTAATTTTAGGACTGTATAAATGTAACTGCTCCTTAACAGTTAAGTGAGAGCTTGGCACTGCTGCCAGGCAGAAGCAAGGTGCCAGGCTGGATAAAACAAGGTGGAGGGCTGGACTGGGCCCACAGGCCTTGTGTTTGCCACCTGTGACCTAAAGCAAAGGTATAATAAGCAATGAAAGCCATATTCTTTTCACATGCACTGGGAAATTTGATCCGTGCCTTAGTTGGCACGACTCCTGTTTTCTTAGGCACCATCCCCTCCCTACATCATGGCTGTCAGCCTGCTCTCAAACATGCAAAGCCCCCAGGGCAATGCTTACCTCAGTCAGCTGGTGCAAGGTCCCGGTGATGGCTTTGCTGCAGAGGGTGGCCGTAGGCCCACCATTTAGAATCCCAGTGGATTCTAAGTGCCTGCTAGGTGAGCAGTGGCCACGGTAGCAGGAAATGGGAGTTGTTTTAGCCTCTGGGAGCTCTGGGTCACCCTGCTTACCATGCACCAACTCTCTCTTTCCAAACTACTTTTTTTTATTTTGTGTAAAATACATATAACAAAGTCTACCATTTTAACCATTTTTTCAGTGTACAGTTCAGGGGCATCCACATCGTTGCACAACCATCACTATGATCCGTCTCCAGAATTCTTTTATCTTCCCAAACTGAAACTCCACACTCATCAAAGTCAACTGCTCATCCTTCCTCCCGTAAGTCCCCGTAACCTCTGTTCTGCCTTCTGTCTCTACAGATTCGATGACTCTAAGGACCTCATTCGTATTAGTGGAACCATATAGTATTTATCCCTTTGCGACTGGCTTATTTCACTTGTCATAATGTCCTCAACACTCACCCATGTCGTATGTCAGAATGTCCTTCCTTCTTGGGACTGCATGATATTTCATTATATATATATATACACACACCACATGTGGCTTATCCATTCCTCCTTGATGGGCATTCTGTGCACTTCTGAATAGATTATTCTGAGTGACCTTCCCAGGGGCCATAGGCTCTTCTAACTGATATTTGACGTGAGCCTTCACAGGGTTAGGCATCTGTTCAAGGTTCGGCGCTCAGAAGTGGATTTGCTGACGGACAACCTTAGCCCTACTGAATTCCAAGGCCTGAGTTCCCTCCTCTCCCTGCTTGTGGGCTTCCTACATGGTCCTTTCGATTGTTGTGAGGATGACCAACATCATGGATATAAAAGGACTTTGAAAACCACAAATCAACAACTTAGGATCATATCATCCTTGTATCACTGAATTTTTTTTCCAAATAACATTATTAAGTAATATGCTTTTGAATTGTTCAAAGATTTTTTTTCTAAAAGATAGGATTTTTCACCAAGTAAGAGAATAGTATTTCCTAACAAGCTGTTCTTATCAGGCTGCTTCTCACCTGGAACCTCACCCAGACTAGGCATTCAGGAAATCCTAACAGGCAAGAGTTTCTGCTAAAAGATGGCCTGTTCCCAGAAGTGGTCGAATATTTCTCAGGCATGCCTTTTTGTGGTCCGGCCACAAGGTGGAGACATATCACATCAAATACTTCACTGCTGTTCCTTGTTTTGAATTTTTCTTACGAAACCCTATCCGGATTTTTTTGAGCGTGCCCTAATCGACTTCCACTAAAATGGGGTCTGTTACTGATATAGCTCACATCAACTGATATCTCAAAATTTTGGTCAAAATATTTTATGAACTTTTACATGGAGAAAAGGTTTTAAAAGAAAATGTAAACAAGAGTAAAATGTTAGCATAGTTCCTGACACAAGGCAGGACCTCTCTCTCTGTGTTTGTTAGCGAAAGACTGAAGGAATGGCCAGCGCATCTAGGGGCCTCTTACAGAAGTGATATTTGAAAATCTAATCTAGTACTTTTGTGGAAGTGAACTTCAGTCCACCTTATTTGATGTCTACTCTCTTGACAATGTTGAATGAAAGTGCAGAACGAAAGGCTAGAGTATGTTTTAGAAGTCAATTTAACATATGAATTGAACTGCTGCCAAAATTGATTAAGTGGTATTTGAAGCCTATGAGGGAATTAATAAATCTTTTGAAGGTGAATAATAGTCAGAACAAGCTCAGTGTGATAATATTTCTGATTTCATTATGCAACCCTTCTGTATCTACTAGATGTGATTTTTACTTAGTGAATTCACATTTGATTACCATATTTCGCCATGTATAATGCACACTTTTTTGCCCAAATTTTTGAGGGGAAAAATAGGGATGAACATTATACATGGGTATAATGATTAGATACCATGGTTGTAACAGCCTGTGTATAATGCACACAAAAACACGGGTGTGGATTACACGCAGCAAAATACAGTATGTTGGAAAGAAATTCAATCTGCAGGACTCTGGGGTGGGATGAGAACCTGGAGGAATTATTTTAGATTATTCTCTTTCTTCACGCAGAATTCCTAATACTTACATGCTCTGGTCCCAAAGACTCCAAGACAACTTTTTCACTGACATAAATAAGTGTATAAGGAATGTATTTTATTAGCATAATTAAAAAGACATCTTAGTAGCAAATAATCTTGGTTTAGATTTTCGTAGTTTTCTATATCCCTGTGAAATTCATGGGCCTTGGAAAGTCTGCCAGGACCCAGATTTTATGAGATTATTGGTCCTTCCTTAGCTTCTTCATGACTTGCTGACATAAAGAAATGTACAGGAGTAGACATGGTGCCAGGCATCCTCAGGAGGATGGCATTTCTCTTGGCCAAATTATCTTCTGTTGGAAAAAATAATAACAACAAAACAGGTAGAGATTTTATCTTTTTACCATGCCCCTAACCATTCATTTTCATATTCTTTATCATCTGGTTATTCAAAGTGCTCCAGTAAGCCAGTTGGGAAGAGCACCCAGGTAGAGGGGTCCAGGAGCTGAGTTCCTTCTCGGTGTGGGCCGGAAGCTTTGCACTGTTTGGCGGGAGGACTGTATCCCAGCCGTGGTCACTGCCCTGGGAGTCCTGGAGCTAGTGTTCCGCATCCGTCTGTCACCACTGCCGGAAATGGGAACACTACCGGAAATACTGAAATCACGCACGCTTCTGCACGTGAGTGGCGGCACGTCCAGTTTTCCTATCACAGTAGAGGGAGGTCAAGCTAAAACGCTAGCTGATCGGTCACCATCTTCCAGAGCGTTACCAAGAGCGGCTGTGGTGCAGCCTGAGCAGCTCGCCAGTTGGCACCGTCTGCAGCAGGTTGCCTCGGAGAGCCCGCAGACATCACAGCTGCTAGCCCCATTTCGGAGGCTCTAAACATGTAAACAGGTACCTGAACAAAATTATGTAGAGTGGAGCTGTGTGAATTGCTTGCAGGGAAGTAATAGGAGCATCATCAAAGAGTCAGAGGAGGCTATCTCTTCAAGGATCTATCAGAGGCTGCCTAGGAAACAAAATATTCAGGATTCCAGAAGGACTCTGATCAGTGAGTCCTCAGAAGTTGTTTTATAAACAGTTTCCCTCCTGAAAGAGTAGTCACAGATTTTGAAAATATCAATTTCAACATCCTGATGACTTTGAAAAATCAAAGCTGTTCCTTTCCGGATAGTCAATTTCAGGGTTGGCAAAATGAGTCCATTTTAACCTTAATTTTTTATAGTGTTTACAGTTCTTTGGGACACACCAAGATTTCAATTTTTATATAGTTCCCATTTAATCCTTTTCATCTTTTCCTCTCATTTTAGAAGCATGTTTGTAAAAGTCTGCTGCTCTGTAAGATTATGTAATCTCACTTTTCTTTAGTATTATTTATCCATCTATTTGAAATCCTCAGGAGACACCTGAAGAGGCACCTGGGAACCCCTGGCATTTCTGTAGGCCACTGGTGCTAAACCTCAGCTGTATCCCACCCACCTAGACACTAGTTAAAACACAGGTTTCCGCACACCATCTCCCCTGAACCAGGGATTCTGCTTCAGTAGCTCTGCCAAGGGGCCCAAGTATTTGCATGTCAAACAAGTTGCCAGGTGATGCTGACTCCAATGCTGCTGGTCCAGGGACCACACCTTGAGAACCACAGCTGTGGGCTCACATATGGGTTTCCACACTTGGTTCAACATAAAATCACCAAAATAACTGAGGACAAATACATGTTTTCTGACCTTGTCGCAAAATAAAAATGATGTACAATTACCAGTTTTGAAATGGATTCCCTTCCCCCAACTCTACTTCTATATTTTATAAATCTTCTCCCTTCAAGGTCTAGCATTTTGCCCGCAAAGCCATTGCCCACAGCAAAAAGAGTGCTTTCATTCTTTTGATCAAAGTATTGTTATTTTTCCTGTTCTTAATGCTATTTGAATGCAGACTTTTTTATTTTTAAAGATGGTAGCTTCACATGAGTCTTCTTGGAACTCTTTGTGGGAACTTACAGAAAGCAGCTATTTAAAAATGCTTAAATTATCACTTTCTCATGAGAAATCAAAGTTTCATTTCTACTAAGATCTTTAGACTTTCAGTCAAGATGGCAGCACAGGTAAACATGGCTCACCTCCTCACACAACCACATCAAAATTACAACTGAATTATAGAACAACCATCACTCAGAACCATCAGAAATTGAGTTGAATGGAAATCTGACAATGATGGAATCAAAGAGACCACATCCATCCAGATGGGAGGGAGGGACGGAGACCTGGAATGAACTGTTTGCATTTGTGGTGGATAAAAACTTGGCAGGGATACCTCGGGAATGGAATCCCAGCCCCACACCAGGCTTCCCCAGCCCAGGGTTCCAGTGCCAGGAAGATAAGCCCCCATACTTCTGGCTGCAAAAAGCAGTGGGGATTGAGTCAGTGGAAGAAACCTCTGGAGTCCCAAGGAGTTCCTTTTAAATAACCCACACACAAACTTAATCAGACTCACTCCCTCTGAGCTCCAGCACCAGGGTAGCAGTTTGAAAGTCACCAGTGGCATAGAGGGAGGAACTGAAGTATCTGGCATCCAGATGAGAGCTTGGAAATAGCTTTCTCTCAGACAAAAAATGTGGGCAGAGGCTATTGTCCCTTTTCTGAACCCTCCCCACACAGAGGCACAGAGGTGGCAGGCAGGTACCATATCTGAAACTCCATCAACCGGCTAATGCTGTTTACCCCACCTTGGAGATCCCCTGAGGCTCCATTCCACCCAGTTTACAGGTGTTAACAGTGGCTTTTCCATAGCTGGTCTGGGTTCCTGCCTCACAAATTCTTAAACCCTCGCAAACAAGCAACAGCCAGCCTTAGTGAACCCTCAGCCTCAGTATCTCTTGTTAAATGGCCCAGGTACAGCACTAGCAGCAGTCAGCCTGAATTCACAGCTTGGCTTTTTCTGGGAATCTCCAAGCCCAGCACAAGTAGCAGCCATCTCAGATTGCTTTATAGCTCAGGCAGGGTGACCCTGGGCAAAACACAGGTTGGGGCTGACCTTGGCCTGCACCACCTATGAAACCCCTGGGTCTTCACACCCAGTGGACAGCTACAGACCACATCAGAGCACCACCACCCTGCTCCTACACAGTTGATTCTCCACAAAGGTCAGAGGTTGGTGGTCAGTGGTCACAGTCAGTCCTTGCAGCTGACTGGCCTGGGTAAATCCCTCACATTGACCTCCCAACAGCAACCAAGGCTCAATTACAAGAGGAGGGCATACTCAACCGACACGAAGGTCATATCTTGAGTATCCAGCTTGGGTGACAGGGAGGCTGTGCACTTGGACCCTATATAGGACACCTACTACATTAGGCCACAAAACCAAGACAAGGAGTCAAAGCAGCTCTACCTAATACTTAGAGACAAATGTAGGGAGCTGCCAAAATGAGGAGACAAAGAAACATGGCCCAAATGAAAGAACAGATCAAAACTCCAGAAAAAGACCTAAATGAAATGGAGATAAGCAACCAATCAGATGCAGAGTTTAAAACACTGGTTATTAGGATGCTCAAGGAAATTAGTGAGGACCTCAGCAGCATAAAAAAGATCCAGTCAGAAACGAAGGATACAGTAATTGAAATAAAGAACAATTTACAGGGAAACAACAGTAGAGTGAATAAAGCTGAGAATCAAATCAATGATTTGGAACATAAAGCAGCAAAAAACAAAACAAAACAAAAAAAAACAAAAAACACAAGCAATCAGAACAACAAGGAAAAAAGAAAATAAAAAAATAAAAATAGTATAAGCAACCTATGGGACAACTTCAAGGGTTCCAATATTTGCATCATAAGGGTGCCAGAAGGAGAAGAGAAAGAACAAGAAATTGGAAATTTATTTGAAAAATAATGAAAGAAAACGTCCCTACTTTGGTGAAGGAAATAGACATTCAAGTCCAAGAAGCACAGAGAGTCCCAAACAAGATGGGAACAAAGAGGCCCACTCCAAGACACATCATAATTAAAATGTCAAAGATTAAAGATAAAGAGAGAATCTGAAAAGCAGTCAGAGAAAAGCATTTAGTTACCTACAGGGGAGTTCCCATAAGACTGTCAGCTGATTTCTCAAAAAAAAAACCCCACAAAAACAAAAACAAATCCCCCCCAAAAAATCTATGCAGACTAGAAGGGCTTGGCAAGAAATATTCAAAGTCATGAAGAGCAGGGACCTACAGCCAAGATTGCTCTACCCAGCAAAGCTATCATTTAGAATCAAAAGACAGAGAAAAAGCTTCCCAGACAAGAGAAATCTAGAAGAGTTCATCATCACCAAACCATTATTATATGAAATGTTAAAGGAGCTTATCTAAGAAAAAGAAAATAAAATTATGAACAATAAAATGGCAATAAGTACATATCTATCAATTCAATCTAAAAAAACAAACTAATCAACCAAGGACAGAGACAGAATCATGGATACAGATAGTGTTTTGATGGTTGTCAGATGGGTGGGGTAGAATGGGTGAAGAGGTGAGAGGATTAAGAAGTACAGACAGGTGGTTACAGAATAACCATGGGCATGTAAAGCACAGTACAGGAAATGGAGTAGCCACAGAACTTATATGCATGACCCATGGACACGAACAATGGTGTGGGGGTTACCTGAGGGAGTGAGCGGTGCTGGGTGGAGAGGGGCAAAGGGGGAAAAATTGAAGCAACTGTAATAGCATAATCAATAAGATATAATTAAAAATGAAGAAGAATTAAAAAACACAAAGAAAGATCTTTATATTTGAGTGGTTGCCACCTGGAGAGCAAAGACGTAGTCAGATATCGTGGCGTACACTGCTGTTGACTCATGGCTGCATTTGCTTTGGACCTGGCTTCAGTGTCTGCGTAGTTATGCTGAAGATGCTAAAAGGAGCCACCCAGTGCTGCGTTTCTGCTGTCCATCTCTGTCTCCTTGGGTGCCTCCTCTCTTGTCCTCACCCGTCCGTCTGGGACTGCTTCACCAAACAACCAAAAATGTGAGTGGACAAGAAGAGCCATTGACTGCCTTCAGGCCCTGGGATAGAATGAAGCCTCAGACCTATATCCCAGCACTTAGACTGAGGGATTTAGAGTCACGTTGAGCAGTCTCTGCCCCCTTTATTAGATAGTGAAGGTCAAGGGGAACCCAGATTTTGTATATTTGTTGCTGAATCCCGCAGCACTTAGTGCATACTTAATTTCCAAATAAAATGCTTTAATTTTTATTTCACAGAAACCATCAGCTACCTGTCTAGCTTTTTTGAAACATAAAATAATGAGAATAAAGCGTAAAATGTCAGGGATTAAAGTGCTGTTATTTACACTGAAAGTTCCCTGATAATTAGTAGCCAAGCCAAGGAAGTAGCCTCTGTGAGTGGAAGATGTCCTTCAAAGTGTTCGCCGCCAACTGATGTTAAAGCAAAGGGTTGACTAAAAGCAGGGCACTCAGACCTGCTTCTCTCTGTGGATCATTTGTCAGCATTAAGAGGAAGAGCTGACAAAAACATTTACTTAAAATTGCCCAGAAACTCAAAACAGCTGTTCTTGGTCTCCCTTCCAAATCATCAATGCCAAGAAGTCTGAGTGATCAGTGAGGACTGAGCTAGAGGTTTATTGCTTTGATAAACACATTTGAAGCCTAAGAAAGAAATGAAAACAGACCAAGAAATATCTGCCAGAATTTAATGACATTTGCAGGAACGGCTTTGTTTGAGAAAATTAGATAATACATCTTTTTTTTTTTATGACGAGTGTGCGTGGAGACCCTTCCGCCCAATCCCCCAAGCCTGTTCTATGATGGGGTGCAGATCTTTGCAGATTACAGTTTAATGCTATGTGCAGTTTTTTATTGAGAAGTGGGTTTCATCCAGCTGTTGTTTAATATTTGCAATGTACTCATGAGAACATAGTTTTCTTCAGAAGAAAAATTGCTCAAATTTTGGGAAAGTGCTTTTATCCCAGCGTGTAGAAAAAGAAGAACTGTGGGAGAGTTGTATATGAGATTTTTGCTTTTTCTAGAAATTTCCATGGGGAAGCTGATACAGCAATGAGATCAGCAACCAGCTCAGTGTCAGATGGTCCAGGTCTCCTGACCCCTGCCCTCCATGTAACTGCCAGCTTAGCCTTTGGCCACTTGGGCAACATTTAGCACCCCGGAACGCGTTTGTATTATAGTTAAAAGGGAATCAATAGACACAAAATCAACATGTCTGGTACCTATCTGAGAACTACATTTGTGAGTTATTAAAGGTGTTAAAGGTGCACTTATTTTGCGGGTTCTATTAAATTTGTAGAGTAAGTTTTACTTCAACCTACATTTAAGATTTTAGTATAAACCTGGTGAGGTACTCTAGACCTGGCTGGAGGGCAAATGTTAAGAATAGAGTTTCAAGAACAGCTTTAATAGGAAGGTACCCAATAACATGAACAAAAATATACTGAGGTACTTACTTTGGGTACAACAAATTACCTTTATGTAGCACCTTAGGAAAAAGTATTTGGCAGTGATGCAATTATAAAGATTACTATTTCAAGGCAGCATGGTCTGCGATCAAAAGAGTAATCATTTCCTCTTCCAGGTCACCTCATAGGAGCTTACACCACTCCCTCCCCACATCCCCGAAACTCAGATGAGAAGCAGCCAGTGCTCTCGCCTCAGGGGCCCGCACACCTGCACTCTCTCTAGCACTGCAGCGTTATCCTGGGGCTTGGGGGACATTTTTTTCTTTGGCAAAACTGTTGTTACTGTTAACAACTCACTTTGTGGTGATCTACTTTAAGCAGTGTGGGAACAGGTAAGGGTGGCGGGGGAAGAAGAATATATTCCAGATTCCATCCTATGTTGGCACCTCCCACTAACCTGAACCTGGCCAGCAGGCCTTGGAAAACACACACACACACGCACACACATCTACACCTACAGCCCACATGTAAAGTATTTTTAAAATAGCACATAAGGACTCGGTGATCATGTGCTTGTCAGTAAGATGTATCCAGCTCTTTCAACTTCGTTTCTTGTACTTTGCTACTGCAGCCTTTCAGATACATGCAGTCTTAATGCAGGTGTACCTTATCAGTGGCAACATCACCTATTTTCCCAGATGACAAGCGCTATTAAAAAAAAAAACCCTTATGTGTGTATTTATTTCTTTCTTTATCTGCACATCTATCCACATTCTCAGATTCCTTTCCGGACTCGAGGCCTCGCTTGTGGGTTGTGCGGCGGAGCTTCTGTAAACCTCTGGTTCCAGGGCCTCGGTGGGCTGGGCTTTGGGGAACAGCAGTCCGTCTCCTCCACGGCAGAGAGACGCTCAGACACCGCACATTCCTGGGGCTCTTGTGGGAATGGAAGGAAGACATTAGATTTCACTGCCAGTATTTTCATGTCCAAGGAGTTATTGTGTTTATTATTTAGAATTCAAGTATTGCAGTTTGCCACATAAAGACGTGCTGACATTGGCGAAGGCTTCAGGGAAATATTAGGAGAGATGTTAAATTAATGCCAGTGAGTTCCAGTTGCAGTTTGCAAGTTGCTTCACAATGGGCCTGACCAAACGCAGACTGGCAGCATCTCGGGTCGTTCTTTTGTTGTGCAGACGAATGTCAAGAGCAGGCTTTCTCCTGGGAAAGGGGGGTGAGGGGTCTTCTGCTGCACCTCTCAATGATTTTGATAATTAGAACTTCTTGAAGGATGTACTTATTTGCACAAAGAATCCAAGGATATTCTGTGGGGGGAGGCACCCAAATTTCAACCCTCTTTCCTCAACTCAAACTGTAAGCAAACCCTTGGGGAGCTGACAGAGGCCTAGTGGCAAGAATAGGCAACAGGTTCCCCAAAACGAAACAGAAAGAGACAAGACTCCAGGTTGGGTCTGGCCCAAGTTGGAAGGACAGAGGAGGAAAGGTGGTTCTGGGACCCTAAGGTTCTGACCCGAACCTGTGGGCGCACTTGGGCTGCATGGAAGTGCTTTGTGAGTGAACAGAAGGGGCAGTAACTTCATCACAGTGTTCAACACTGGGCTCCTTGACTGAGCCTAATTTAACTCTGGAAACAAGTTTGTGTTTGTGCCTTTGATTATATGAGGCTGGTGGTCCTCAGAATTTGGTGGGTATAATAATCACTGGGAAACTTGGTAAAAAGCAAGAGCCCTGGCAGAGTAGCTGAGTCGGTTGGAGCATTGTCCCGAAATGCCATGGTTGGGGGTTTTGTACGGCTTAGCACATACAAAAAGCCAATAGTGAATGTGTAAATAAATGGAACAACAAGTCAATGTCTCTCTGTCTCTGTCTCTCTCTCAAATTAAAAAAAAAAAGCAGAGTCCTGTGTCCTTCTCCAGAGGTTCCGTAACAGTAACTTAGACTGGGGCTCAGAAATATGCATGTTTAACCGTTAACAATTTATCAGGTTCTTTTTCATTTGGGTGATCTGCAGAGGGTGTGTTTTAAAAAGTGCCTTCCTGCCACAGGGACCAAAAGCAGAGAGAAGCCGTTCTCACAGCTCTGCAAACTGAGCGTTGCAATGTCGTTGTTCCTCTCGCTGTTCCTCTCGCTGTCGCCCTGTGCAGATGGAACAGGCGGCTGTGAGCGTCTGTGTGCGGGCGCTGGAGGCCTGCTGGAGGGCCACGCGATCTGCAGCCATGCTCGTGGGCAGCAGGGAGCACTGAGGTGCCCTCTTATCACCAGGGCACATCGTTCCTCCTGACTCGGGAACATTTTATATTAAAAGCACTTTGGTTGACTGATCTGGGAGTCTAACACTGTTTTCAATATAATTTCTATGAGGAAAAATGTATCTGGGGTTCCGAATGATCAGTTTCATGGCAGACTTTTGGAGCTGGATCCGCCGGTCTGCTCATGACATCCTGTGCGTACGGAGTCCCCCTGAGTCTAAGGAGCTGCTGCAGGGGCCTGTTCCATCGCAGGGGCCCTTGCGACTCTGGAACCGTGTTTCTCATTCTCCGCACTTTCTTTTCTTTTCTAAGGTTATTTCTAGATACTTTATTTTTTGTTATCGTAAATAGTATGACTTTTGAAATTGTCTTTTTCAAACTTGGCAAAAGGAAAAAGGAAAAAGATTTTTGTAGGCTCCAGTCGATTTAATATTTTGAACAATGTGCTACTTAAATGAGCACAGCAAAGATGAATACGACACTAACTCCCTATACTCGTTGCTTTTATATAAGATCAAAACAGATTTATGAATGCAATACAATAAAAAGTAAAAAGCTATAAATATTAATTGAGTGTGACTAATGATTCTCTTTGCTGAAGTTTAACCTGTGATCACAATGTCGATCGGGTACCGACTGCTGAGGGCAAGTTCTTTTGAGTGCGGTGTGCCTGGTACCCTCGGGCTTTCTCCACTGGTGTGGTTCTGCACACCCTAATCTGTGCAGTGGGTTGTGGTATTTACAAGCTACAGATGCATTGCCTGTTGCCTTTGACTTTCTTTTCTCACTTGCCTGTAAAGATTGGGGGAGTAGAGATTGTCAACCTTGCAGACATAAAAATAAATGCAAGCATGGGCAGTGGTCATCTCTGACATACCGTAATCATGCAGACGATCCAGAACATGCCAGTATATTATGTGAAGGTTGTTAGCTGAAGGTGAACACCACATTACAAGTTCCCATCACTGTGAAGACATCTTGGGAGCTTCATCTATTCACCACTGTTTAGAAACACTGGTCTCTAAGGAACTGGGTTTATAATATGCATGATTTTTTCATTTTACATTTATTGCAAATGTAATAAATATTCACTGTAGGCATTTTTGAAAATTGAGATAATTCAAAACTCATCACACCGAGAAAACCACCACTAACATTTAAATATTTGTACTTTCCCAATGCAAATCCATATGTACATATATTGTGACTCTAAGAATTATTTTTTGCTTAGCAAACATGGAGGACAGCTTTCCAAATAACTACGTAACTGTTCTTCTCCAATAACATTTTGCTTGTCTTTAATTTGTCAATTCCTGTTAACTTTCAGAATGTGCTTGACAAGCCACCTGTTTTGGATGCTCAGTTTCCACTTTTCTGCTGTCACAAACTTCTGTGAGGGCTGTGCGTATTCCTAGGCTTCAGTGCACATAGGCAATCAGTCTGTTTACTCGTGGGGTGTCTCCTAGTGTTAGGACTTCTGCATCAAAGAAAATGGAAACTTTAAAAGATTTTTGCACATCCTAATTTTATGAATCAATCATGTTAAAAATGTGATGGTGATAACTTATGGCTGAATGAGGATTCAGGCCTCCACGGATAATTAAAAACTGTTCATTGGCTACTTCGGGGCAGGGAGAGATGACTCGAAGGGTTTTAATATTATAGGACCGTAATTTGTTTACATGTAAAAGGTCTATTATTTTTTAATGAATTAATACATGGTTTTTCTTTAAAAATTTATTTTGAAATAATTACAGACTCACAAGAAGATGCAAAAATAGTACAGAAAAGTTCCATGTGCCCTTCCTCTAGTTTTCCCCAAAAGTAACATCTTAACTAGAGTACATTATCAAAACCAGGAAACTGACTTTGAGATTATACTATCAACTGGATTACAGAGTTTACTGAGATTTCACCAAGTTTTCTCATACCTTTTTATATAATTAGTACTTTTACATACTAATTGTGTGTGTGGGGGGGTGGTTCTATGGCACCGTGTCGCATGTGCAGACTTGTGTCCCCACCACAGCCACCAGACAGACCTGCTCCCTCCCTGCAAGGGGACCCCCTTGGATGACCCCGTACAGTCTCCCCTCCCCCCAAACCCCTGGCAAACCCTGACTAGTGCCCATCTCTACAATTTTGTCAGTTTTGGAATCTTACATAAGTGGAGTCACACTGGGGCATTTGTTGGTAAACATGGTAACTTCAGCAGGCCTAGAAGGTATGTCTTAGGTTGCTGTTTACTGTTTGGCTTTTGAGGTTATTATAATGAGGATCAGAAGGGAGAAATGTCTTTTTGAAATTGTTAGAACAAACAGAAGTCCCTGGAAGAAAAATGAATTCTATTCACTTTAGCATTTCTAGCATCACAGATGACAGCCATTATAAGTAACGGCCTGAATGCAGCAATGACTGGCCAGTCCCACTGGGCCCCAGCTGAAAATGAGGGGCACAGCCATGCCCATGGAGACAGCTGCATCGCCACCCCGCCTAGCGCCTTAACACAGTGCCAGGGAAATGGTAGGTGTCGTTTAGCTTGGGCTGCTATAACAAAAGTACTGTAGACTGGTTGGCTTAAACAACATTTTTTAAAAAATTTATTTCTCACAGTTCTGAAAGCTGAGAAGTGCAAGATCAAAGTGCTGTCAGATCTGGGGTCTGGTGAGGGTCTACTCACTAGTTTTGCACAGGGACGCAATCTTGCTGTGTCTTCACATGGTGGAGAGAAAGGCGGGAAGCAAACTCTTGTGCCTCTCCTTCTATGGACACTAGTCCCACTCGTGAAGGTAACAGACCCTGGGGTAGTACCCTTCAGTGTTATTCACTGTAATAAAGAAATACAGTTTGTGCTTGGTCCTACTGCTTCCAGAGAACTTAAGTTTAATCTTCTCTTGTCAATAAGGATGATTCCACAGATGGCCACCAGCCAGACTAGAGAAACAGAAAAGGACTGTGGAGTTCAACTAAGGAGCAGAGACGTTAGTTGAATCTAATTGGGGGATAAAAGAAATTAGCTGCAACTTGGTTAAAGGTACAGAATGTCCTCTACCTAAATTGGGTGATAAAACATTGAAGTAAGCGTATGATAAAAACTGAGTGAAGATATAACTTGAAACATGTTCCAGAAAATGTGTGATATGCACGGCCGTGAAACTGAACTTGGCTGGAATAACTGGGCATAGGCCCCCTGCTGACGTAGCACACAGACCTCAGCGATCAGAAAGCAGTCGGCTTCTTCACCTGGAAGGGGCAGAGACTCAGCTTCGAAATCCACAGTGCTCAGATCCCATGCCTTGATATTGAACCCCACAGAAATCGAGGCCATAGCCCTGAATCTCTGATCGAAGGAATATGGCACCCCCGGTAGGATGTTTCCTCCTGAGTTGGAATGACTTCACAACCCACGGAGGATGTTAGAGGAAGCAAGGAGGTGATGAAATGAGTCAGCTTCCTTAGTCTGAATGCTTTTGAGCTAAGGTTAGGAATATATCTTGTTATGATCGATTTTATTTGTGGTTATTTCCTGTTAAAGCTATTTGAAACAGTCTGACTTGTTAGATTATCTGACAAATTTGCCTTGAGATTTTGCTTTAAAACATGTAACTAATTTTAGACGTATTATTTTATTTTCAAAAGAGTAAAAATTTGATTACATTGGTAGATTGTTTTTTAATGTATTCCTCCCTTGTTGAAACATTTTCTTCGTCTGATTATGGGTCTACCATACTCACGTCTTTTTCTTGCTCCTTTGCTCATTCCTCTTCCTTTTCCCAACCTCCAGTTAAAGTGCCCTGGCTTCAGGCTTGGACCTGTTTACCCTCTTTTCCTGGCCCCATCCCATCTCATGGCTTTAAACACCACAGACACAGGGATGACTCACAGGTGCTTTTATCTGGCTTGGGTCTCTGCTTTGAGCTCCCAACTCTTCTCCTTGGCATCCCTACTTGATGTCAAGGCCTCTCAGACTCTACATAACTAAAGCCAAATTCATGATCTATTCCCTCCACCACCTTATCACAACCCTGGCAACTTCTCTCAAGTCTTCCCTATCTCAGGAACTAGCAGCTCTGCCTTCTAGTTGGCCAGGCCAAAAGTTTTGTAGTCATCCCTGAGTCTTCTCTTTTTCTTGTAAGGCACATCCAGTCAATCAGTGAGTTCACTTAGTGCTTCTTCAAAATAAATGATTACCGCCATTTTCATTTTGTCCACTGATTCTACTCTGGTTGGACCAAGTACTCGTCTCTCACCTGGGTTACTGCCCTTACCTATCAACTGGTCTTCCTGCTCTTTCCTGATCCCCATACAGCAAGGAGAGAGGGCCTGTTAAAATCCAATGCAGGTCCTGTCTCCCCTTAGCTCAAAACCCTCCAATGGCTCCCATCTCACCAAAGGTAATAGTAAAAGGCCCATGAGGCCCCATATGGTCTACTTTTATATAGAAAACTTGAAGGGGAAAAAGAATAATAGAGGGCCCAAAAAGGATAAAAAGGATAGCAGTATCTCAGTCAGAGAAGAACTTCCACTTATTTATTCGGACCCTGTAGCATTGCCTAGATGTAACCCACGTTTATAAGCAATCTCTAACATGAATCTGGGTTCCTGACTTCTGGACCAGTTTTTTATCCATTGGCCTGTGTTCACTAATTATACCACTCTACCCCTTTATTCCTCCAGCATACGCAGCCATATTTTAAACTAATAAGTCATAAATGCGGAGCTGGCGTAGGCAGTAATGAAAAGTAGCTCAGGACTTATTCAGCACATTTTAATTTACGCAAATGCCAAGTCACAGGAACTCCACTGACGCCTCTCAGTTAGGAACTGTGTATAAAGATCTTACATCAGCACCTTTTTCTCTAGATTTACTGCTGCTAAAGAATAGTCCATGAATTCCATCAAAGACTTAATCCTGATTACTGTTAATGACATCACAATATCACTTCCTTACCAAATAAGCAGTAGCTGTTGTTGGAACAATGCAGTCTTTTGCATGGACACTGCCAGGCATTGTCACAAAGCGTGAACCATGGAAGGCTGGCTGGTAGCTCAGCTTTCAAACATCAGCCGTCTTTCCCATTGCTTGAACATTCGGACCTGGAGTCCCAGGCCTAAGGACGTAAGTTTCTACAGCATTCAGATGCGTGCTATTGCCTGTTGAAGAGATGGAGCAAGATTTATTGATATTAATACCAAAGCTTCTTGTTTTCTCCCAAAGTGTGCCGCGAATGCTGGTTACATCGGCAGTGGCAGGCAGGGGAGGAGGTAAGGGGAAGCAGTACCATTGGTAGACTGACAAGAAAGCAGGCAGATGGAAGAGAAAATGGAAGAGGCTTTTGGAGGCAAGAGAAAAAGTTGTAAATGGTCCAGCATTCTATGGAGAAGCCGGTTAGTGCCGAAGAAGGTGGACAACAGAAGCGAGAAGTAGGAGCCTAGGAAAATGAGTGACATAGGAGGAAAAGAGAAAGCCATCCTTTAGTGACTAGTCGTGATGCTTGTTTACTCCCCTGGCAGTCGGGGACAGGGTCCAAGTATACACGCTAAATAAGACAATGTACTATTTTGTGGAAAGGAGAGTATTTAGAAAATGGTGTGTACAGACATCATTATCCATAAGAGATGCCCCACACCCCGTCATTTCCTGAGGGACAGGAGATCTGACGAAAAGGGGTAGTGGCTATCATTTTTATTGAACACTTATTTCAAGCCACTGGCTTCCCTGAGTGCTTCATTTGCATTTTCCCAGTCAATTCTTATAGCACCGTGAGTCAGCAATACTGTCCCCACATCAAGGAGTAAAAACTGAGGTTCAGAGAAGTTCAATAACTTTTCCACAGCTAGTTTGAGCCTTGGTATTAAATTCATGGACATCCACTTCAAAACCTCACATGTACAGTATACTAAGTTTTAATAACATCAACATTTTTAAAATATTGACTTTAAAGGTCATCTGGTTCCATTTTCAAATTCTAGTCTCTGGACAATTTTAGGCTGATGATGAAATTTTTGATGGTCTGTTGCAAAATTAGAAAAATAAGGCCAATGTTATGAAATTTTAATATAACCAAATTAACAGAGAGAAATTTTTATTCTGATACTGGGCCATTCTTTCTTGGGAGGTCTCTAAAAAATTATCTTTCTTTCATGAAAAGATGTTAAATAGTAGGGTTTTCTGTTAGCATACTTAGAAATACAGGCACTTAGATTTGATAATTTTATCATTGATCCGGTTTTATTCTCTGCTCAGGAATTCCGCAACGGAGCCCTGAAAGTCGGACATGCAGATTTGTCGTTAATGTCTCCAACAATAGAGTTTGTGCTGTCACTTTTTGACCAAGTCCTTTCTCTGTTGGGAGAAATTTCTTCTTTTTATTGAATTATAATCTTTAATTAATAGAACAATGTAGAATAAGAATACCCTACTAGATATGAAGGCAAATGTGTGAGGGCAGACACCATGCACAGTTCTGTCTTTCTGCTACCAGAAATTAGTCTTTGTTTACTTGTTTACTGTCTTCCCCATATTCCACTAAGTGTCAGCTTCATGAGGGCAGAGAACCTTTCCCCAGCATCTAGGACAGTGCCCAGCCCAGAATAGGTGGCTAATCAATATTTGTAAAATATGCTTTGTAAATACATTTAATACATATTTGCTCAGTTTACTAATACAGCTAATTCATCTTCTATTTGCTGGCACTTCAAAGATTTAAATACTTGAAGCCAGCTCTTATGTCCCCAGTGCATCCTCTTTCTTTTCTGAACTAAGCAATTCCTGTGAATTCCGCTGGTGGTCCACTCTGGAGAATGAATGCAGTTCATGGCCGTGGCCGGTGCCAGGGTCTGTTTCCTCTCTGAATCTCATAATGTGGCTTCAGTCTTCATTTCTAAGTCACATGCTACGGTTATCCATTAAGCTTATAATTGATAATGTCTCCTAAACCTTGCATTTATTTTTCTATCAGGCAAAATCTCTACCATTTGACAAAACTTATCTTCATCACATTCCATCTTTATTTTTGACCCTTCATTTAGCCTGTTGAGAGCTTTTTAAATCTTGATTTTTCACTCAACCAACAATTTCCGAGCATCTGCAGAATGTCAGGCCCCATCTTCAAAGCTTCCCTCCTTTCCACCTCTGCTGCCTGTGTGCACGCTCTGTATGGTCACCTCCCTGACCTGCTACACTCCGCTGAGTTCACATCCTTTAAGTACTGATTTACTAACCAGCACTCTTGTGGTTCCTAGTTTAATCAGCTATACATCCTGCAATTTCCATTGTCCTCTAGGCCACTCTGGTCCTTGGGATGGGATTAGACAGTTTCCATGCTCTCATTAGCTCTTGCTCTCAAGATTTGAAATGTGGCCCCAGGAGCAAAGTAGATGGTCCACTAAAGAGGGCAGCAATGGCCACCTGCCCTGGCACTCTACAACCATGGGCGGTGAAGTCATTCCAGCTCAGGGGGAAACGTCCTACCAGGGGCGCCATGTCCCTTCAGTCAGAGATTCAGGGCTATGGCCTCACTTTCTATGGGGTTCAATATCAAGACGTGGGATCTGACCACTGTGTATTTTAAAGCTAATTCTCCACCACTTTCAGGTGAATAAGCTGACTGCTTTCTAATCATTGAGGTCTGTGTGCTGGGTCGGCCTCCTAAACAGAGATGCCCACCCTAAACACGCCCAGCTTCCCCAGAGTCAGGAACCATAACTCTCCCCCTCCACTGTGGCTCAGCACACCCTCCTCTTGCACCAGCCTGCCCTCCCAGCCTGGCAGCTGAAGCTGAAGCAGGCCCAGTTTTGAGACCTCGTTATGTGCCAGGCACTTTCCTTTGATGATCTCAATCAATCCTCACAATAGCCTCAGGAAGTGTAGGTACTGTTATTATCACCAATTTGTCTGAAAACTCTGTCATAGGGGAAGCAATTCAGGGGACTGATCATATTAACAAATGCGGACACATGTGTGGGGAGCTTGTGTGATGTGCCCAAGTCCAGGAGTTCAAGAAATGGAGCTGGGATGTGCGCCAGGCTCCCGACGCCACAAAACACACACACACAGGGGCCTGGACGCCCTGGGCCTCAGCCTCCTCTGTCCAGGGCTGCCCGGAGTACTCTTGTCCCTCCTGCCACTAGTGCAGCTGCTGCGACCTCCAGATACTCCTCGGGGACCTTTACGTATGTTTTTTCACTCAACGTCCTACAAGCGAGCTGTTAGTATCACTGTTTTCTATGTCAGGAAATGGAAAAAGAAACTTCTCAAGATCAATATGCTTCCAAAAATGACTCTTACTGCTCACATCCCAATAATACACTCCTTTAATCTCCCTACTTCTTAGTTCTCTACTTGAAGTTTCTCCCAACACTCTGCTCAGGACAGGTCCTTACACTAGGGACAGACATGAGGGTAACAGGGCTCAGCTGGACTTCCGCCAGGTAGTGAAGGTTTGTGGTTACCACAGATTTTTGTACTTTTTTAAAAATTATAACAGGTCCATAACTAAACAGAAATGATTATGTAAAAAATAAAAGAGGAAGACAGAAAAGTTCCGAATGTCACATTCCATAGAAAGCCTACCTATAATTATGTCTTATGCAAAGCAAAGTAAAAAGGCTTGATACTCGGTTTGGAGAGTATTGCTGTCCTAAAAGCACCTGTGTCCTAAAAGGACCACAGTGCAGCGAGAACATGGTCCTGCCCATTTGTCTCTGAATATTCATAGAATATGAACAGTTTTGAGCAAGGTTGTCAGGTAGGGACAATTTCACAATACTGCGGCATCAGGGGTATAGAATTTGCCTTCTCTCCCTACCCTGAGTTCTCTTGTAGATTCTACTTCAATAAGATTATTCTCTGATATCGATTGCCTTAAAATATCCTCCAGTTTTTCTATGATCACATCTTCAACTCTTAGGCTTGCAACATCAATCAAACATTTTACGTATAAATATTTTAACTAGAATTTATTTAGAGAGAATGACTTGGTCAATATTCAGTTTTTCTGTCTCAGATACGATGTTATTTTTTTGGTTTCTCTTTGTTCTTATCATTTCATGAGGTAAAGGACCATCATCCAGGTGGGTGTTTAACAAAACTACTCTTCACGATGTGGTAGAGAAAGTTTGCCTGCATCGCTTTAGCCTCCTCTCCCAAATCTTCTGACCTGGCAGTGACAGAGGGAGGCTCTTCGGCAGTCTCAGTACCCACCACCGCTAACATCGCTCTGTCAGAACCTGGCAGCCGCATTGAAGGCACGCCTCTCGGTCTCAGCGGAGACAGTAGGCGGGCAGCTCTGAAGCCACTACAAATTTATTTTCTTTGTATTTTCAAGCTCCATGGAATCGCCAGCTTCAGAACAGCTGTATAACAAATAGTGAGACGAACACTAATTGTGCACATGCAGAGTACGAAGCCCTGGACTAGGAACTGGGAGTGCAGAGATAACAGCAAATCATCAGGCCCTGGCGGAGCTGGTGATAGACCAGTGCGGAGGCTGGGACCTAAGCAGATGCCTTCACCATCATCTGAGCTGTGAGGGGCAAGCAAGCAGAGAGCTTTGGGAGCATTGAGAGAGGGCTTCAGGTTCTGGGGACCATTCCTGAATGATGTAATTCTTCTTTTTTTCCATTACACTTTACATTCAATACAATTTTGTATTAGTTTCAGGTGTACCGCACAGTGGTTAGACATCTTATACTTTACAAAGTGGTCCTTCTGATATTTCTAGTCCCCACCTGGCACCACACGTAGTTATTATAATCTTATTGACGATATTCCCTACGCTACGCTTTACACCCTGTGACTGTTTTGTGAGTACCAATTTGTAATTCTTAATCCCCTCACCTTTTTCACCCCGCCCCCAGCCAGCAGTGTCAAGGAGATGATTCCTGAGCTGAGTCTGCAAGAATATAGAGGAGGAGAAGGGCATTCCGGTGAGAGGGAACAGCATGGGGGGAAAACAAACAAACAAACAACTGTGGAGGCCGGAAGCAGCAGGTTGAGCACAGGTAGCTGCAGAACATTTGCTATGATGTGAGTGCAAAGAAGGACCCGGAAGAGACAGTCGGTGAAGCTGCAGCACACTCCGTGCAGAGCCTTGCTGCCAGCCCCTGTGGGACCCACGGTGTCCTGTGGTCACAGGGAGGCCTCCAGCCTCTTTTTTCTTAAATAATTAGGGCAGTATTTGCCTGACTTTAGTCTTCTGGCTCTTTGGGTTTGTTTTTTTGTTTGTTTGTTTTTTCACTTTCCTCCAACGTTGCACAAAGAATTTTCTGCTTCTAGAGTTTTGATTCATTTGCATGCCTCCATACGTTTTATATTTCTACTTCCGTGCACCAGGGGTGCTCTGCCCTTTCCAGTCTGTGTGTTATTTATGGAGGTGATGCAAAGATGCAAATTAGGGTGGGGCGATGGCGCCTCCTCTAGGGATGTGGTTCCTTGCCTGCCATGGACGCTGCTTGAGCTCTGACTGGTTGCCCAAGGCCCTCTTTGCAGATCCGTACCTCTCTTCTCTATTTCCCTTGGGTTGGAATTGTTCTCTTGTGCTTGAATACACTTAAAACATTTTTGAAGCGAAGTGTTTAGTGAAAGGGCTTGAGCCTTGAAGTCAGAAAAACCTAGAGGTTCTTTCTGTGATTTTAAAAACTCTTTTATTATGGGATGTTTCAAACAGGTGCAAAGTAAGGGTACTATGCATGATGAATCCCTTGGAGCCTTCATCCAGCTTCAGCCGTGACCAGCATTCGGCCATTCTCATTTCATCCATCGTTCCATCTACCCCTCATGCTTGACAAAATTTTTTTCAGTGCCTCATATGCCACACATACACACACACACACACACATATATATATATTGTTATGCAAATCTTAACTTTACAATTTTGACAAATGTATGCATTTGTGTGCCCCACCCCCTTTCACGATGGGGGATATACCTGTTTCTCCAGAAAGTCCCCTTGTGTCACTTCCCAAGCAATCTGCCCGTCCCCCGAAGGCAAGCACCATTTGACTGATTGCACTTTAGATACGTTTTTCTTGCTTAAGGATTTCATATAAATGGACCATGCAGCCTACATTGTTTGTTCAGCATCACGTGGCAGACTTAGCTTTCAGTTTCTATTTGTATCTGTGTGTTCTTGGATGAGTCATAAGGCCTCTTCTAACAAAAATTAAATGGGCTTTAGGATAATAGAAATGTCTTCTTTAATGCAATCTAACGCTAACTGTGTCGTTTGCACCTGGGATGTGGGAAGATAAACACCTTTCAGGTTTACTTCTTGTCCGAAAAGATAGTTTATATTTGCTAGTTTTTACCAATAAATTGTTTGTCTTTAAATGTGATACCATGGTAGGCACATGTATTACTCAGGATCCAGCCAGGAAAACAATCTCATACCAGGTACTTCAATAGAAGGCATTTAATACTGACTGGGACCTAGTTTAAGGTGTTGAAAGAGCTGAGAAGCCAAACAGGCAATAGTGAGGCAAACCGGGGATTAACAAAGCAGTAAACCACCCACCTCCCCCACTCCCAAAACTGAAGGGCATGGGGGAGAGGGGGTTTCCCCAGTGCCCAGCAGTAAAGGCCACCAGTGGGTAGGAAGCTGCTGGGAATGTGGAGGAGATGCAGCCACTGCCAGGGTGCCTCCTAAAGCCGACATGGGCAGGGGGTGGAGATAGACCCTCCGTTCCTCCCGCACCCAGTGTCCTGCTGATGCATGCAGTGTCCACAGAGCCTGGGAAACAGCAGCAGGAGGCAGTGATCCACACTGCAGCGTAGTGTAGGGAGGGCCAACAGGAAAATGATAAGCACACATATACATATACGTATACGTATACATATACATATACATACATTTGCCTAATATATACAACATATAAAATAGGTAGATCATATAAAAATTGTACTAAATAATAGCACTTGAGATAATTTTTTAAAAGATTTTATTCATTGATTTTTAGAGACGGAGGAAGGGAGGGAGAAAGAGAGGGAGAGAAACATCAATGTATGGTTGCCTCTTGCATGCCCTCTCCTGAGGACCTGGCCTGCAACCCAGGCATGTGCCCTGACTAGGAACTGAACCAATGACCCTTTGGTTCACAGGCCAGAACTCAATCCACTGAACCACACCAGCCAAAGCGCACCTGAGATAATCCTTACCTTCTACAGTAGTACTGGCCAAGAGAACTTTCTGCCATGAGGGAAATACTCGATATCTTAACTGTCGGTGTGATGCTCACTAGCCACGGGTGGGTCTACTGAGCACCTGAGAGATGGCTAGTGCAACTGAGGAACTGAATTTTTACATTCTATTTGATTTTAATTATTTACATTTAAATAAATGACTAGTGGCCACTGTGTTGCAATTATAGCTTGTAGGACATCATCTATTCATTAATTTCATATGTATGTTTAGTAAGTATTTTTTGAATACCTGGTGTGACCTGGACACTGTTAGAACTGGAACTATGCTTCCAGTCTTAAGGAGCTCAAATGTTTCTTATCCAGCAAGAAGGATTGAAGAAGTTGTACCGTAAGAGTTATTTCCTTTAGAAAGAACAAAGGCTGTAGGAAGAGGAAGCAGAAAGTTGCCCACCTTTAGGTTTTTATTAGGCTGTTCCCGACCCCCAGATACCCTTCCTCCCTCACTCCTCTTCTCTCAGTTCACTCTCACAAATTCTCCTCCTTCAAGGCGTACCTCAGATGCCTCGTCCTCCGCTGGTCGTCCCTGGTGCCTCAGCACCCCTCTCCCCCTGCACAGACCCACCGCTGCCCCGGCTGCACGAGTCTCTTCCTTCCTTTGCACTTCTGGTGTTTGAACTCCACTGTCATACTGTATGTTAAAATTCTTGATCTCGATTTATTTCTTTTTACTAGACTGATTTCCCCTTGAGGGAAGGACTTATGTTTCCTTTGTCCCACACAGAATTTAGCACCAAATATTGCATATGATAGGTTCTTTGTGCTGTTTCCAGACTGTGCTGGGGACCCAGTCTTCGGTTTCCGCACCTGTAGCTATTGATGGGTGAGCAAATCACCGTTCGAACCCAGGTCCTTCATCTAGGGTAGCTTCATGCTGGACCGCTTGAGGAGGAAGTTTTTCTAGGATGTTTTTTTTTTTTTTTTCCCTAACATGCTACCAGGAAGCAGTTGTAATGAAAAGTATGCTATTCATTTTAATTTCCATCTATAGAGTATTCTAGTCACCTACAATTAGAACTTATTTTAACATTATGTTCTAGACTACTTTCTGGGATCTCATTTTACCTAAAAAATGCAAAAATCTTGTAAAAACACAAGATGACTACAGTGGTATTTAAACCAAATCATGAACTAGAGAATGTTATTAATAGAACCACCCTGGTAGACGACGTGTTTTTTTTTTTTAACTGAGCTGGATTTCCTTTTGCTGGGCTTGTGCCGGTTGCACATGTGCTCTCGTATTTGTCTCAGTTCCCTGAGTACAAATGGGACTGTTTCATTCCTCTGGGAATGACCTTGTGCTCAAGGGGGAATGTTCTGTCCTACCGCAGCTTCCTGGGGGCTCCAGGGCTTAGCCGAACACAGCTCCCGTGACTCATACCAGAAAGTAGCTGGAAGGTGGATGTAAAGTCTCCATTGGAAGCTCTTGCTATGTGGGAGGTACTGTTCTAGGTAGTGGTGTAGGTATTTAACAAAGAATGTTATTTAATACTCCTAGTCCCCCTTTACCCAGTTTATAGATGTGCAAATCATAGCACAGAGTAGTTCAATGAATTAGCTAAGATCAAAATAACTATGAGAAGGCCATCTGCTGTTCCAGTCCTATCCTTAACCGCCTCACTGCCTCTCGCAGGAGCACATAGAACTTGGAAGTCATTATGTTGGAAATTTGGACAAGGTGTGTCATGCTGCTTAGGGGCCAGTTTTTTAATTCCTAGGCAGCCCCCTCTGCTCTGAATGTGAAGGTGCTTCTAAGAGCTTTTGATCTATGGACACTGGGAAGCACAGGCCTGGGGAATATAAGCCAATGTCTCTGGAGGGCTGTTTTCCACGTGGGGCAGGTGATTCAGCCAAGAAGCCCTTGAAGACGTGGCTTTGACAGATAAACGTGCCAAAAAGGGCTTAGATAGGACAGCTGTATGCTGTCACCTCTGATTCCAGGTGAGCAGCGGGAACAGGATGCGGTGACCTAGGCTAAAGCTGAATCAGTGGACAGTGGTCCTAGCAGAGAGGAGAATTTCTGAATGGACTGAGCTTTCCCTATGAGATTTTTATTTAATGGAATAATAGCCATTATAGGAAATTCATTGCAAATACAACTCTGTGCCTTTAAGGAGAACCGGAACATGTAGTAGGAATACTTTATCAAGGCTTCATACCCTGGAACCCAATTCAGCTTGTATTTCTGTTACCCACCTGGGCTTGTAGAAGGGGAGACATCTCATGTTCATTCTCACTGGCCTCATTTATTGTCACCCCTGCCCTCAGTTTATAGAGTCTAATTCCAGGGACTGAATGAGTGAGCTGAACCAGAGGAGCAGTGCTCAGAGCTGGAAGCAGATGCCCAGAGAGATTCAAGGGACTTGCCCAAGGTCATACAGTTCATTAGTGGCAGACCTGAGATCAGAATTCGGGTTTTCTGATTCCCCATTCAGAACCTTCCCGTGTATTATCCACCTGTCTGAATTTTTCTCCTTGCTATTCATAGCACAGAAATCCATACAGCAGAACAGGTCGTCTTTCAACATTGTCCTCAGTCTTTTCTGGAATGACATGGGGCAGGGCATATGCAAATGATTCGTATGTTAGACTGCGCTCACTATTTCAGTCTTTTCACATATTGCCACGTTTACGTGTGAACTGATTGGGAACATGACTGGGTTTTCCAGAGCCAGGAAACCTGAGTGTATTTTCTTATATCCAGCCAATAATCCTATTTTATTCTTATTTAAAATAACTAATATGCACATAATGCATATTAAAGGTTAATACATAGTGCTATCCTTTATAAAGCCTTTTTACGTGTCTTATCTCTGTACATCTGTTTAACAACAATCCTACATAACAAAAGGGCAAATAGACTCAATTCCCACTTTGTAGATTGAAAACGAAATTACTACAAGATTACGTGTCACAGCTAGTTAACCAGGATTCTGTTCTCTTCACTCCTAGACAGGGATTTATGTTTGAGCCTTTGCAGTAATGGTTCTCATCCTATAGGATTTTGGAATCGCCTGGAAGGCTTATTAAACAGGGATTGCCAGGCCCCACCTGCAGAGTTCCTGACTCAGTGGGTCTGGGGTGGGGGCTGAGAACTTGCATTTCTAAAGAGTTCCCAGGTGCTGCTGATGCTGCTGGTATGGGGGCCACACTTTGAGGACCACTGCTCTGTGGCTTTGCTGTAATATCCTTGAATATTTGGCAAGGAGTCAATTCCTCATCTGCAATACTGAAATCCAAAAAGATCTGAACACTTAATGCTTTTCTCCAGAAGGTGGGAGCACACTCAAATGGCCTGTACCAAGGTTCAGGCGCAACACCTTGCCTGTTCCAAAGTGAAGCTATGAAGAGTTTTTCTTTGTGCCTTGGTGTGACTGTTCAGTTTGCTACAGATATGTTAATATGTTGCATTAAAAGGGGAGCCCCAGACCTTCCTGGGGGGTGTTCCATCATAGGCATACTGTAATTCCTTTCAGAATCTGAAAAACTCTGAAGTCAAAAGCTCATCTCGTGCCAGCGATTTCAGATAAGGGGCTGCAGATCTGTACTAACCTGAAAGAAGGGATTGTAAGCTGCAAAAAAAAAAAAAAAAAAAAAAAAAAGTGCCATTTTTAGACAGCTAACACACTTGAAATCAATGTATACCTTTTAAGACATCCTTTCAGAAGATTTTCCAAAAGGTTTTGTCCTTCAGCTGCAGAGATGCTGCTTCCTGCTGAGCTCCAAGAAAAAGTCGAGCAGTAACAGTCCTTCCTGGGTTACTCGCGCAAGTCCCAAGGACACGGTGGTCTGAGACCCGTATTTCCTGAAGCTTAAGTGCATTTAACAGGGACACCATCAGTGACAGTACACTTTGGACCACGCTCCCCTAAAGCTTTGACGTTCTCCCCGTGAATGCCGCGTCATTTGGCTGCAGATTGGAGGGGGAAGGAAAGGAGAGCTTAGTATTTTATTTAATAATGAGGAAGCTTTAAATCATGAGACAATTTTTCAAATCTCTCAAACATCATTTAATATAAATGAGAATGCCTCTTTGAAAACTGTTATAAAATCATAAGAAGCATATTCATTAGGAAACACCAACACATATTGTGACTAAGTTACAGAGGAAAATAGATTAAGCCCTCACAGCTCTTTTACCTGAAGCTTATAATTTTGTGTTCCAGTCCTAGAATCGTTGAGGTTCGCGGCCACGGAAGTGGTGTAGCTGCGGCCCCTACCCACACTTTCCTGAACCCTCTCCCCTGTGGATGGCGCTGGAGGAAGCCAGAGTAGTTCATCGCCGTCAGAGAGTTAGTTGTTCAATGGCACCCCCCAACTGGGAGTGTTGTGACTGCAGGCGGTCGTCAGCCTCTCTTCCCAGGAGCACAGAGGCTGTTTCCTGTGTTTCAGACGCAGCAGGTTTCCTGCACCCACATAATCAGAAAAACCCCTCCTCCCTCGGAGACTTATTTCTCCCAGGTTTGTAATTCTCACTCACTTGCCTCCTATTTTCCAGAGTCACGCACACTCCTCAGCAAGGGCCAGAAGGAATTTGAATGAATAGTCGTATCACCTTGCAAAGCTTAGTGTGTCCCTATTTGGCTACAGTGCTCTGGGAGGCCTATTTTGAATGTCAGGTCACTACTCTATTCAGACGATTTGATTCAATGTGTACCTTAGATTCAGAACCCCCTAGATAGTCTCACAGTATGATCTATCCAACCTCTGCAAAAGAGTAACTCTCTACTCCATCAAAATTACAAGTGAATACATTGCCTGAATATTTCCTCAAAATGTATACCACTTTTGTTATTAAGAAATTCTGTTCTGGGTTGGGTACCTTCATTGAGGAACAGGAAGTTTCCGATACTCAAGTGCCAAGCACTTTTCCGCAGGGCTGCTGCGGCACTGATTTTCAGGGCACTGATTTGCATGGCACTGATTTGCACGTCTGTAGCCCTGGGGACATCCTGGTCCACGTGACTTGTGCTCTGAGGCCCGTGCAGTGAACAGCCTTCACAACCAAAGGTGGTGGCTCCTTTTACCATCTCACACTTCGCAAATGAATATTCTAAGAACACAGGATTCATTGAACCGTCATCAGACCCATACATTCCCCAGACATGTGGGATTTACGTAAATCCCAGGTTATTAACACTCTCTGAAGCCTGTCTCTCTGTGGGGACAGGGTCGCTGCTCCAGAAGGCTGGACCTCACACTCACGCTCACGGGTAGAATGATGATAACTACCATCCTCTGAGTGGCCCTGGCCTTGGGCCAGGTGTTCATTAGCTTTGCTGAGCAGCCTCTGGCTCTAGATGTCAGTGCTGAGTAATGCTTATTAAGTTGTCTTTCATCACATTCCATTCTCTTTCTCCTGTTTACTCACCCCTAAGAAACCATTTATAAATGACAAGCTTTTACTATTTTGTAAACAAACCATGAAACTCATGGCACCTGGGAGGAGAACCAGCCTCTCTGAACTGCCATCATGATTAGCAACTGAATGGCCATCAGCTTAATTGCAAGAAATGAGCTAATCAATCAGCAAGATTTATTTAGTGCCTACTGTGTGCAAGCTGCTATGACATACTGTGGGATGAGGGTAATTGCAGGAGCAGCTGGGGTTTTCTGAGTGCTCATGCTTTAAACAGGTGGTGGTTATTTTCATCTTACAAGTTTTTGAGGTCACCATCAGTATCTCTATTTTGTAAATGAAGTGTAGAGCCGATAGAGTAACCAAAGGTTGTATAATAATAAGTGGTCCCGGGGCGGGGGGTGGTTTGGACCCAGGTCTTTATGACTCCAAATTTTGTGCTCCAAAACAGTACCCTCCATTGTTCTTCCCTCCCTGACCTCCTAGGCTGATCAGCATTTCTCCCTACCTTTCTAACTCATATTATAATGAACTAACATGATTATAGATAAAGTGAATGCAAATTTTTATGAAAAGCAAGAAGTAAGGTCCTTATTTATGCCAACTGAATAGTGTTGATAGTGTAAGTTGGGAGTGACCCTCAAGAGGCACTCTGCCCCACTAGCTAACTTCTGCCAGAAAAAGACAGCTGGGTTCTTGATGTTGGTGGTGTCTTTCAGTTAGTTAATAATAAATAATTCTGTACACCAAGGCCCTTGTTCTTTACCCGGGCTACACTTTACAGCTGACTCACCCTGCCAGTTCTGCTAGGAATTCTGCTACTCCGATTAAGTCATGTAAGAAAACATGGAAGTTTCTTCCTGCCAGGATGCGCACTGCCCACTCTGAAGATTTTCCAAACTAAAGTCATTTCCACTAGGCTCTTTGGAGATCTCTGGGGTCTTAATTAAATCCTTGAACCAGCGCTTGAGGGGCATCCAGGCTTCCACTGCAGCATGCCAGCAACTTAGTCCGTAGATTTCCCTGAGCATCCAACTGGGGGAGAGTGTATTTCAGCCCCTTCATTTTGCAGGAGAGAATGTCAGTTCTACCTTTCCCCCATTTACATGCCAGCCCTGGTCTGGATCCTCTAGCCCATCAAACATGGGCTTCCGACCTTGAAGAAGAAGCATTATGGGAGAGAGGCGGGAGGAGCTGGGTCCCCCGCTCTGCGTTAGGTATATCTAAATTGTGTGGTTGCTTCAAATAAAAGCTTCAGGAGGCAGCATCCTGGGACCTCTTCTCCTCAAGGAATTCCTTTGCATTTCTCAAATTGTTCTAGATACAGCCATATAAAAAAATCACATCTTTTTTTTGCAATATTAATTGTCATGGAGGACAATACCCTGCCTGTTGCCAAGTGCTCTACACAAATTTCCACATGAGCAGCTACCTTTAAAACTTATGCCAGGAGGAAAAAAGAAACAAAACTTTGCTTTTGTTGAAGATGTCGTCTGCTTCCTCATTTCTGATAAGACCTTGTAACTATTGCCTTTGCCTTTTAGCTCTGGGGCCCAGAGCCCAGTCTCAGTGATGGCATCCACCCTTAGGATCTGCTCACGCCAACTTTTATGGTCTTAGCGCTCTAGTTCGATCTCATTATCGATACTCAAGGAGGGTTTTGAAAAGAGGCAAGGAACAGGTTTTTGAAATTAAACAAATGCTTATTGAGTGTCGGCTCTGTGCTCAGCATTGTGTAGCTGGGGGAAGAGGGCTCCTGGAGAGCTGAGTTAGACACAGAATCGCAGAGCATCATGGTCTAGTGAGCTCACCACGTGACAATAGGCAAAGCTGACCACAGCATGCCCCTTGTTGGGGGTACAGCCAAAAGTGCTGGGGAGCAGAAAGAAAGAGGCGTAGAATCACCTCTGAGAGGAGTTGGTACTTCTTCCAGGAAACACGGTATCTGAGTTGGACATTGGAGAATGAAAAGGGATTAGCGGATGAAAAGCAAAGAAAGGCGTGGCAGGCAGAACACAGGCGTGTCATAGAACAGAGGTTGGCACACTATGACCCATGGGCCACATCTGGCCACCAAATGTATGGTCTAGGGTTAGGAATGATCTTTACACTTTCAAATGATAGAAAAAAATCAAAAGAAGAAAAATATTTCATGACGTGTAAAAATTATATGAATTTCACATTTTTTGCTTCCATAAATAAAGTTTCATTGGAACACAACTATGCCCCCTTTATTTTTTTACGTACTGCCTATTGGTACTTTCACATTACAATGGCAGAGTTAGGTAATTTTATTTATTTATTAATTTTTTAATCCTTACCTAAGGGTATGTTTATTGCTATTGAGGGAGAGGAAGGGAAGAGAGAGAAAAACTGATGTGAGAGAGAAACATCAGTCGGTTGCCTCCTGTACACACCCCAACTTGGGATCAAACCCACAAGTGAGGTATGTACCCTGACCAAGAATTGAACCTGCAAACTTTTGGTATATGGGCTCATGCTCCAAACAACTGGGCAACCCAGCCAGGGCAGAGTTGAGTAATTTTGACAGAGACAATATGGCCTGAGAAACCTAAAATATTTACTCTTTGTTTTTGTAGAAAAAGTTTCCCTAACACAAGCCATAAATATGGACTATTGTTTTCCTAGAAAGAAGGATTGATTGATGAAATTGGTGCATGGGGCACAAAATGTGCCAGAAAGGTAACCCATGGCCACATTTAAGAAGGTTTTGAAAGGCGTGACTTTAGGACTTCAGTTTACAGACCATGAGTTGTCACTGAAGGATTCCGAATGAGGGAAAGATGGGATCCCAGGGCATGACATGATCATATCTGTGTTTGGGAAGAAAACCAGCAGGCTGAGAAAGGGCAGACTTGAAAGAGGAGGCCAGTTATAACAGGTAAGTATAGGAAGAGTTACTCTGGGCCAGTTTTAATTTGTGAAGAACCATGTGGTGATTTTCATGGAATCTCATTAGTTGAACTTTAAACTGTGAGTACCAGAGGTGGAATTTGTTTTGCCTTGCCAGCAAAAGGTGTTTTCTTTCATCTTTCTGTAACTGTGCTGCATGAAAAATATGCATTGCATTTCTGCAGCTTCCAAATGGTCCCCTGACACACGTGGCAAAAGTGCTGGGCGGTGTCGCGCAAACAGAGAGACAGGCTTGATGGATTTAAATTTAAAATAGAGTGAAATTTTCACACTGGCTTTATTTTCACTGTCAAAATTTAGGCTTCTGTACAGTGCTAGATGTATGGAATCTAGAAATCACTTTTTAAAGATTGAATTCTAGATTCATAGGGCTAAAAATGGTTGTGGGTGTTGTAATCTATTGGCCTCATGTTTTATCCATTCATTTGTGCAACAAAGTTCAAACATCACTATATATACACATATATATATTGAAATAGGAGACTAAAATATAAAAAAATTATTTTCTGTTCAAAACCCGGAAGGACATTTATGAAATACTAAAATAAAAGTACGAGGTAGAACATGGCTGTGCAGCCTGGACATTCAGAGGAGGGAGCAATGGGGTAAGCCTGAGATGGACTGTAAGATGAATTTGCTTGGAAGGTAAAGCCGAGGGAAGGTATTTCACCTCCTATGTCCTATGGTAGAGGGCATGGCAGGTGGAAAACAAGAGGGGTTTTTATGTAGTAGGTACTGGGGGCTCCATGGCAGGTTTGGGGGTGTTCACATAGCCAGTGATTTAGTATGACCTATGTACTATGCTACATGGCGGGGAAATCAAGATGAATAGGACATGGTCCCTGCCCTCAAGAAGCTTACCGTCTCCGAGGAGCACCAATGAACTAATCACAATATGTTCTGTAATCGACAAGCGGGGTTGGCATGGTTGATGCAGAGGCTTAGGGATGTTGCTATGATGGCATTTGTTGGCTGAACACTGGGGGATAGACTTCACCTGAAGTATCCAAGACAGGTCTGGGGTTGGTTCTAAGGGGAGAGGAGGGAGGGGAGATGAGGGAAGTGCTTTGGAATACAGTCAGGGTTGGGGGAGGAGAAATGGAGACAGAGACTGACTCACCTTCTGTCTTCTCCTGCATCAAGAGTCTCAGTCAACAAGTTCTACCTTAAGCCTCTGATTTGTGCCCCTGTCTTCCTTCTTTGCACTTTACAAGATATCTAAAGTACTATATCACTGTCTTCTCTGATTAATTATTTAAAGGTAAGGAAAAATGTGGGCTAATGTAGTGATACACTTTCTCTTGCTTAATGACTAGTTAATTCTTACTGTGAGAAAAATAAAATACCAATCTAATAGCAGCAGGGAATTACGTCAGGTTTTATTATTCTTGACCCTGCAGCAAACACCAGTTTAACTGCCAACAACCAAACTGCCTATTGAACAGCAAACATAAATTAACAGTAATTCATTAGGAACTCAGCAAAAGCAATCTTCATGAAGTAATAGTAATTGTCCAGTGACCTCGCTGTAGCCCCTGCCAGGCTGCACCTGTGACTGGTGGTGACGTGCAGAGTGACCCTGGCCCCGCAGTGAGAGCTCTGGGTGCTGAGCCCAGCTCCTCCATTCACCAGCAGTGGGGCGGGGTACAGGGGCTCCACTTCTTGGAGCTCATTTTCCTTTGACCTCAGGATCTCTAATGCCTCTTCCACAGCCGAAATACCATTTTGTTTGTATTTTCCCGTAAGCTCACTTACCTTATAGTATCCTTGGCTCAGAAGCTACTTTCCTTGTCTTCCAAGTAGAATAACTTGTCCTGATAGTTAAAGGATCCAGTAGGACATTAGTCAAGACCTAAACATAACTCTTCTTTCGACAGTTAGTAGTTAGCATGGCTTTTAAGGAGTTGTTTTTTGAAATAAGAAGAGTCCCTGATGCGGTCTGGGTGTACGTCCACAACTCTTAGTTTGACGGCTACAGATTGACATGCTTGGGTTTACAGGCAATCTTGGGCAACGTGCTTGACCTCCAAGCTTCAATTTCCTGGTGTGTAAATTGGCTAGGTAATACTTATCTCATAGAATTGCTGCAGTGTTTATATTAAATAATAAAATGTATTTGAATGTCCAGCACAGAGCCTGGTGCAATGAAGTGCTCACTAAATGGAAGCTGCTGCTGTTGTGGTCGTGGCCACTTTACTCCTTCCCATCTGTTTGTGTCTCCAGTCCCAGCTGATTGGTAGGAAATATGATTATTGTAATCATGTACTCGTCTTCAGCATCACCTTTTCCACGGGTAATAAGAAACATCCCAGGGCATGCTGCCTGGGAGAGAAATCTTCCTTGGGTTGTATTCCATAGAGTTCCCATGAGTTAATTTTGAATTAGGGCTGGAAGGGGTCTCTGAGGTCACCTAGTCCAACCCCAGTTTCAGGTCATGCATTTGATAGTTCCGTACATTTGGTTTCTAGTCAACACATGTTAATTGAACATCTGTGCTCTGTTCCTTGTTTATGAAATTCAACTGATCGAAACTAGATCTCAGTGTTAGGACAAAATATTATTTGTACACAAAGGAGCAACTTTGAACACAATGACTATATTGGACTTAGTTTTCTACTTTTCTTTTCTTCCTAGAGAACCCCCCTTTTTTCAGATGTACCCACTGTTCTCATTTCAGTGCATGTGCCTCAGGGGAAGCAGACCCCATGTTGATCTCCTGTAAGTGTTATTAATCTAAAAGTAATCCTACCCCCCTCAGCAGTGGCTGGCTCACTAATGGGCATCCATGCTTCAAGCTATGTAACCAAACACTCTACGTGTTGTTTAAACCAACTTCAGTTGAGTTTTCTGTCATTTGAAGTCAAATGACAGAAATGACAGTCAAATGACAGAGTGAGTGTTCTGAGACACTCACTCAATATGAATTGATTCTACTTATGAATGGTACAGAGTTTTCAACTTAGCATTTCATTCCTCTCATAGTACTGGGTGGTGTTACCACCCCCAGAGCGAAGGAGCACGGAGGGGAAATAGCATTACTAGGCCTAGGAGGAGCTTGAATAGTCTGTCAGGAGGGAGCTGTGTCACCCAAGAACAAAAACATGTCCCAAACTCCTTCTTTCCTGCCCACTGATCTTCTGGTGGGGCCTCCCGTTGCCTGACCTCCACCAGAAACTGGAAGATAAGGGAGCTAGGGGGATACATTCCATGGGGCAGCTTCCTGGGGCCCAGGGCATGGCAGAGAAGAGTGGGGATGAATATAGAAGGCAAGTAGAACAACCAGGAGAGAGGATTAGGCAACACTAAAAAGAAACAGGCAAGGTGAGGAGTGTGAGTGATGCGCATGGGTGCTGAGGAGGCACTGGCCTTGGTCACGGTGTGCAAAGCAGAGTCCTGTGCGGAGGTCAAGTCCAGAAGAAAGATGATCTGAGTGTGGAATAACAAAGCCCCAAGAGACCTTTTACAGAAAACCATGTGCCCACCCCCACTCTAGACCAAAAGATAAACAACTCTTAAATTATGTATCCAAATGCTACGTGCAATTTGAAGCAGAGAGTGGAGAAGTTTGTTGGAGCCAGTGGAATTTGTAAACAAATTAAGGAAAATGTGAGACAAGATACATTCGTTGTTAATTATCATTTGCCTCATACATGCATTTCAAAATGCTACAATTAATTGCCAGCTATGTCAACAAAAATTGTAGGGTGTAACGTACACAAAAAAGAGAAGAAGAGCACATCTGCCTACATGTAGTTTATTTTGTGATCTTATAATCTGAGATTATATGTATTTCAAGTAAGAAAACCTAAGTCAGCAAGAGAAAATCCCCGTACTTAGTTTAAAAGATGATGTGTAGAATAGATCATGCACTGTTGACAAGAGATCCTGCAGTATAAAAAAATGAAAGAATAACTCTTCATCGTAACCAAAAATAAAGAGTCAGAATAATACAGTGATTTAACTTGATCTTGACCTGACGTTTCAGATTCATCTCACTCACCAAGTCTTTGAAGTTCCACGGTGGCGTAATGTTAACTCTGGGGCTTTCAAGAGCTTTCTGAATAGGTCAGCTTCTCCTGTGATCTTCAGGCTGTCACTAGATATTTGGGATATTTGTTGGTAAGAACAGGTGTTCTTTTGAGCCTTCTTTAAAAAAAAAAACAATAATTCTACCCAGTGGTGTGATTTGATAAGCATGGAATTGTGTAGACAAATAACCAAGTAAACTGCACCCCTGAGAGTACCTTTAGTCAAGACTTTTCCACTATTTAAACCATTCCTTAAACCTCACCAATAATAATTGACAGGTTGAGATGGAGGCTTCTCTCCAACTGTGAGTCCCTCCTTGTGTTGTAAACAGAAGTCCCTTTGCGTGTCCTGTTTAAACTCGCATGTGTTAAAAAATGATCAAAGACAATTTGAGTGTTACAAACAAGCTTCATTTAACACTTCATGAACCGGACAGTCTCTGTTCCAAGAACTGCAAAATTGGGCCCAAGGCGGGAAGTCTATAGATGAATTATTTTTCTGACAATCCAAGTCAAGTTTCACACACACACGGGGGTAGGGAGAAGGCTTGATATTATATAATCACTCTTCAACCACCATTGTACAAAATTAATCACCATTTTAAAACATGCATTGTAACCAAATAGAAGAATGTATTTCTCCCTCTATTATCACAGGTTAGCTCTTTTCTGGGTTCTTCACCACAGTAGGAAAGCAAAAATTCATTTGATTGAACCAATACAGATTATGGTTCATTTGCATTTTGGGTACCAAACAGATGGCTGATTGGCCATTTAAAAGCACAATGTAATACAGTTGTTCTGTATCTTGTAAGCCCAGCCTTTGGGAGTTTTTCTCTCCCTTTCTCATTTACACAAAGCTCTCTTTCAACCCACATCTCCTAAGACCTTGATATGAAAATTCTGCTTCCTGGGCCAGCAGCATCTGTAACAACTGGGAGCTGGTTCAAAAATGCAGAATCACAGGCCCCACCCTAGAATGTGCATTTCTAACAAGATCCCTGAGTATTCTTATCACATTAAAGCAATAGATTTAGGAAGGCTAGCAGAGGCTCTGAGTAGATGAAATAAATAAGGGGGTATAGGATATGTTGGAGTGAGGGACCAGAAATATGGTGCACATTTCCTGGTTTACAGTCAGACACGCCCGGATTCAGATCTTGGCTCTTGTTCCCGGAGTTCTGAGAACTTAGACAAGATTTATGACCTCTGAGCCTTGGCTCTAACATCTGTGTATTGTAACTTCTGTTATCAAACTATGTTTTTGTGAGAATTAAACAAGATATATTCACACAAATAGGACATACTCACCCATCCCGACCATAGGCCTTTCCGCCATTCTCTATGGTTCTGTCTTATGAGCATCCCAAGTCATTCAAAGCAATGATTACATACTTCTGTTCAGACATGAATAGTTGTAAGATTATAAGCAAATGCACTATAGAGTGTTAACAGAATTACAATGAAGTTATTGATGAAATCAGAACATGCTCCAACATTTTACTTTTCTGTGAGGTGACTGACAAATAGCTCCAGGCTCTAGGCCAAATGTCGACAGAGATGAACACTGTGCTATCTTCTCCTGTGTCAGCCCATCATCTTCTCTGCATTTTAGCGCTTAGTCAGCATCTCCGTATCACAGCACAACTGTCCAGAAGCTGTCTGTGGTGCTGATCTTGGCAGCCCTGTGTAATTCCTTTTCTCCCTCTGATTATTCTTATCCAACAAAAATTACTTCTCCCAGGTTCTATTCTCTCCGATGTTGAAGTCCACTGCCCATGAAGCCTCAGAGTGGTGGTCTCTAAGGTGTGATCTCTGAACGAGCGGTAGCATCATTTGAAAATTTGTTAGAAACACGAATGCCTGTGTGGGGTTGGGACCCAGAAGTCTGTGTTTTTATAAGCTTTCCACGTGATTCTGAGGTGCTCAAGTTTGGGAATTGACCGCATTAGAAGGAACTGTGCAGTGTTCAGTGTGGAAGGGCCTGCAGGACACTCAGCAGGGGAGTCAAACTCATTGTCACCAGGGGCCACGTCAGCCCCTCGGTTGCCTTCAAAGGGCCGAATGGAATTTTAGGACTGAATAAATGTAACTGCTCCTTAACAGTGAAGCTCGGCACTGCTGCCAGGTAGAAACAAGGTGCTGGGCTGGATGAAACAAGGTGGAGGGCCGGATTCGGGCCACGGGCCTTCTGTTGGCCACCTGTACTCGAAACACAGCCAGAATTCTCAACTGTAAAGGTCACCTGGCCAGCTGCATGGTAGAATCACTGGCAGCTGTCAAGGATACCAATTGTCTGGGTCTTCCCTGGAGATGCTGATTTAATTTGCCTGGAGTGTCTCTGGGGCACTGGGATTTTTTCTAAGCTCCCAGGTGGTTCTAATCCACAGCCTGGGCTGGGAACCGCTGGTGTAGTCAAATCACCAGGGGGCTCTGGGGGCTCTAACAATCTCCAGGCCAGACCCAGTTGAAACCAGATCTCTTAGGACCTCAGTGGTAAAAGGGCCTCTTCACTGATATTCAGGGGAAACTGAGAATCACTTAACAAGCTCAATGTTTCACTTTACAGGTCAGGAAACGTGAAAAACTCCTCTCAATAGTCCATGTTTGGGTGTCAGTGTTCACTAATGTCCCACTGTGTTGGGCACACAGATTTTAACTGGGGCCTCTCACCTAAGGCCCGACAAGATGATCTGGGCTGGGATAATCCCAGACCCTTTGGCCACTGGCAATACCTGGGGGCCTGGGGCCAACCCACCAGGGCTGGAGTATCTTTCCCTCCTTTGCCACCATCCTTGCCCCAAACAGGCTGCCTCAGAGAAGCCCTCTGAAGTGTGCTCGCTGCAGTGAGTGGGCAGCAGTAGCCAAACACACAGTAGGATTATTATTGAACCCTATTTTTCATTGACTTGATAAATTCGGTCTTACTGCACAGGATTTACAAAAGTAGGGAAAAGGATTTCGTCAGTACCGCCATTCGTAGGGCCACGAAAGTGCGTTTGCCTAAATAAATGTCATCCTAGACCTAGGGCATCACCAGGATTATAGCGTTATTGAATTTTCCGTCTGCACCTCTGATTTGCATGCTGTAAAAATAAACTAAAGATTTTATACAAAAATTAGCTCCGAAGTGACCGAATAGATTTTTCCAGCACACATTAACCCTCTGCGCCCTCTGGTGATGGAAAGGAAAGATAATATCTTGGCTGGGAGCTGGGAGAGACTCCAAGACATCTCCTGAGTCTTTCTGCCCTGTACAAGGTGAAAACTGAAGTACTTTAAATGCATTTCCTTGCCCTGGCCTCTTCTTTGTCATTGTCTGCATCTCCAAAGCAATTTTCAGTTCCTGTTGCTAACATCTGCCAGGGGTTAGTGCTCTAGTCGAGATGTCCTTAAGACAAAGCCATCCCAGCCTCAACTCGTACCAGCTGTGTGACCTTGAACGTGTCAGTGTCTCTAGGTTCTGCTCCTGTGCCTCTAAAACGGGGAGAATGCTAGTGACTCCATCCTTGGGCTCCTGGAGGATTAAATGGTTACCGTGGTATTTCTTTAAATTTATTTTTATTGATTTTTGTAGAGAGAGAGGAAGGGGGAGAGGAAGAGAGGGAGAGATTTGTTGCCCCACTTGTTTATGCACTCATTGGTTGATTCCTGTGTGGGCCCTGACTGGGGGTGGAACCCATAACCTTGGTGTATCAGGACGATGCTCTAACCAACTGAGCTATCTGGCTAGAGCTACTGTAGGTTTTAAAGCACTCAGTGCCTGGATGCAATAAGTAAATGTTTTATGTTTTATTACCACGACATATTTAAAATCATTAACTAAATGTTACAAATTACTAATTTCTTAACTAAGTAGGGGGTTTCCAGAATGTGGGACTTTCAGTGTTAACACTGGGATAGGCCCAAGCACTTGGAGATGAGCTTTTCACTCTGTCTTCAGCCTGTGGACAGCTGGGCCCTCAGTGTTGGCAGTGGCAGCGTGGTGTGGCAGGCTGCCCCGCTTATTCTTTAATACTGAGAGAGCCAACTCCCTGGTAATGACCAGCCAGCGGAGCCAGAGAGGATCAAGTTCATCACAATGGAATTACAAGGAGAACTGAATAAATAAAGACTGGCTTCAGAAAGTAAATAGTGGGAAGACTGGAATGTCCTATTTAATTATCTAGCTGTTGGATAGGTCCCTTAAAACCTGAGTTTCAGTTTTCTTATTTGGTAAAATTGCTATGATACAATGTTTATCTCGCAGGGCTGTTGAAAAGACTGCTCCAGACAACACTGGGGGTGGCGACGCCAGGGCGGGGGGGGGGGGGGGGGGGGGGGGGGGGGGGGGGGGGGGGGGGGGGGGGGGGGGGGGTGGCGCGGAGTGATATCGGCGCTGCTCTGTAAGTGCGCATTGCAGGGAGGCAGCAGGCTTCCGTGTGAAAAGCAGGTAGAGGCTTTACCTTAGAGGCTCTTTCGCTCATTCTTCGACCTTTGGCAAGTTTCATTCATAACTATTAGTAGGGATATTTGTGGCACATTAAAGATGTAATAATCATATTACTACAATTCTGCAAGTCATAAAACATTACTTTTTTTGCTTATGGCCAGGAATAGGATTATCTCATCCTAAAGCACTAAAACCCCTAAGAAACCACAGCATATACTTCAATGAAATTTTCAAGAAGGTTTTGAGTAATACATAATTTCAGATTTGTCTCTATACCTTTAAAAAGAATGCAATCTTAATTTGGTGATAAGAGGAAACAACACATATTTAATGTTATTAAAAACAAAAAGAACCCGGAGCTAGCTTTCTCATTTTTCTCTTCTACCGTGTTGCCTAATCTTGAAGTATAACTTTACTGATGCCGCTGTTACACAGACACCCTCCCTGGGAGGTATTTTAGGACAATCACAGCCTCGCCCTGGGCGCTGCAGCAGTGCAGTGGCGGGGCTGAGCCAGCTGCCACCCCGACCGCCGCAGGGCCCGGCTGCTCCCAGCTCTGTCCTGGAGCAGCAGCCCCTGGGAGTTTGTTAGACATGTGGAATTTCAGCTCCGTTTCAGACCTCCTGGTCCAGAATCTGCATTTTTACGAGGCCCTCAGGCAAATTGGGACACAGTAAGATCTGAGAGGCATGGCTGAGTATGGTAGAGGGCATGAGTTAAAAATAGTTGGCCTGCAGTGACTAGAGTTGAGGATACTGCACTGTATATCTGCAGATTTCTAAAGGAGTAGATCTGAAAGGTTCTCATCACCAGAAAAGACTTGTAACTGTACGTGGTGATGGGTGTCACTACACTTGTTGTGGTCATCACTGAGTAATGTGCACAAATATTGAATCATTATGTTGTACTCCTGAAACTAATACAATGTCATTATCTCAATAAAAATATTTAAAAACAAACAAAAAACCTGTTCACCACTGACTCTGTAACTTGGGTGTTTTCTATGCATTTCAGCCTATTTCATTATGTGCTTGGTCCCCACAGATGTTGAGTTTATGATCGTTGGCCTAGGCAGGGGTGTCCAACCCATGGCCCAGGATGGCTATGAATGTGGCCCAACACAAAATCATAAATTTTACTTAAAACACTATGAGAGTTTTTGTTTTTGTTAGTGTTTGTGTATTTAATGTGTGGCCCAAGACAACTCTTCTTCATCCAATGTGGCCCAGAGATGCTAAAATTTGGACACCCCTGGTAGAGGATTTGGCTGTCCCTTGGCTGACCTCCTATGGTAACTAGAAGAGATCAGATTTAAAACTGGGCTAAGAAAATATGAATATAAGTTCATTCCACAGCTCCAGGTTTATTCCACTTAATATACCTTTGAATTGGTTACCATGTCTGCTTGTGTTTATCCTAAATTTGCCTCTCTGAGAGCTTATAATAAAAATATTATTCTTTAAAAAATGGCAGCAGGCCTACTCCCCCATAGTGGTCTAACAGACAGCCACTGACCTTGGGCTTGTTTGGTGACTGATGTCAAAGTAGGCTTAGGTTAAGCTAAGGTATAAATTATTAGATACCAAGATGTGTTTCTTTTCCATTGCTTATCTATCAAGTCATGTATGTGGACATATAAGTGGCCATTATTGTAGAAAATAATTTCTTTTCTTTTTTAATTTGTACTTTATTCCTCTGGAGTAGTCTTACTTCCTATACTGTTATACATTCTCACGTGGATGACTGAACAGGTGTTTTTAGCCAGTGGTGAGTGGGAGCTCAGTGACCGATTTAGTCTCTTCGAAACCTCTCTGGGTTTTCTGATACGTGAAACATTCTAAGGACTTTCTTCAGTCTTTGAAATGTGGTCTATTTTCTCAGTAAAGGAAGCAATGACATAATGATTAACTTCCTTCATTTTATGATTTTCCATTTTTATTACAATGTTTTCTCTTAACCTGCATGCACATGGATGTACAGAGGGGATTTTCTAAGTGTATTTTGATAAGGAATGTCACATAGGTGTGATGCACAGCATTCAAGATCAGAACCATGGAATTAGATTGAGAGATAAAATTTTTGCAAATTCATATTTATTTTAGGTTCCAATCCAAGTGGTATCTTTTGCCTGTATTGTGGGTGTTTAGGGAGACAAATCCAGTTGTGCATGGCAAAAGGTTCAGAGTTCACGTGTACCTATTAAACAACAAACAGAACATCCTTTTATTTATACGAATTTTAGTTGTGGTAAAAGTGTTTAGATTTTTATTTAAAAAATCATTATTTTTTTAGGCCCTTATGCAATAATAACATGCGTTCCTGCCCTGTGGACAATCGCTAGGAAACCCTAGGGTGAGCTGATGTCCATTCAACTAGGATCTGGTAATTATTTACAAAGTTAGCCTAACATTCTTCCTGCATACATGTAATCTTTCCCTGCCAAAATCATTGCTGGTTTCCTAGAATATTAGAAAGCTCATAATAAATCTTTTGCTCTTTCAGTAATTGAAATGTGCATAATTACTGTTAAAATAGTAAGCACTGTGTGAGGAGATTATAAAAGAGGTAAGTATCAGGTAACCAGTTGGACGGGGTCAGTGACTGTCTACCTTAACCTTACTTTGCAGTTGCCGGAGGGAATTTAAAAGAGACTGATTCCAGAGTCCTACCCCCAGAGCTTCTGGTTTAATTTGTCCAGTGCACAGCCCGTGCGTCAGCATTTTAAAACTTTTTATTTTGAAATAATTATAGACTCACCAGGACTTGCAAAGATAAAACAGAGAATCCTCTGTTCCCTCCACCAAGCTTTCCCCAGCGGTAACATCACGTAACTATAGTCCAACATCGAAGCCAAGACATTAACATTGGAACCATAATGTTAATTGGAAGGCCATAGATGTGATGTAGATTTTACCAGTTGAGTGACTGGGACTTTCAAAAGGTCTCCAGGCAAGTTTACTAAATTGCGAGGGTTGAAAGCCCTGCATTGAGTGCTCCTTAAGGTCCCTTCCAACTGCAAACTGATTGTGTACACACATACACACACACACACACACACACACACGATGTATAGATATATATGTACATGGGTGAAAATTTAAACCACACTCACACGTATACATCCTAAACACTTACAATGTTTAATAACGGATATCAGGATAAAATGACTGACATTTGGAAGTAAACGTAACTGCCAGGAAAGTACAGTTCGCCCATAGGATCCCAAGCTTGGACCCTGTGTCAGATGAAAGATGCCTGCGATACCTGAGAAAGTAAACTGGGGTTTGTGACACCCAGAATTAAAGTCCATATGAGGAGCGAGAAGAAAATTCTATGGATTTTGAAAATGCCATTTGGAGACATAGTTTCAGTTTTAAAGTCTGGTAATATGGTAATAAAAAAACTTGCATACATAATTATGTATAAAAAATTCCCATTTATCATGCTTCAAATGCATGATAAATGGAAAATTTATATGTTGTTCTTTGTAAATAAATCAGTGTTTCATTTCCTGCAGAGTAGGACATGAAACACTGTCCTGGGCAAATTTCCATACCTTTTCTCTTTAAAAAAGAGTTGAAATGGGTATTAGTGAGTTAAGCAGTGGGAAAGATGACTAAACCTCGCATCTCATTTTAGTGTCTACTCTCAGGTATTAACTGTGAACTTAACTAGGGACGTTTAATAACCATGACAAACTCTAAGCTAAACCTGGGTTAGATCACAAAACTTGCCCTGACCTTGCACAAAAAGATTTCCTCCTGTGTGGGGTGAAACTTTCATCAAGATGACAGAGAACCCAGCTCGGGTGTCTGGGGTTTAGTTACCCAAGGGCGCCTGTGCGGGACATGCCAGACGCCACCTGCCCTTGGCTGCAGCCGCACTAACTGCGTGCACTGCGGGTCTCTCAGGTCTGGAATGCCTCCGGAAAGGAGCAGATTATGGCCGAAAGTTTCACGTGTGGAAGGAGTGCCTCTTGTCTTTGGAGGCCTCACTGGACAGACTTTCTGTGTGTCTTCTTCCTTTTCAGTGGCACCGCCCCTCTTTTTCCCTGTTGCCTCGCAAGTACTCTTTGTCCCCATGTTACCCAGACTGGTGCCTGTTCTGGTTCTGGCCCCAAGCCTGGGTCTCCCAGGGAAATCCTACTTGGGTGAGGTCTGTGAATTTACAGAGCACAGTGAATGTTTGAGTCAGAGTTTTGAGAATATTCTTCCTACCTGATATTTTAGGGCAGGGGTGTCAAACTCATTTTCACCGGGAGCCACACCAGCCTTGTGGTTGCCTTCAAAGGGCCAAATGTAACTTTAGGACTGTATGAATGTAACTATTCCTTAACAGTTAAGCGAGAGCTCGGTGCTGCCGCTAGATAGAAAGAAACAAGGTGCCAGGTCCGATAAAACAAGGTGGAGGGCCAAATTCAGCCCGAGGGCCTTGTGTTTGCCACCTATGTTTTAGGGAGAGGTTTAGGTTTGGAATGGCGTTTCCAGGAGCTCAGGGAGGCCTGCTGAAGACCCTGCAGTGACTGTGTTGGAGTCTTGAATGCTTCAGCCCAGGGTCAAGGCTGACGGAATCTCAGACCCAGACTGGGTAACTCCCTGCTCTGGGCCCACGCCACTGAAATCCAGCCTAAAAGGAGAAGGAGGATAAGATGGGAGGGCAGGAAAGCGGCTGTTCTCAGAGGTTTTGGTGCAAATAATCATGTCTTCCTCTTTTTCCATCCACCGATCCATCATTTTTTGATTAAGCTGTGAACTTACAGTACCCTTGGTAAAGTCATTGGAACATATTGATTATTGTATCTCAGCTGGATTAAAACAATAAGATTTGCTAATTACTGTGCTTTCAGAGAACCCAGCAGGAGTCTACTCCAGAATTTCCTTCCCGACAGAGAATGCCTTTAGGGCCCACCTTAATGTATACCTTTATGCCCATGGTTTATGCTTACTGAAGGCCTGTTGACATCCAACTATAACATGAGATCAGATGGGTGACATTGTTTTAAAGGGAAGAGTCATTTATTTACAGCATACTGCTAAGTGTCTGGCCCTTCCTAAAAGCTAGCATTAAGCAGGGGCAGGAGATAAAGAACAAAGGGCACTCCAAGGACACCAAGTCCTGAGGTTGTGGGGAGGGAAGTCTGCAGGGCTGGTTACCGCAGAAAAATGCCACTCCTCTCAATTTCCTGGCTCCCCACCCACCCTACCTTAAATATAAAAATAAACAAAACAACCTGCAACATCACTTCCCTGGACCATCTAGTCTGCATGCAGGTGTATTTTGTTTTGTTCATCCATCACTGCCAAAGGTATTTATTATCTGGGTCCCGCCGAGTCACTTATTTTCCTGTCCGTGAGCTGGCCTGTTTTGACAGCTTGGCAGCGTGCGCTGTTTACTAGAGAAGCTATTCAATTCCTCACCCGTGTATCTGGTGAGAGCTGCAGCAAGAAGATAAAGCCTCGTGGAGTGCAGAGCATTGGTATGTGAGGAATTTCAAGGACATGGCTTCCTTCAAATCCCTGCTAAGGAATCTCAGCTGAGAACCAAAATGCAGCATCCACACTAGCTGCCCTCATTGGTTTCAGCACTCTGCCATAACAAGACATGTTCCAAGCTGAAACAGTTTGGCTAGAATGCTAGATCATCAGTGGGTTACATGCTGAATGCCTGAAAGGGAACAGAAAGCATTGATTGAGGATCATCAAATGCCAGAGGGATCAGCTGGCAATATCTACCAAGGGTATAAGAACAAGAGTTTTCAGGCCAAACCCAGCTGGGTTAAAATTCTGGCCCCACTTACCAGTGAGGTGACTCTGGCAAAGTTCTTTGACATCTGTATTTGATCCACTAATTCCACTGCTAGGAGCTGATCCCACAGTATAATGACAACAGGAGATGTTTACTGTGTGCCAGGCTCCTTTCTGAGCATGTTACATGCATTAACTCATTGGAGCCTCACGCAACTCTGGGAGGTAGTGCTGTTACTGTCCACAGGAAACTGAGGCATAGGCTGGATGACCTGCCCAAGGTCAAGTTAGTCAACGCTCTCACGAGAGGCGGTGTGGAACACTGTTAAGTGTGTGGGCCAGACTTTGTGGGTTCCACTCAGCCCTGCTAAGTGGCTATGGAAAAGGCTAGAAAAGTGCTTGCTACATAAAGACTCCCATGTAGTATTTTACTCTGTGGGAAGTCGACTCTTCCCTTATGTCATTGATGCATGCAGTGTCTGCAGATTTCAAAGTGATTTCTGTTTGCAGAAACAGGAACCGTTCAACTCAATTCCTAGAGCAGCAGTGAATCCTATAAATTCTCTTCAGTGGTTATGTCAGCCTATAGCTTGCCTCAGCCTGTAAAGAATTAGATTGGTTTTACTATTCCTATTTTTAGAATCTAGACCCAAATGCCCAGAAATAATATAATTTATACCAAATGGCTCACTTCTCTGGGATCACTGGCTCCGTGCTCCTCTTCCACTCTATTGCTGGTGGCCTTGTGTGCCCTGACCCAGGGGGACCTGCCTTCATCATGAGACAGCCACCTCCAGCTAAGCCGCTCTCCAGACACCTCTGCCCAACCTGCTCGCCTGCTCATAAACTGAGCAGAACCTTTTACCATCAGCCATTACTCTGACAGAGAGCTTAGAAGTGTGGACACACGTTAAAATACAATAGTCCTTGGTGTTACTTGCTATCAGGTTTTTCTCCAGTTCCTGGCTCTCTTCATTCATACACTGAATAAATTTCATTTAAGAGCTACTCTGTGCCGGCCACACACTATTGTAGATTCTGGGGATACAGCAGTGAATGTATGAGCATTAGTGTCCCTGCTCTCAGAGATCCTTATGTTCTAATGGAGAAACCAATAAAAATATAAACAAATGTATGATGTGGTAGGTGGTAGTAAGTGCTACTGCAAAAAAATAAAGCAGGATAAGATTTTAGGGAATGGGTAGGTGCTATTTTAGACTGAATGGTAAGCAAAGGCCACCCTGAGGAGGTGACATTTGAAATCAGACCTGAATGAAGTGAAGGAGAGAGTCAGGTGAAGGTCTGGGGGAAGAACTTTCCAACCAAAGAAAAACAGTGGAGAGGCCCCTGGCAAGAGTGTGCTTGGGCGTTAACGCAGCAGCAAGAACATCTTAAAGGTTGGAACACAGCAAAGGAGGAGGAAAGCGGTGGATGATCTGGTTAAGTGGAGGCCATGACCAGATGCAATAGGTTCTTACAGACCATGATGAAGATTGTGGATCTTTTTCTCGGTATAATAATTCACTGGGAGGTGAGAACATGAACCAATTGGCTTTTTTTGAAGGTAGATCATTCTGGTTTCTGTGTGGGAATAGACTGTAGGCCCAGAGGGGCAGCCAGGAGACCAGTCCGGAGACTCCAGGTGAAAGATGATGGTTTGAACCAGGGGCAGAAGAGGCAAGAATGGTCAGATCTGAGGTGGACTCAGACAGTTCAGTCAACAGGATTTGCTTACAGGCTGGATGTGGCTGAGCAAGGGAGAGAAGAATGGAGGCAGACCCCAGGACGGACAGTGCTGTCTTCCTCTGAGATGGACATTTGTATGTCACTTCCACTATCTGTGCATGTCTTTCTCATCCACTAGATTCAAAATTCCTTGGACTACAAATCTTTACTTATTCTGTTCTCTCTTTTTCTCTCCTTAACAGTGACTCTCCTAGTACTTTACACATAGTCAATGCACAATAAAAGCTGTGAGAAAAATAAATATAAAATGTTTATTTGTGAGTAGATTGTCCCTAAATTTTAATATTTATTCTGGATTTGCTGTATGGTTTGGGGAAAAAGGCTCACTTTCCAACTGAATTTTTCTATTGTGAAATAAGAGTTGTCATATTTGTCTTTACAACACTAGGTGCATCAATGTTGAATTTACCTGACGGTGTGTGGCAGACAATTGGAAGGTATGCAGTGGGGAGTCCTCAGTTATCTATAGCAAGGCAGAAACAATAGCAGAAATAATTAAAGCAAAGTGTCTTGCTGAACTGCCATTTAATAGCATGCATTTCAGACTTAGAGGGTTTATTGTCACCATTCTCTCCTGCGTCACAGGCAGACACTGCCAATGGAGTGTTCTTTCCTGGGAGGCCCAGAAATGGCCTCAGAATCTTTCTCCACTTAGCATTCTAAGTTGCCATCTGCTCATCTGACAGTTGAGTAAATGAAAGTCCAGAGATAGTAAATAACTCTCTCTTGTCGACGCAAGCAGTTGGGGGTAAAACTAGAGCGTGAACCTGAGCCCTGGATCCCAGGCCAACGTGCTTTCAAGCAGATGTTGACAGAATGGTGAGGGCTTGTGCAGGCAAGATCAGGTGGGACAGGGAGAAACTGTGGGCATGGGAAGGGCCGGGAGTGGGGCTCCAAGAGGCAGGGTGGGTAAAGAAACCCTTCAAAATGGGCTTGGAGAGGAAAGGGGCCCCAGAGCTTGTTGCCCCCAACAGATGTTTCCTATTTCACAGAGAAATGTTGGCTCTTATCTAGGATTCTTAATTCACTTTATGACTATTTAAGGACAAAGGACATATACATTAGCTTCTTTCTTCCACTAAATCATAGAGGATGTGACTTGACATTTTAATCCTGCCATTGATGTGGATTTTTCTCCTTTTATGAAATGCTTACAAAATTAAAAAGCACTCTCCCATTGCCTGCTGAATCTGGGTTCAGTCACCTCTGATCCATTAGAGAATGGCCGTTTAATTTCCTCAACACAGAAACTGACACAAACGTTATTTCAGGTGTTTTACTAGATGTGTCATCACTAGAAATCTAGCCTGTGTGGTTGAAAATGATGGATGATTTGATTTAAATCACAATGTTGTACTCTGCTCAGAACTTACAGATAACCAAGCCGTCTTCTCCAGATTTTGAGCAATAAAAGGCCTTGCTCATTTATTCTCTCACAGATTTGATTTACTCATTAATATGCCAAGAAAGAAATATGCCTTCTGTTTTTGAAAAGTTTCTATTAAAGACATATTTCTTAGTCAGTCAACAGATTTTGCATGCAAGAATGATCTTTAAGCTGAGTGTTTCATTGAGTGAAACCTGAGCACTCCGAACAATCACTGTGGGGTTTTTTTTTTGCCAAAATCCTTTAACAGACCATTAAGCTCTTATGCAGTTGATAATTCCAATTTTAATAGATTGCCTTAATTTGAGATTTGAGTGAATTGGAGTATTTTAGGTAACATGGGAAAATATTATTAAAATCAAATAGGAAAAATACCCATCTCCTCATAAAATATGTAGAACTTAACTTATTCAGTTGGGGGGTAAAATTAGAGCATGAACCTGATTTTTGTTGACATTGTTAATAGTATACTTTTTAAGCATGAGTTCAGATACTTTACATCTGAATTCATGGCTTAAGCCAGAATAAATCTCCTGGGCTCACAGGCTGAACAGCATTGATTAAATCTAAAGGGTTTTCATGTACCTGGTAACAATGTCATTTTCTTTACTTTGTGACCTGAAGTGAAAGGCATGATATTGGGAGGAGGGGGATCCAGATTCTACACTTGATTCTATCACTAACTTGATGTATGACCTAAGTACAATAAACGTGTTCACCCAGGAAGAGGAATTCCATTTCCTCATTTTTAAAATGGAAGCACAGGACTAAAGAATTTCAAAGGTTTTTCAGAGAAATATCATTCTGTGAATTATGGTGTTGCATTATCTAAAATTTTTTTGAATAACAGATTGGATTTTTTCTATTGTTAAAGTGACACATTTACATTGCAGATGATTTAGGAAATACAGCAGCAGCAGAAAAAAATATTGGTAGTCCCTCCAATTCAGAATCAAGCACTACTCATATTTTGGTGCATTTGTTTTCAGGATTTTATATGTATGTATGTGATATATAATAATGAGATCAGACTATATATTTTTTACTTATGTCTTTCCCATGGCATCAATTTTTTTGAGAACATACTTTTAATAGATTCATAATGTCTCATCCTATGGATTTATCATAATTTATTTAACTAGTCCTTAGTCATTGGATATGTATTTTTGACTGTTACAACTCTTGCACTGAAATATTTATCTAAGTCTCTGCTGATTTCTTTGAAGAAATTTCTAAATATATTACCAGAAATGTATTGTGCATATTTATTTCATATGTTTAACAAAATTTTGCATCAGGATTATGCTGCCCTCATAAAAGGTTTGTCATGTGTTTCTTCCTTCTCTACTTTCTGAAAGATGTTGCATAAAATTGGTGCTTATTTTATTAATTTTACTCTTCCTATCTCAACATTGGCATTCAAAATTATATATTTTCCTCTGAACAGTACTTTAGCTATATTCCACACATTTTGATATGTTGTTTCATTCTCATTTGGTTTAGAATATTTTTTAAATTTTTCATTAGGTTTCTTCTTTGACTGAAGAATTATTTGGAAGAGTCTTGTTTTATTTCCAAATACTTGGATGTTTGTAGATGTCTTATTTTCATTGATTTCTAATTCAACTTCATTATGGTCAAAGAACATGTTCTGTATCAGTGGTTATCAAAATTTTTTATCTTACCACCTTTATACTTGTAAAAAATTATTGAAGACACAAAGAGCTTTTGTTTGTGTGGGTTATATCTGTTTATATTTACCATGGTAGAAATTAAAACTGAGGAGTTTTTTTAAAAAAATTTTTAGCCATTTAAAAATAACATTTTGATGTAAATTACATTTTTGTTAGAAAGAATTATATTTTTCAAGACAATAAAAACACAGTGAAAAAAGTGGGATTGGTTTATGTCTTTGCGAACTTCTTTAACATTGGGCTTAACAATGACTAGATTTTCACATTTACTTCTTCATTCAATCTGTTGTGATATCAGAAGTCATTCAACCTCTGGAAAATGTCACTGTACACTCACAAAAGAATGAGAATGAAAAAAGGAACAATGTTTCTGTATTTCAAAAACAGTTTTGACCCAGTGGACCTACTAGAAGGGTCTCAGGGACTCCATGCACTTGGAGGTTTGGAGAAACTCTGATCTGCATGGTTTTGATCCTTTTCAATTTACTGAGATTTTTCATAGTTTAGCATATGGTCTGTCGTGACGAATGCTCTGTGCCCATGTGAAAAGAATGTGCGCTTTGCAGCTATTGGACAGGCTGTTCTATAAATGTCAATTAGGTCGAAGTGGTTTGTGGAATTATCCAATATTCTTTACTGATTTAAAAAATATTTAAGTTTCTGAGAGGGAGGTATCAAAATATATGACTGAGATTGTGGATCTGTATTTCTCCCTTTAATTCTGTCAAGTTCTACTTCTGTATTTTGAACTTTTTAAATTAAGTGTATTCATAGCTGGGATTGTTACATTGTCTTGACTTTAAAATGATAAAATATATTTTCTTATCTCTTATAATTCTCTTTATCCTAAAGTCTACTTTGTGATTGCTAAAGCTGTCCCAAGGTTCTCATGCTTCCTGTTTGCATGGTTTATATTTTTCTAATCTTTTACTTTTGACCAGTCTGTGTCTTTATATTTAAATTCTGAGCTTCCAGCCAAGATGGAGGTGTAGGTGGACACGCTGTGCCTCCTCTCACAACCAAGATTAAGGACAATAAAAATATAGAGCCCCAAAAAACCCAAAACCCAACCAGGACAGAGAAAAAATTGAATTGTACGGGAGTCTGACAACTATTCACCCAGATGAGTAAGAGGGGAGAAGTCAGCAGCTGGCAGAGTTGGAGGCCAGTAGAGTCAGGTCACGGCAGGATAGGATGGTGGCTGGTGGTCCCTGGGTGCACAGTCACCCCAGTCACACAGGTGGCGGTTGCCGGTTGCTGAACACGAGGAGGCCAAGAAGGGCACACAAGGTGGCTGACCATGGACACACATTTGCTCACAGGTAAACCAGGTGAAAACAGGCAGCAAGACAGACTGTGTGATGCAGGGCCCAGCATCAGGAAGGGAAGCTTAAAAACACCCATTGAAAATACTCGTAGGGGCTGAGGTGCCTGGAGGGAGTCCGAGCCTCACAGGAGAGTTTGTTGGGGAGACCCGGGGTCCTGGAGCGTGGGCAGGCCCACCCACATGGAAATCAGCACCAGAAGGGCCCAATTTGCTAGGGGAAAGTGGCTGAAGAGACTGGAATCTATGAGAGAGTGTGGAGCAAGCATCATTGTTCCCTCTCGAACCTGCTCCCACATCCAGCGTCACAACTCAGTGACTGGGTTGCCCTGCCCTGGTGAACACCTAAGGCTCCGCCCCTCATACATAACAGCTGCAACCTGACAAAAACAAACAAAACAAAACCAAGGATGGCTCAAATGGGAGAATAGCCTGGGGCCCCGGAGCTAATTCATCTGGGTGACCAGGAGGTGGTCAATCTATCAGATGCAGAGCTCAAAGCACTGGTAGCCAACCTATCAGAAGCACAGTTCAAAGTACTGGTAATTAGCTCACAGAATTGGTTGATTTTGGTCACAAATTAGATGAACAAATGGAGGCTACAATAAGTGAAATGCAGAAAAACACACAGGGAACCAATAGTGATGGGAGGAAAACTGGGACTCAAATCAATGGAGTGGAACCAGAAGGAAGAAACAAACAAACAAACAAACAAAAGAATGCAGAAACAAGAATCCAAAAAAATGAGGAGAGGCTTAAGAACCTCCAGGACATCTTTAAATGTTTCAACATCCAAATTATAGGGGTACCAGAAGGGGAAGAAGAAGAGCAACAAGTAGAAAACTTATTTGAACAAATAATAAAGGTGAACTTCCCCAATCTGGCAAAGGAAATAGACTTCTAGGAAGTCCAGGAAGCTCAGAGAGTCCCAGAGAAGGTGGACCCAAGGAGGAACACACCAAGCACATCATAATTACATTATCCAAGATTAAAATGAAGGAGAGAATTCTAGAAGCAGAAAGGGATAAAGGCAGAGTCACCTACAAAGGAGTTCCCATCAGACTGTCACCTGATCTCTCAAAAGAGACCTTGCAGGCAAGATGGGGCTGGAAAGAAGTATTCCAAGTCATGAAAGTCAAGGACCTACATCCAAGATTGCTCTATCCAGCGAAGCTGTCATTTAGAATGGAAGGGAAGATAAAGCACTTCTCAGATAAGGTCAAGTTAAAGGAGTTCATCATCACCAAGCCCTTATTATATGAAATGTTAAAGGGACTCATCCAAGAAAAAAAAGATAAAAAATATGACAGTAAAAAGGCAGCAAACTCACAGATATTAACAACCACACCTAAAACAAAAGCAAACTAAGCAAACAACACCAGGAGCAGGAACACAGAAATGGAGATCACATGGAGGGTTTGCAACAGGGGAGTAGGAGGAGGAGAGAGGGGGAAAAGGTACAGAGAATAAGTAGCATAGATGGTGGGTAGAAAATAGACAGGGGGAGGGCAAGAATAATGTGGGAAAAGTAGAAGCTAAAGAACTTATGAAACATGGACATGAACCAAAGGGGAGAATGTGGGTGGGAAGGGGTGTGAATGGTGGAGGGGAATGATGGGGGAGAAATGGGACAACAGTAAGAGCATAATCAATAAAATATAATTAAAAAATAAAATTAAAAAATAAATAAATAAATTCTGTTTCGTGTGTGTGTGTGTGTGTGTGTGTGTGTAGAGAGAAGAGATTGAGATTCAGCTTTCTTGCTTTCCATCCAGTCTGATAATGTTTGCCTTTCAATTAAAGTGTTTACAACCATTTACATTTAAAGTAATTATCAATATGGTTTCATTTAAGTCTACTCTCTTGGCATTTGACTTTTATTTGTTCCATCTGGTTTATGTCTCTCTGCTCCTCTTTTCTGTCTTCTCTTGAGTAAAACAATTATTTTTTTATTGTTGTTGTATTACAGCTATCCCAATTTCCCACCATTGCTCTCCCCTGCCCCACCCATGCCCCCCTCCCCACTCCCACAGTCAGTCCCCACCCTGTTGTCCATGGGTCATTTATATATGTTCCTTGACTAGACCCTTCCTCTTCTTTTCCGCTTATGCCGCTCCCTCCTTCCCTCTGGTCATTGTGAGTCTGTTCTTGTTTCCATGCCTCTGGTTCTATTTTGCTCTTTGTTTGTTTTGTTCGTTAGTTTCCTCTTATAGGTGAGATCATATGATATTTGTCTTTTATCAACTGGCTATTTTAACTTAGCATAATACTTCCAGTTCCATCCATGCTGTCATGAAAGGTAGGAGTTCTTTCTTTCTTTCTGCTGTGTAGTATTCCATTGTGTAAATATACCAGTTTTTTGATCCACTCATTTACTGATGGGCATGTTTCCAGCACTTGGCTATTGTATATAGCACTGTTATAAACACAAGGGTGCATAGGTTCTTTAAACTGTATTTCAGGGTTCTTAAGGTATAATCCCAGCAGTGGAATTGGTTAATCAAAAGGCAGTTCCGTTTTTAGTTTTTCGAGGGAATTCCATACTGTTTTCCACAGTGTCTTCACCCGTCTGCATTCCCAACAGCAGTGCACTAGGGTTCCCTTTTCTCTACATCCTCATCAGCACTTGTTTCTTGATTTGTTAATGATGCCCATTCTGACCAGTGTGAGGTGCTATCTCACTGTGGTTTTAATCTGCATCTCTCTGGTGGCTAGCGATGCTGAGCATCCTTTCACATGTCTCTGGGCCCTGTGTATATCCTCCTTGGAGAAGTGTCTGTTCAGGTCCTTTGCCCATTATTTTAGTTGGATTGTTTGTCTTCCTGGTGTTCAGTTGTGTGAGTTCTTTATATATTTTGGAGATTAAACCCTTGCATGTGTTATCATTGGCAAATATATTTTCCCATACAGTTGGTTCCTTTTTCATTTTGATGATGTTTTCTTTATCCATGTGGAAGCTTTTTAATTTAATATAGTCCTATGTGTTTAGTCTTTCTTTTATTTCCCTTGCCCTAGAGTATATATTGGGCAAAATATTGCTGCATGGGATATCTGAAATTTTACTTCCATTGTTTTTCTCTAGGACTTGTATGGTGTCACAGTTTATATTTAAGTCTTTTGTCCATTTTGACTTTATTCTGGTGTATGGTGTAAGTTGGTGGTCTAGTTTATTTTTTTGCATGTACCATTCCAGTTCTCCCAACACCATTTTTCAAAAATGCTATTTTTACTCCATTTTATGCTCCCGTCCCCTTGGTCAAATATCAATTTACCATAAAGATGTAGGTTTTTTTCTGGGCTTTCTGTTTTATTCCATTGATATATGTGTCTGTTCTTATGCCAATACCAGACTGTTTTAATTACAATGGCCTTGTAATATAGTTTGATGTCAGGTTCTGTGATCTCTCCTACTTTGTTCTTCTTTCCCAAGATTTCTGAGGCTATTTGGGGTCATTTTTGGTTCCACATAAATTTTTGAAATATTTATTCTAAATCTACGAAGTATGTCATTGGTATTTTAATAGGGATTACAGTTAATCTGTAGATTGCTTTGGGAAGTATGGACTCTTTAATGATGTTAATTCTTCCAATCCATGAACATGGTATATGCTTCCATTTATTTGTATCTTCTTTAATTTCTTTCTTCAGTGTTCTGTAGTTTTCTGGGTACAGGTCTTTTACCTCCTTGGTTAGGTTTATTTTTCTTGTTGCTATAGAAAATGGGATTCCCCCCGCCTAGTTTCTATTTCTGATATTTCATTGGTGTAGAGAAATGCCTTCAGTTTCTGAATATTGACTTTGTATTCTGCTATTATGACAAATTCACTTCTCAGGTTGAGGGTTTTTTTGTTGTTGTTTTTTGTTTTTGTTTTTGTTTTTTCTTGAGCCTGTAGGGTTTTCTATGTACATTATCATGTTGTCTGCAAATAATGACAGTTTTTACTTCCTCTTTTTCAATTTGGACACCTTTTATTTCTTTTTCGTTAGGTCACTCTGCCTAGAACTTCCAATACTATGTTGAATGAAAGTGGTAAAAGCAGACACCCTTGTCTTGTTCCTGATCTTAGTGGGAAAGATTTTAGTTTTTGCCCATTGAGTGTGATATTGGCTGTAGGTCTCTCATATATGGCATTTATCATGCTGAAGAATGCTCCCTCTACTCCCACTTGGCTGAAGGGTGCTGTACATTATCAAAACCCTTTACTGCAATTATTGATATCATCATGGGATGTTTGTCTTTCTTTTTCTTTGTGTGATGTATTACATTTATTGATTTGCAAATATTGTACCATCCTTGAATCCCTGGGATAAATCCCACTTGATTATGGTGTATGATCTTTTTAATGTATTGCTGGATGCGGTTTGCCAATAATTTGTTGAGAATTTTAGCATCTATGTTCATCAGTGATATTGGCCTGAAGTTTTCTTTCTCTGTTGTGTCTTTACCTGGTTTTGGGAGTAGGGTAATACTGGCCTCATAAAATAGTTTGGGAGTCTTCTCTCTTCTTGATTTTTTGGAATAGCTTGAAAAGGATAGGAGTTAGCTCTTCCCTAAATGTTTGGTAAAATTCACCTGTGAAGCCGTCTAGTCCAGGGCTTTTGTGTGCCAGGAGTTTTTTTAATTACTGCTTCAATTTCACTCATTGTTATAGGTCTATTCAGGCTTTCTGCTTCTTCTTAATTCAGTTTTGCAATATCAAGTGATTCTAGAAATTTTTTCATTTCACCCAGGTTGTCAAATTTCTTGGTGTATAGATGTCCATAGTAATTGCTTACAATCCTTTGTATTCCTATGGTATTGATTGTAATTTCTCCTCTTTCATTTCTGATTTTATTTATTTGGGTCCTCTCTCTTTTTTACTTGATGAGTCTGGTTAAAGGCTTGTAGATTTTATTTATTTTTTTAAAGAACCAGCTCCTGGATTTATTGATCTTTTGAGTTTTTGTTTTTTTTTTTTTCCAGTCAGTATGTCATTTAATTCTGCTTTGATCTCTATTATTTCCTTCCTTGTACTTTTTCTGGACTTTGTTTTTTTTTTCTCTAGTTTTTGTACATGTAGTGTTCAGTTGTTTATTTGAAATATTTCTGTCTTTTTTAGATAGGCCTGTATTGCTTTGAACTTTCCCCCAAGGACTGCCTTCACTGTGTCCCATAGGTTTGGGGCTGTTTTCAGTTCATTTTCATTTGTTTCTAGACACTTTTTTATTTTATCCTTGATCTTATTGTTAATCCATTCATTATGTGATAGTATGTTATTCAGTGTCCATTAATTTGAATATTTTTGAGTTTTTTCCATGAGGTTGGTTTTTAGTTTCAAGCCATTGTGATCTGAGAAGATGCCTGATATGATTTCAATTTTCTTGAATTTGTTGAGGCACGTGGTCTATCTTTGAAAATGCCCCATGTGCATTTGAAAAGAATGTGCATTTGTGTATTTTGCTTCTTTGGGATGAAAGGTTCTGTATATATCAATTTAGTCCATTTGATGTAGAGTGTTGCTCAGTACCACAATGTCCTTGTTGATTCTTTGCTTAGAAGATCTCTCCATTGTTGACAGTGGGGTGTTGAAATCTCGACTATGAGTGTGTTGCTGTCAATATCTTTCTTGAAGTCTTCCAAGGTTTTCCTTGTATATTTAAGTGCTTCTATGCACCTAAATATGTTGGGTGCATATATATTTACAAGGGTTATATCTTCTTGATGAATAATTCCCTTATGAATTATGTAGTGTCCTTCTTTATTTCTTTTCTTTTATGTCCATTTGCTTGGAATATTTCTTCCATCCCTTCACTTTCAGTCTGTTCTTTTGTTCTTAGGTGGGTCTCTTGTAGACGGCATATATGCAAGTCATGTTTTTTTACCCATTCAGCTACCCTATATATTTTGATTGGAGCATTTAATCCATTTACATTTAAGTTCATTATTGATAGGTACTTATTCATTGCCATTTCCCCCCCTTTATACCTGTGCTTCTCTTTCTCTATTTCTCTCTTTCTGTCTTTATCATCTTCTTAAATCAGTCCTTTTAGCATGTCTTGCAATGCTGGTTTTGTGGAGATGTATTCTTTTAGCTTTTTTTTGGGGGGTGGATGTCTGGGAAATTCCTCATTTCACTTTCCATTTTAAATGAGAGCCTTGCTGTGTAAAGTAGTCTTGGTCGCAGGGTTTTGCTTTTTTATTACTTGGAATATTTCTTGCCATTCCCTTCTGGCTTGTAGTGTTTCTGTTGAGGAACCTGCAGATAGCTTAATTGGAGCCCCCTTGTATGTTACTTCCTGTTTCTCCCTTGTTACCTTTAAGATTCTCTCTTTGTCTTTAAATTGTGCCATTTTAATTTTGATGTGTTTGGGCTGGGCCTCTGCAGGTTCATCTTGATTTGGACCCTCTGTGCTTCATGGATTTTCCATGATTTTTTCTCTTAAAAAATTAGGGAAGTTTTCTGTCATTATTTTTTCATACAGGTTTTCTATCCCTTGCTCCTCTTCTTCTCCTTCTGGTATCCCATTGATATGGACATTATTATGTTTCATGTACTGCTGCTCCTCCCTTAAACCCTCTTCATTCTTTTTGAGTCTTTTTTCATTTTGTTGCTCTGTCTGGGAATTTTTTTCTACCTTGTCCTCCAGCTCACTGTTTCAATTCTCTGCTTCATCTAGCCTGCTTTTAATTCCTTCTACTGTGTTCTTCATTTCAGATATTGTATTCTTCATTTCCTCCTGGCTCTTACTGATAAAGTTTCTATGTCCTCTTGCACACTGTTGTCATTCACAGTAAGTTCTTTGTAGCTTCCCTGGAGTTCTTTGTAGTTCTCATCGAGTTCATTGAACATCCTTATAACCATTATTTTGAACTCAATGTCTGATAGTTTCCTTGACTCTATTTCATTTAGCACTCTTTCTGGGGATTTCTTCTTTCCTTTCAATTGGGGGTTGTTTGTTCCTCCATTTTAGGTGACTCTTCTTGTTTATTTCTGCTTCTTAGATTGATGTGCTTTGATTCCCTGTGTTCATGGAGTGACCTTCTATGTTAGGAGACCTGTGGGATTCAGTGGTGCAGTCTCCTTGATTTCCTGAACCTGATGCTCTTGGGAGGCCCTTTATGCCATTTATGTGGGTCATCTGGCTGTAATTGGGTTCTGGTTGTTGTTGGGTCATTCTTTGCTGGGTACTTCTATCAGGCTGGGTGACTGAGAGTCACTCTGCCCACCATCTTGCATGTTGTTGTTCAGGTGTGCTTTCTCTTGCTGGATCTGCTCCTGCTGATATCAAATGGTTCCCAGTCTGGTCCTGTGCAGCCTGTTGGAGGCTACCAGTAATCCACAGTCTGTGGCTGTTTCCTTCTGTTGTTAATCTAGTCAATCTGTAATCAGCAGTCAGGCTTAAGCAGCACATGGTGGAGTAGAGAAATTCCTGTTGCAGGGAGCTAGTGCTTCCCCTCAGGCCAGTGCCTCTTGGAAGTGAGTGCTCTGCCTGAGCAAGATGCCTCCCACAGTATGGGGAATGACTCAGCACAGGGATCCTGGCAGCTGCTCCCACAGTTCTCTATCCAAAGCCACCATCCCCAGACTCTTCTCAAACATCTCTAGTCCACTCTATCCTCAACTTTGTGGGAGTTCAGGGTAAATGGCTACAAATTACATTGTGCACATCGGTCCTTTAAGAGGCTTTTTGTGTCTTCAGAGGTATCTACCTGGCAGCTGGATGTTATCTGAGCCCCTTTCTTGCTCTGGTGCTATAGGCTGGGGAGCCCATCCTGGGGTTTAGACCCCATACTTCTCAGGGGGAACCCCCCAGCCACTGAAATTTTCCCTCTGGCACTTCAGCTGTCGCTTGTGGGAGCCCAGCCAGCCCTCTTGTGTCTTCTCTGCATTCTGTACCAGTCATGTTGTGGTGAAGTGGTTTCTTCTGTCTCCAATTATTTGTTTCAATTATTCCATTTGATTCTCTTCTGTGTAATTTTTAGCATGTCCTCCTTGTATTCTTTTTAATGGTCACTCTGGCTTAAAGACTACCATATGCATCTTTAACATATCACAGCTTACCTTCAACAAATATTATACAATATTACTTCACAAAGATCATCATAACAGTATGATTTCCTCCTTACTTACCCTATCTTTTTGCTCTCATTGTCATATACTTAACTTTTAAATATGCTGCAAACCCCACAACTCATTATTGTTATTTTACTTTAAATAATTAATAGTTCTTTAAAGAATTGTAAAGTAAATATAATACTAAGAATAATATGTTTGTGAAGTCACCCCTTCTACTGTTCTTGATTTATTTCTGCCAATGAGAATTTCCACTAGGAATTGTTTCCCTCCATTAGAAAGATTTTTAAAAATCATTTCTAGGAGTTTAGATATGCAGTAGATAGATTCTTTCATACTTCTGTTGACTGTTTATGTTTTGTCTTTATATTGTTTAACAACCTTATTAAAGCATAAATTACATGCCATAAAATTCACCCATTTTAACTATATGGTTCAATGATTAGAAGTGAACTTAGAGAGTTATACAACCATCACCACAATCCAATTTTAGAATATTTCTGTTCCCCCAAAGGTCCTTAATACCCATTTGTGGACCATCCCCTTGTTCAGCCACAGTGGTAAGCAACCACTGATCTATTTTTATAGATATTTCACATAAATGAAATTATACAACATATATCCTTTTGCTTCTTTTCATTAGCATGATTTTTGTGAAGTTTATGCATGTTATAGTATATCAGTAGCCTCTTTTTTATTGATAGATAGTAAATATTTTCTTGTGTAAATATAATACATTTTGATTATCCATTACCATTTGATGAACATTTGTATTGTTTTCAGTATGGGGATATTATAATAATGCTACTATGAACCCATGCACATAAGTCTTTTGCCTACCTGTCTTCATTGCTTTTGGGTAGATATCTTGTAGGAGAACTTCTGGTCATATTTTAATTTTATGTTTAATTTTTTAAGAAACTACAAAACTATTTTCCAAAGTGGCTGCACCATTTGACATTTTCACAAGTAACAGATAAGGATCTACTTTCATATTTGAAAGTCATTTTTGCTGGATATCTAAATCTAGGTTGATAGTTTATCATTTTTCATTCTTTATTTTAAATATGTTGTTCCATTTTGTTGTGGCCACTATTGTTCCTCATAACTCAGTCATCATTTTTATTGTTATTTTTCTGTATGTAGTATGTGTTTTTCCTCTTCCTGCTTTTAACATTTTCTCTTTAATTTTGAATTTTAGGAGTTTAACTGTGATATCTCTAGGTGTGGTCAAATCAGGGTTGAATGAGCTTCTTGGATTTAGGCATTGCTATCTTTAACTAATTTTGAGAAAATTTTGGCCATTATCTATTCAAATATTTCTTCTGAATCATTGTGTCTTCTACATGTGGGACTATTGTTATACATGTGTTAGAATACAGATCTTTATTCTAGTTTTTGTCTGGATAAATTATTGACTTTACAGAGTTTCTCTTTCATACCTTATGGGATTCTAATCCATTATTCTAGCCCATGTGGAACTCTAAGTTTATTAGGATTCATCTGGTTTCTCCTTATACCTGTCTAGTAAATTCTTTTTCCCATTATTATGCAAAATATGAAAGCAGACATGTATTTCTTTTCTCATGCGAAGGGCTTATCACTTTATGGAATTTAGTTCATTTAGGTTTCTTTTTCATCATCTTCTGACAAGGTTTTAAAAATTTGTGGTTGTGTAGTGCATGTGGCTTTTTCTTTTTGAGAGCAGCACAGTGGTTTCCTACAACTTTCTATATTTAACTACAAGTGGAAGTTTCTCTGTGCTTATTTTTTCAAAAGGCTTCTGCATTCCAGAAAGATTTCTGAGTTGTATTTTTACTAACAGAGTGTTGAAAACTCCATTTATCCTGAAGCAAAAATAACAATACCAGCCTGGTGTGGCTTAGTTGGTTGGAGCATCATCCTATAACCAAAAGCTTGTGGGTTCAATTGCTGGTCAGGGCGAATGCCTAGGTTGCCGGTTCCATCACCAGTACAGGCACCTACGGGAAGGAAACAGATTGATGCTTCTCTCTCACATTGGTGTTTCTCTCTCTCCCTTCCTCTCTAGAAGCAATGGAACAATGTCCTGGAATGAAGATTAAAAAACCATCAAAAGTTTAAATGCATATCCCAGAGCCATGCTTATTGAAGACTTCCTCTTTAATAAGTTTACTTATGATGTCTTTTTACACCTTGCCTTTGATGGTAGATGTCCCAAAGACACAGCACAAAGAAAGCTCCATCTAAATGTGCAGTATTTATTTTTTTAGAGCACTTGCCCTGAGACTCTTTCTCCTTACCTATTCTGATGAATTAGTCTGGCTAACGTGAAAAGTAACTTGAAAATCTCTTTGCCTCTTGTTTCTTTGATCCTAGCACCAGTCCTCCAGGGAGAGCTTCTTGTTTTTTGTATTCTTGACATCCCAACTCTATGGAAATACTCAAAAGACATAGCTTAGTCAAGGAATGTGATTTCTCAAATTTTTGGAAATTTCCAAAGGTATTGACATGTCCAATACACACCCTCATCCCAAACCCCAATCTAGGTGATAAGAATGTGTGTAATCAGCCTGACATCTTATACCAGAAACTGTCCTTTTGTGCATTTCCATGTGACTTCTTATCTCTTCCTCTTCACCTTCCTCTGTTCCAGCTTTTGGACTTACCACCAACCCGTCTTGAAAAGGGAGAGCAAATGAAAGAATATACAGGTAATTTAAAAGTAAAGGAAGGTCTACTTTTTTAGATGCCTTCTTTAGCCTTGGAATGGTTAGAAATATAGAGCAAGTCACTGGATGCCCTTACCTGCCATTTTCCTGTAGGTGGTCATAAAGTACAGAGCACCAGCAGCCTGCAGCTTGGCAAGAGACAGTAACATACGCATAATATATTTATAACATATGTTACTTACATGTAATCCTATTTATTTATTTATTTATTTATTTATTTATTTATTTTAAATCTCACCAATGGTAGTGAGTGTCTGTTACTAATTCAGCTGTTTAAAAAATTGTGAACCTTAGCAGAAAATCTTTATGATCTTATCCATTTACCCTTTTGGATTTCCAGGTCTTTTCTCCACCACCATTTTCTCCCTTGGTCTCTATTTCAAAACATTCTAACCATGATATATTGAATAACAATATGAGTAGCTGCTCATTTGCTGATCTAAGACATCCAAATTAATTTTAAAATCAAGGAGTTCCACATTCAAGGATTAAATCCTCTTCTGGCTCTATCTCTATTTGGTTTTTTATTCTGAACACTGTATAAAACTGGACTTTGCATTCAGAGAAGACATACTTTAACACACACACACACACACACACACACATGCATGCATGCTGTATGCATTAAGGTAATGCTCTCTGCTGTACCACAGATGCCCTAAAATCTCAGGGACATATTAGAGAAAATGTTTATTTCACATTCATGTAAAACCCCATTAAGATGTGATCAGGGAGGAGGATGAAGGAGATGCTGCATGCAGTCATTCAGAGACCTAGGCTGATAGAGGCTCTGCCATCTTCAATACTTGGCTTCAAAAATCAGTGTGAAGAAGAGACACAGGGTCCTGCAGGGAGCCCTTAAGGGCAAGCATGAACGTGCCATACAGTCATTCTGTTCCTACTCCATCGGCCAGAACTCAGTCACAGGATCCCTCTTGGCCTGGGGGTGATAGCCCTGATTGGGAAACCACTTTGCAGTAACAGATTTATGCTATGGAAAGAGTACGACCTTCAGTGGACTTTCAGCCATCTCTATATACAGAAATACATGAAGCTTCATGCCTTGCTTCTTAGTTTTACCACTGTAAGTCTCCAGGACTCTTAAAGCTAAGGAGGCAAAGAAAAGGGGCGGTGGGGTAGGAGACTTCCTGCTAAACACCAAGGACTGAAGCTAGTGGAGCTGCTACTAGAAATGGAATGAATTGGAAATAGTCCATTCATGAGAAGAAGTGAGGATGGCATGAGCTCATCTTGCCTTTTACTTATGCATTCTTTCATCCATTTATCAGACATTATCTTGATTACTTGCTTTATGCCAGGCAATGTGCTAAGTGCTGAGGATACAATAAAACATTTAAACCATACAGCTGGGTAAGTGCTATAATCGATTTATGTGCACCATGCATATGGAAGTAATACGCATTATTTTAGTGGAAGAAGCTGGCCTTTTACTAAGGCAGCATGAGAAAATCTCAGCATGGGGTCTCAGAGGTCTATTTGTCTGTTGGATTTCTAATATTTCCTTACTACAGTAAGTCCTCACTTAACTTCATCAACAAGTTCTTGGAAACTGTGATATTAAGCAAAACTACATATATCGAAATCAATTTTTACCACAGGCACTTACATGGACAAGAGTTAAGTTCCTACAGCATATTTCTGCTCACAGACACATCACCAAACTTCTAAATAAAGAGCCTGAAGATTTCTAATGTTAAACATTGAAAGTAATAAAAACAAGTAAGATAATTATTTTCCAACCAGCTTATTCCAGTTCAGGGTCACAGTGACCAGAGCTCAGGGCACCAGGCAGCACCCACCCTGGACAGGCGCCCTTCCGTCACGGGGCGCATCATGCCCCCCCCCCACTCCCACAGGCTGAGACAATGCAGACACTCAGTTCACCTCACGTGCCCATCTTTGGGGTGGGGAAGGAAACCAGAGTGCCCAGAGAAAACCCACACAGTCATGGGGAGAGCGTGCAATCTCCACACAGTGGCCCCTCTGGGAATTGATTTTTTTTCTTCATCAATGATATAATGAAAAAACTTGAATGAAGTGATGTTATTTGAGGACCTGCTGTATAATCTTTGCACGAATGCAGCTCTAGTTCCAATTTACCCTCCACTCTCAAGCGCAGGAATGTGATCATATTTCCTTAGTACAAAGCTCTCTCTGGCCACAGTTTGTTTGCAGGATGGATTAAATAGCACCGAAATTAGAGGCAGGGAGAGTTAAGGTGCTACTGTTACAGCCTTCAGTGGTTCTTTCTTCCTATGGGACAGAATGTAAACTGCTACCCAAACTCACAAGCTCTTGCCTCACAGCCTAGCCGTGTTTTCCATGGTTTTAACCCCTAATTCCCAACACGAACTGGAAATTTCTGCAATATTGGTCTACTCATAGTGTCTCATCCTGTGCTGCGACCTGCTCTTAAAATGTCATCTCCCTGCTTCTTTGCCATCTGCCTTTTAATGCTCAGCAAAATGGTACTTCTTTAGGAGAAGCTTCTCTAACACCCCCTCCTTCTGGCAAACTTAGATACTCCTCTTAGAATGATCCTGAGCTTCAGTAGACACAGCCAGAGAGACAGAGCCCTGTGACATCCTCACTGATCCTCGGGGCCAACCAGCCCTGCTGCCTAGTCGGGCTGTGGACTGCTGACAGAAGGAATCAGAGGTGACTGAGGCTGTGGCACAAGGTGACGGGGCGGAAGGCAGCGGCACAGTGGAAGCAGAGAGCGTGAGAAGACTAGCAGGCTTCGTGGGAAGATTAGGAGTTCAGGTCCAAAAGTAGTACTATTGCTTTCCTGGAAGGATTTTTCATATTTGCTCCGTAACTTTTAAATTTCAAATGGTAAAATTCATCAAATACTTCCATGTATTTACACCTCAAACAAAAATCTACAACCTTCTAAAAGAGTGTAGAAATAGTCACATAGAAGGACCATTATTCATAGATTTGATGTTGTTTTTCCCACACTTTAGGTTTTAGCATGAGAGAACAGGGTAGGGTGAAAAGGAATAATTTGTGAAGTCTTAACTAGTCAGAACTATGAGAGCTTTGCAATCATGTCCATCCTTAACTGTTAACTAAAGACTAGTGCCTGTTACCACTGAGAGTCTTAATCTGAGTTTTTCCCCTTACTCTTCCTTTTTGTCATTTTACGTATGTGAAGATTAATGATACTAGCTAAAGTTTGAAATGAATGAACGTGGACCTGTATCTCACTGTCATGGATGTATAAAACTGATCACAATTTGCTCTTGTCACCTACGTAACTAAGCTATTTCCCGTGAAGTTACCTCTGTCGATCCAGGCTTGGAACTTCAGAGTCTCCCCTCCTCCTGCCCTCCCCACCTCCATTTCTCCTTTTTCTGGTACCTCCAACCTTCTCCCCCCTCCATTCAGACCTTTACTTTGACAGCCAGTTAATTGTTAAATCCTGAACATTCTATGTCCGTGGTATTTCTCATATCCACTCCTTTCCCAATACTACTATTGTGTCTCCATAATCTAGCCCCTCATTGGCTTTGGAATTACCAAAATTTGCAGTCCCTCCCGACTCCAATTCAAACTAGTGCACAGTTTTTCTTTTTCATAAACTTTTGTAAAATGAATGAAATATACTCACTCTTCACCCTGGCATTCAGTTTTTAGCTATGTGCCTACAACTCTCCCTTCCAATCTTGTAATTCACCATCGCCCTGCTCAGCTTTACATTCCAACCAAATGGGTTAGTCACTGGTCCTCAAACAAGCCTCTCACGTAAGACCTTGATTCCTCTTAGTTTTACCCAGTGCCTATATCAGATGTCCTTCTCTTTCTTTGAGGCTTTCTTGACTTTGCTGGTAGGTGGGATCTTTCATCTTTTTCAGGAACCTACCCTTGTCACTAGAGATAAGACTTTGAAACCTCAGCTCTGCTATACCCCCTCCCTGCCCCTGCCACCCCGCCCCCCACCGCCCAGTGTGGTCACTGAGATCTCTCTTGTATTCCTACAATGTCTCCAGCATTGCTCATTGTTTAATTCGGTCCCTCATTGCCACTGGCTTGGATAGTTCTATCAAAAATGCAGCAGAGTTGATTTCTGCCCTCCTAAAGTTCCTTTGAGGTGTCAGTTCCCTTTGCTCCTGCCTTTGTTACTTTCCAATCCAGCCTTGACACAGCTACTAAAGTTCTGTCCAAGGTGCAAATGTGCTCATGTTCTCTCCTCCAGAATGTTCAAGTTTGTGTAGCAGAGAAGGCAAGAGCTCACACTTTGGAGGCCAACTTACCACTTCCCAGCTGTTTGGCCTGGGGCAAATTGCTTTCTCATCTCTAAAAGGGGCCTGTTGTAAAGGTTAAGGAGCTACTGAATTTTTGCAGAGTGACTTCACAAGGTTATCTCCAAGTAAATGATAATGTGACATGATGTCAAATTCCAAGTTTCAACCAAGACCAAGATAAAATAGGAAATGTGACATTCCCAAAAAAGTTAGGTGCCAGATCAATACACAGACTTTCAAAGCAGGCGGACAAAAGCTAGGTAGCTGGCTCTGAAACCTGAAGGATGGACAAGTAGGGTAAAGCAAGTGGAGATGGTTCTGTGAGGAGGTTTGCTTTTTGCAGAAATCCGTCCTGCGACTCTGCCGTCAGCCCGGGAGGGAGGTTTAGGATGGTGCCACTCCCTCACCTCAAGTCTAATTGAGGAAGGAGAGCATCTCCATGGGACAATTGGGGAACCTGAATGTGTGGCCCCTGGTTAATATCTTCAACTTTATGGTCCCTTGTTATTTAATCAAGGCTCTGTGTGTGTGTGTGTTTGTTAGCCAGGACTTTTCCACTTGTTAGTGACAGCAACAATACCTGAATTCAGATGGGAGAGAAAGGGAAGCATTGGTTGGTTTAACACTAGAATATCTCACATAACCAAGGGAAGAGTTGAATAAGTTACCCATGGAACAACGGGGTGCCATTGGGCCTCAGAAGCAGCTGAGGATGAGGACGCCAACGCTTCCAGGACTTTTCTTAACTTTTGTCTGTTTATGGCTGAATTTGGCTTTATGATTAAAAAACGAAAAACAAAAAACAAACAAACAAACAAAAGAACTTGACCAGCAATAGTCCCAAGCTTCTGGCACCACAGGGGACTGGTGCTCTTGACCCAGTTTTGGTTTGGAAAATCCTTACGCAACTCTGACTGCCTTGGCCTGGTCGGAGCCTCCCTCAGATGATTCCAGGGTGGGAGGAGGAGGGATGGTTCCCAGAGAATTTGATGCCCAGAAGACAGGACTGCTAAGCAAACACCCTATTTATGTTCCTCCCGGTGATTTGTCAAGTGTGTCAGCTTCTTGGGCATAACACTGCCTGGTACAAAATGCACCATCCAGTTCAGATGTGAAGGAGGGAAAGGGAAATAGGTCTTTCTAATGGATGAATGAGGGCAGGGGAAAAAATGTGGGAACTGGGAAGGAGGTTGAGGCAAAAAGTGACGGTGGCTTCTTCAGAATGTCACTCAGGGATTAGCCATAGGATATCTGTGGGGCCTCAGCAGGTGCTAACTGAGCAGCAACGGGATGAGCGCGGTCCCTGAGCCTGACCGAGGGCGTGGCACCTGCCACTTAGCTGGGACTTGTATAGATAGGGGAGTTTGCATTTTGTGTCCCTCCTTCTCCCCTTCCAGTGACCTTCTCCTTCTTATGGACCTTCCCTGCCCCCACCTTACCTTGCCACCCAGGGACTGAGGCACCTTCATTTGCTCACCCTCCCTTCTCAGGTTCACTCTCGTTTACAGGGACCCATTTGATAGACTTATTTCTGGTCCATGTCCTCAGCAGCTGGCTCTCAGAGTAAAAGGATTCTACTCATTCAGTGATTCATTCCCCCAAAATGCCTCCATTGACCTCCCACTGTGCAGGACACCACAGTGAACAAGGTAGAGGAGCCCTGCCCTCCTGGAGCTTGCATTCCAATGGGCGAGAGAGAGAGAAATGACACAGATAAATATATAACATTGGTTAGTGACAAGGGCTTTGGAGAAAAATGAAACAGGGCAAGGAGATAGTGTGGAGAGTGCTACTTAGGCTGATCAGGGCGGGCTTCTCAGGGCAGGGGCATTTGAGCAAAGACCTGAATGCTGTAGAGAAGTGAGCCCTGCTTAGATGGGGGGAAATGGCACTCCATGCAAGGGAGAGTGCACGATCCCTACGGAGGATGTGTTGGCGTGTGATGAGCAGACCTAAGCGCAGTATTACAGAAGAAGAAAGGCAAATGGCTCTTACAGAAAAACAAATGCTCCATTTCGCTCCTAACTAGATTAATGCAAACTAAAACTCCCTGAGGAATGCCAGTGGCTGTCTAGGACTTCCTGTTTACTTGGGCCAGACACAGAATCTGAACTAACTGGAGAAAAGGTTGTTCACATATAGAAAGATCCTTAAATGTGCCATTATAAGGAAAAGCAAATTAAAGCTCAACTGAGATAACCACATCTTACCCACCAGATGGACAAATGTCCAACACATTCTGCTGTGGGGAACCACTCTTTCTTATAAATTGTTGCTGGGGAAGCAAAATGGTACCACGACTATGGAGGAGAATGTGGCTGGATCTAGCAAAATTACGTAGACATTTGCCTTTTAACTCAGCAATTCCACTTGTAGAATCTGTCCCAAAGGTAAAATGGCAAAATATGAAAAGGCATGAGCAAAGTCGATCAATTGCCACACTGTTGACCCAGCAATTTCACTTCTGGAAATGTATCTGAAGAAACCTGAAACACTAATTCGAAAGAATATAAGCACCCATATATTCTTTGCAGCAGTATTTACAACAGCCAAGATGTGGAAACAGCCCATATGTCCATCAGTAGATGAATGGATTAAACAACTATGGGCCATTTACACAGTGGAATGCTACTCAACCATTAAAAAGAAGAAAATCTCACCCTTTGCAACAGCATGGATCGACCTGGAGAACATTATGCTAAGTGAAATAAGCCAGTCAGAGAAAGACAAATACTATGTGATCTCACTTATAAGTGGAGTCTAATAAACAGAATAAACCAACAAGCAAAACAGAACCAGAGATGTGGAAACACGGAGCAGACTGACAGCTGTAAGAGAGTGGTGGAATGGTGGAAACTAATGAACAAACTGAACTAACCAGTGAAACAGAGGCAGACTCATAGATAGAGAGCAGGCTGACAGCTCTCGGGTGGAGGGATGGGGGTGGAGGGGGTGAGCGAAAAGGCAAAAGGACTCATGGACATGGACAGCAGTGTGGTGATTACAGGGGTGAGGGGGTAGTGGAGGTAGAAGAGGGTATGAGGGAGATAAATGGTAAAGGAAAAAATTCAATAAAAAGTAAACTATTAAAATTAAAAAAAAATAGCAAAAGACTGGAAACAGGCCCCCATCAATAGGGGGCCTAGTTACACAAACTTACTAAACCACACAGTGGGAAACTATGCAGTTGTAAAAAAGGAATAGGGGTATTTCTACATATTACTATGGAATTCTCTCTAGGGCCATGTTATTTATTGATTGAGTGATTGATTGATCGACTGTATTTTTTCATTACCTTTTACTCCCCTGTGTGTCCCCCCCCACAATCACCACACTGTTGTCCATGTCCATGAGTCCTTTTTCCTTTTTGCTCATTCTCTCCACCCCCAACTATCCCCATAGAGTCATGTTTTTTAGTCGTAAAGGCAAGATAGAAAAATATGCCGAGTACACTATTATTTGTCTAAGAAAGGGAAGGAAAATGACATTTATGAATATTTGATAGTATTTTTAAGTATAGATTATTGATTTTGCTACTGCAGTTGTCCCACTCTTTTCCCCTTTTGCTTCTGTCTACCTGGTACCTCCCTTCCATCAAGCAACACCCCCCCGCTTAGTTTGCATCCATGGGTCATGCATATAAGTTCTTTGGCTTCTCCATATCCTATACTATTCTTAACCTCCTCCTGTCTATTTTGTTCCCACAAATTATGCTTCTTAATCCCTGTACCTTTTCTCCCATTATCCCCTTCCCTCCAACCCCCAGCTAATAACCCTCCAGATGATCTCCATATCTATGATTCTGTTCCTGTTCTGGATGTTTGTTGAGTTTGTTTTTTTTTTGTTTTGTTTTGTTTTATTTTTTTTAGATTCAGTTGTTGATAGTTGTGAATTTTTTGCCTTTTTAATGTTCATGGTTTTGATCTTCTTATTTTCTTAAATAACTTCCTTTAACATTTCATGTAATAATGGCTTGGTGATGATGAACTCCTTGAGCTTTACGTTGTCTGGGAAGTACTTTATAGGCCCCTCCATTCTAAATGATAGCTTTGCTGGATAGAGTAAGCTAGGTTGTAGGTACTTGCTTTTCATCACTTTGAATACTTCTTGCCAATCCCTTCTTGCCTGCAAAGTTTCTTTTGAGAAATCAGCTGACAGTCTTATGGGAACCCCTTTTAGCCGGTAATTATCTGCTTTTCCCTTGCTGCTTTTAAGATTCTCTATTTATCTTTAACCTTTGGTATTTTAATTATGATATGTCTTGGTGTGGCCCTCTTTGGGTCCAACTTGTTTGGTACTCTCTGGGCTTCCTAAACTTGTATGTCTATTTCCTTCACTAAATTAGGGAAGTTTCCTTTCATTATTTTTTCAAATAAGTTTTAAATTTCTTACTCTTCCACTTCTGATAACCCTATGATTCAGATGTTGGTATGTTTAAAGTTATGCCAGAGGTTCCTAAGCCTATCCTTGTTGTTTGTTTGTTTGTTTGTGGGGTTTTTTTAGTTCTTTTTTCTTCTTTCTGTTCTGGTTGAATGTTTATTTTTAATGGTCCAAATGGTTGATTTGAATCCTGGCTTTCTTCCCTTCCCTATTGGTTCCCTGTGGGTTTTTCTTTATTTCACTTAGAGTAACCTCATTTCTTCCTTTATCTTGTTGACATACTCAATGATTTCTCCAAGCATCCTAATCACCAGTGATTTGAACTTTGCATCTGATAGGTTGGCTGTCTCCATTTCATTTAGTTCCTTTTCTGGAGTTTTGTTCTGTTCTTTCACTTGGGCTATATTTCTTTGTCTCCTCAATTTGGCAGCCTCCTATAGTCATTTCTGTGTATTAGGTAGAACTGCTTTTACCCCCTGTCTTAGTAGCATGGAATATGTAGAAAAGGCACCTGTCAATTGTGTGGGGCAGAGCCTTAGGTAATTGCCAGGATGGTGCAACCTGCTTCACTGCTTTGTGGCTCTGTGTGAAGGGAGAGCTCAGAGAGGGGAAAATGCCATTGCCTGACTTTAGAGGCTTGTGTAGCACTCGCCTCACCATTTCCAGTCACTTCGCCCACTTCCCACATGCAACTGGCACCCTTCCAGGTACTGCCCTGGTGATGAAACTGAGAGTGGGTGGGTTTGCAGACATTCTAAGTCAGTGTGGGCCCTTTAAACAATGAAAATCAGGCAGCTTCTTCTGCTGCCCCAACCCCCATGATTTTTACAGCCAGAGATAATGGGGATTTATCTTCTTGGTGCTGGAATCCTGGGCTATGTGGTCTGGCCTGGGGCTGGGATCACTCACTTCCAAGGTACCCCTCCTGATTTTTCCCCACCATACTTGAGTGCGGGACCAACATTCCACCACCACTGCACCGCCTTTCTGCTGTCTCCAGGATTCTGCCCGGCTACCTGTCTGGATGAGTGTGGCTTCTTTAAATCCTTGTTGTATTTCCATACAGCTTGATTTCCTGATGGTTATGGGTGTTATTTGTTTTGAGATCTGGTTGTAATTCTTTTTATGGTTGTGCAAGGAGGTGAAGCATGTCTACCTACACCTTCATCTTGACCGGACTGGTTAGTACCATATTTTTCAGATTATAAGACACACTCACCCCCCCACATTTGGGAAGAAAGGGGGATGCATCTTATAGTCCAATTGTAGCTTACCTGGCTCACTGTGGGGGGGGCGGTGGAGCAGGGTCACAGGCTATTAATATTTTACCACATTTTCTGCTTCAAAATTTTTTTCCCTATTTTCCTCCTCTAAAACCTAGGTGCATCTTATGATATGGTGCATCTTATAGTCCTAAAATTATGGATTTTTTTTAAAATGGGAGAATGAATAAACAATAAAGATAAAGTAACAGTAATCTGATAGGGAAGGGGTAGAGTGTAGCATACAGGAATAGAAGCTAGATTTCTTTGTAGATTGGTTTTGATTTTTGAGCCATGTAATATTTTTTATAAAACAGAATTAAATTTCATGGCAAAGGCAATTCTTATGAATCAAAAGATTTTACTTTTGAAAAAAGTAAATAAATTCAGAAATATTTTAGAAACAAATGAACCTTTAAAAGTAAACATTTTACAAACAAACGAACCTAACTTGGCATCTGGTTGATGGAATAGAGAAACTATTCCAAATGACTGTAAAACACAAAAATTTGTACGCCCTTTATGAGCTAAACCTAAAGGGCAAAAAAAAAAATGATTCTGGAAAAAATATCTTAAATTGTACCTGGTAGTGTTAATAATGTGATTCTGAGGCTGTTGTACATATACTATAAGATAAGGCAATATACATATAGTATATGTTGTACATATACTATAAGATATGTTGCTGGCAAGGATCAAGGTATTTGATGTGGAAGCAAGAGGATGCAGATATAAGACGGGTAAGTTTCAGCAAAAATACAGTAGTCCTATGTTTGAATGGGAATTATCAGTTTGAACTCATGATGTATGCTACCTTTAAAATATATTTGTTCATTTCCCAGCTCTGTCCACCAAAGAAGGTCAGTGCAAAGAGCACTTGTCTATATAGCTAAGTACAGATATAGATTAGAATATTAAAATATGTTGAAATACTTACTAGACAGAACTAGGTTCATTGGAGAAATGGTTGATTCCTTCCCTGAGGCAAGAAATGGACAGCATACTCCTGGAACTCCTTGTCATGCCAGAGGCGAGGTAGTCCTCAAAGACGACCAGGACTGTGTCAAAAACACACAGGAGCCAACCTGATCAGTCAGACTCTCATCAGCTGAAGATGGACAATTGAAGCATCAACAGCAAATTACAATGGATTTAAACCCATCAAATATGTTTAGTGAATTCGTAATGACACTTTAAAAGCAACCCTCAATGATCTTCTTTGAAGGATAATAAGGGAACAAATCATTTTTAACAAACAACAACAGACTTATTAATAAAGGAAAAGAATCAAGTGTGTATTTTGCCTGCCATACAAAAATGTAGCTCAGGGTAACTACATAGTAGAGAGAAGTAGTTCCTTTTAATGGAAATAATCATGAATAAATGAAGAAGGAATACCATCACCTTGAAAGACTGAATGCCTAATGAAAGAGTGAATCCAGGCCTTAAGCATGAAAGGCTGCTAATGCCACAAAAGAGAGGACAGCCAGAGTTACATATAGCCCCTGATGGAAGTACACGACACCATCTAGGAAGGAGTCTTGCCGAACCTGAATCTAGCAAGCCTCTGGATCTAACCAACAGAGCTACTGGTAGTGGAGGAATGGGTGGAGTGATGCTGTGGAGTTCACCGAGAAAATCTAGACTGGGGAAAATGCTGAAGAGCAACTGTGGTTTCATGGTCAACAATAAGAAAGTGCAAGGAAGAAAGAAAGAGGAGTTGGAGGAGGAACCTATGGATTAAGAGATATGAGAGGTACCTTAGTTTAAGGAAAACTGTTTAAGGAAAGAGAAGAATGGGCCTGGGAAGGGAATGGGGAGTACAGAGAACCTCTGTAATGTGGTTGGTGATATATGAACACTGGCAGGATATTTGATGATACTAAGGAATTATTCTTGCTTTTTTGGTTTCATGATGATAGCTATTGTGATTTCAAAATAGGAGCCTTTGTCTTTTAGACATATATGCTGAAATATTTACAGATGGAATGATGGGATATCAGACATCTGCTCCAAAATAACCTGGAGTGAGTGGTGGGTGGGGACATGGAGCAGGGATTCTCAGTCTTGAACTCGCATCAGATTCACCTGGAGGGCTCATTAAATTACAAACACTGATCCCTCCTTCAGAGTTTTTGATTCAGCCTCGGATATAGCCCAAGAATTTGCCTTTCTAACGAGTTCCCATGTGGCACTGATGCTGCTGTTGGTCTGGGAACCACACTCTGAGACCCACTGACAGAGAGGAAACAAGAATTACCGCAAGTTATTCTTGCACCTGGGTGGTGGGTACATGATAGCTCTCTCTACTTCTGAACATACTTGAAATTTTCTATAATAAACAGACTTAAGTGATCCAAAAAGACACATAGAATGAGTGAAGCCTTTGGCAACCCGTCATTGTAATAGGAATATCTATGCTTGTTAGTAAAAGACTTGGCTGCTGGCCTCTGAGTTGAAAGGGGCGCTTCTGCCCCTGCCCAGGTGGAGGTAAGTGCATCGGCTCAGCTTTCAACCCTCTTAGAGAACCGCCTGGCCTGAGGGGCAGGGAAGTGGTCTTTGTCTATCTAAAGTGTCTACATCACAGGCGGCAAACACAAGGTCTGTGGGCCAAATGCGGCCCTCCACTTTGTTTTATCCAGCCTGGCACCTTGTTTCTACCCAGCGGCAGTGCTGAGCTCTCACTTAACTCTTAAGGGTAGTTACACTTTATAGTCCTAAAATTACATTCGTCCCTTTGAAGGCAAGGTTGGTGTGGCCCCCAGTGAAAATGAGTTTGACACCCCTGGTCTGTATCGTGTTGCTTTCATTTCCTCAACTGGTCAGTTATAGGAAGAGCAGTGGTTGGATGAATACTAAGACTTTCTGGCCACTTCACCTGGGAAGGGTGTTCTTGAGCATAACCATGCTAGTGGGTTCATCTGTCAGAGACAAGGTGGTTACTGAACTCAGAGCTCATGTGTCCTCCTGCAAAGACCTTCCTGACATGGAAGCCATCTCTTCCATCTCTTCCAAGAGATGGATCAGGAGCTATCTCTTGTGGTTGGAGTCCCTCCACTTGCCTGTTAAGATTCATCCATTTACTTATCCATTCATACTCCAGATATTTATTATTGTACCTACTAAATGCAAGGCATTTTCTAGCCCCTAAGAATACAGCAGAGAACAGAATAGGCAAAAATCTCTGCTTTTGTGGAGATTAAATTCTGGTTGGGGAAATAAGTAATTAAAAAGTAAAGAACTATGGTATATGAACAGGGTAATTTCAAACAGTGAAAGGTGTTATGAATTAAAGTGAAGATGGGGGGATAATGACTGATGCTGTGTGTGTGTGCATGCACATGGGCACACATGCATGTGTACACATTTTACTTTAGATGATCAGGGGAAGACCTCTCCAAGGAGATGATATCTGAGCTGGGAGCTGGATGAGAAGGAGCCAGCTGCCATGAGAAACCTGGGTGTTTTCAGACAAAGTCAGTAGCGAGTGCAAAGGTTCTAAGATGAGCTTGGCATTTTTTTGGATGCCAAGAAGACCAGTGGGCCTGGGACATGGAGAGCAAAGGGAAAAGTGGTATGAGGTGGGAAGTGAAAGGAGGCGGGAGCCAGGGCATGTCGGGCCTTGTGGCCATCTGCCAGGGTGCTTACATACCTCCGTAGTCACCTCCACGCTGCCAGTCATCCCCCAGCTGTAAGAAGTATATTTTCTCTAGAGAAACAGGGCACTTTTTAATCAGGGAAGTCATAGGGGCCCTGGTCTATAGGAAAATGAGTATTTTGTATAACCAATTGAATTGTATGTCAAATTTGTTGCGCCTGCTTATTAAAAAAATCCCCAATAATTTCATTTCAGAATCACTATATGCTCTTGATGCCTTATAATTCCAGCTTAAAATACCACATACTCAACTTAAGATTCAGTCCCCTGTTGAAATACAGATTCTTCTGTGATGGGTAAAGCTATGAGTTATCAGTCGCATCATGCTAATATAAATGAATTGATAGCTGTGCCCTTGAAAAGACATTTTAAAAAAGAAAAGTGTAAAGTTGGTGGGTTCTTGAGTACAGGAAGGAATCTTCAGGGCAGCAACAAACGAGAAAGGAGAAACTGAGGATACATCAGAAAAACTCCTTATTTTACAGTTTTGAGCTGTGCTCTGCTTCCTGGATAGGCTAATGTCCTCCTGCCAAGACTTATTATAGCAAGGCTCTTTTTCTTGAAATAACACATCTGTGTCTTTTAATAGCTCTTTCCTAAATAGGAAGTGTGAAATAATTCGCAGAGCCCAGTGATTACAGCGCATTGCTCCTACTGCCTTGATGCTCCTTCATCAGCTTTGGACATGCACGCTGGACTTAACCTCTGCGGACGGACGTTTTAATGACAGTGAAACGTGGTGTGCTAGAGGCAGCTCGAACAGCTGGTGTGAATAGATTACAGGCATCGCTTTCCAACTTTGCGTTCAAGTGACTTCATATTGGTTGCCCGAAGTCAGCCATGATAAGATTATTTACAGCACAGAAAGCAAACGCTACACACTGGGCTTTTTTTTTTTTTTTTTTTTTTTTTTTTTTCTTTTTTTCCAGAGAGCTGACTGTTAAACACCAGCTTGCTACTGCCGTGAAACCTTAAAAAATATATTTTAGCATATGCCATGGCATATGAAAAAACAGCCATTTCTTTGTTTTGCTTCTTGAATTAATGGTATTCAGAATCATATTCATCTGTACAATTTAGCTATATTTGTGTATATATAGATCCCACTAACTTTCTCAAAAACCTTGCCTGGCATTCCATGATTGACCAGAGAGACACCGAGGGCCCCTTGTGGTTTTGAGTCATCTGACTTCTTGCTGCCTTGTCTACCCCTGACTCTAATCAAATTTAACCTTCTATTGTGCCTTGTGCCCCAAGTACCCTATTTTTTCTGCTGGACATTTCTAATCTGTTCCCCTACCTGGAGGGCTCTCCTCGCCCCCTCTCTGTCTATCAAAGTCTTACCCATACTTCAAGATCAGGGCAGAGGTCATGTTCCCCTTGACGCCTTCCTGTGCTCCGCCACAGCTCCCCTCGTTGTCCGTTGCTCTTCCTCCAGCACTCGCACCAAATGCCGGCTGTCCTTCCGCAGTCACCGCTGCCTCACTGAGTAGGTGTTTGTCTGCATGTCTTATCTCCTCCCCTGGAATGTAAGCCCCTTGAGGATTGTGAATTTTGCTTATTCATCATTTAATGTTTCATAGCATCTGATGCAGAGCTTTGCACATAATCACTGTTCTGTCAGGGTTAGTTCAGTTATCTGCATATGTCACTTCCTATTCCCCACAGTGCCCTGGACAGCATAGTAAGTGACACACACACACAGTTTCATCAGTCTAAACATCTGTACTGTGGACTGATTTCATTTAACGTAGGAAATGCCTTATTGAGGGGAACACTAGGCTCAAATGTAGCCCAGTGAGGACCAGTGACAAAACTTCTACCTTCAGTGAGAAATGTCATCTTTCTCATCTGTGTGCAAAGTTGGGCCACTTTGTTCACTCATGTGTTAGAAAGGCACCAGTCTGTTACAAATCATGACACTCTGTTGGCCCCTGAAGACGCAGCTGTACTCCTCCTGGGGCCAGATCCTGCTAGAATGTTAGTGAGTTCTATTGGTACTTTTATATCCAATAATGAAATGAAAACTAATCGGACATTTTTCCTTTTCTCATTCCTACTGTGATGTGAAAGAAGGCTGTTCCTTGTCCATTGTTCATTCGTTAAGCAGTGACTGCGTTCTCATGCCAGGCACTCTGCTAGAGGCTCAGCATCTGAAGGTGAATTATCCACAGCCCTGCCTTTCAAGGGTTCACAGTCAGAAAACGAGAACAAGCAACAGGACATGTTCAAAGTCTCAGGCGAAATAGAGCCCTGAAGCTCCGACAGTGACCCACATCTATGCGCTTGCCCATTAGATTCTGCCATCTGTCCCCACATGAGACGTTTGCTATAACTCTTTTCCACGAGCCTCTTTTGGTTTGAATGACCTTGGAGACAGTCTGAAATGCCGAGCTTGGAAGAATGGTTTTAGAGTTACTGGTCTGCACTTATGGGCTTCAAATAGAATTTCACAAACCTCTAATTATCTCCTCTTACCAGGCTGCCTAAATGACTGACGACTAGCTCTTTAGTCACTCCGAGAATGGATTTCTATTCAGCCGGTGCCCGGGATGCATTAAGATGCCCAGAACATGTGTGGCTGCTCTGAGCAGTACAGGGCGATTAACAGAAGGCAAGCAATTTGCAAAATGTCTCAACTTCCTGCTCATCACTGAGACAGGAAAATTATCACACCTTAACCTCAGGAGGCTCATCTGCAGAATTCTTTTCCCCCCACACCCCCTCCCCCAAACAGAGCCTCTGGTGTCAGCCTCTCCTCCCTGCTTTTTGCAAACATAAGCACTCGGCTGAAACAACAGCTATGACTCAGTTCCCAGCTAGCACTGCCTGAATTGATTTAGTCTGAGTTCAGATTTAGCACCTAATCATGTTCAATTTGCTCCACTGCACTGCCTAGAGATAAAAGGCATGGGGGGAAAAAATAGCTTCAGCCTGTGTCAGTCTTTGTGGTGATGTCATTGCCATGAGAAAGCCGGCCCTTCCTTACTCTGCTGTGCTGCCTCAGACGCGGCAGGCTGTGTGCGTGCAGCAGGAGTGGGCTCCAGGTGCCGAGCTCGGGCGGTGTCCAGGGCAAGGCAACACCGCCGGCCACGGCAACATCCACCTGGAGGCTCTGCCCATCACCCTGTCACCCACGACTCGGAGGCTGCCTAACTCTTTTGAAAATCAGGAGGGGGAATGCCAGCCCCTAGCATGGACTGTGATGTTTCCACTCTGGTCGCCTGTGTGGTGGATGTCGAGGTCTTTACCAATCAGGAGGTTAAGGTATGCACCTGCAATCTCATTTTTCATTATTGCTGTTCCCGAAGCCTGAAGCAGCGTGGCAGAGTCTTTTTAGCTTAAGGAATCAAGACTTTGTTGAACAGTTTTCAGCTCATGGTCTGTGCTAGAAATGCATGTTGTGAGTGCATGGCTGTGTTAATTAGAGTAAGTTAGAAGAGGGACTAGCACATTAATTTTGAATGCAATAAAGTCTACCATTGTCTGTTTTTTCCTGCCTTTTCTACTAGGTGATTTCACAGCAGACATGTTTTTGTAGTCTCATATCTGTGTCAATAAGGAGAATTTGTCATTCCTTGATGTTGAGAGGGGCTTTCAATCAGTAATTAAGGGACTAAAGCACACAAAATAAACCTCGCACCCAGGCACCCTGCTAATGGGACAGTAACCCCTTCGTGGCATGTCACTTAAAGATGCCACGATGTGCTCTTCAGATTGAACAAAACCTGTTCTAAGGATGACAGTTTCAATCTCCAGCTCCCTGGGAATCAAAGTTGGAGGGCTGCTGCCTAAATTTTTATTTATTTATTTTTATTTTTTTATTTTTTGTCAAGCAAAGGAAGCAAGTCATTTCCCTGAGCAGTTGTCCAAAAGAAAGTTCAGGGATAAATAAATTTTGCGTCTTTAAGACTTTGTATTCCATGGTGCTGGTCCTCACTGACTGCCTGCAGAATTGTATAATTGCCATGGGTCATTGTCCCCTGATGGTATTCATTCTCCTTTACTTTCCCACTTGGCCTTATATTATGAAAAAAATTCCATGCTTGTGAAATGAGAATTTTGATTTCTTCTCTCATATTTAATGTAAGAATGAGCAGAAGCATCTTATTTAAACAGTTTGCCCACACACACGGAACAGTTGCTCATTTTGTGATGTGAGGAAGAAAAGGGGAATTACGTTGCATAATCATTTTCCATCCTTGCCTTGGTCTTTACTTAAAGGAAGACCTTGAATTCTTTATTGTTGAGCATGCAGGTGATTCCCGGGTGGGGATTTATGTGTTCACTAGCGCAACATCTGGCTCTGTCACTCAAGATTTGGGTTTTGAAATAGATTTTAAAAATCGGATTTGTTGTTTTTGCACATTTTAAATGAGTGGCCCTCTGTTTACCAACTCTTATGCCAGTGCCATAGAAGTGTCTGCCATCTGTCATATTGAGGTGAGAAAATTAGAATGTAATGGTTTGCTGCTACCTATGGTTGCACTGGAATGGAAACGTGTATGCAAAGACTCACCGTCCTTCCTGTTGCACCTGCCATAGCACTTCAGAAGGAAGAGCAGTCGTCAAAGCCCCTCCAGTTTAAAACCAGTTTAAAGTTTGCTGTGGGTAACTGGGTAGAGAGACATCTCCCACCAACTGCTGGAAGAGAATTAAAACTTCGTAGCTCTCTTCTGTCTTCAACAGTTCTGTTGTTTACAGGCTTGTTCTGCAGACATCATAAGAGACTCTGAACTTTTTTGGTTCAAGAAATGATCATGAAAAAATATTGATTAGGTGTGTGAAATATGCCAGGCATTATGCTTATACAGATAGGACTTTAACATATGCTTATATGACCTATGTATCTGTGAGATAGACATAAAAATAGCCACTCACCTAATATTTCTTAAAGACAGAGTGTCTTGTGGAATTAAAGGAACACAGCATCCTTCCAGCTGGCTGTACTTTGAGTGGTTGGGATGGCTTCACAGAAAAAATAGGATTTGAACTTGATGACGGGTAGATTTTGACAGAGAAAGAGGGAAGGCCTGGCGATGGGGAGGCATTCCATTTTGCAGTAGAGTGAGTCAAGGAATTTGACTGCAGTAGGACCCGAGCGATGGGAGGGGAAGCAGGGGAAGGGGGTGAGTCAGGACCAGATTATGGAGCAGTTAATGCTGTTCACCAGAGATCTACTGGGTTTTTCTGGGAAGACTCCAGCCGGAAAGATGTCTTACATGTCCTTACTACCAAAAAGCTTTAAATCACAATGGATGTCTCTTCAGGGCATTTACCTAATCTTTCTGTGCCTTAGTTTTCTCATCTGTAATGTGGGGATAATAGTAGCTCCTATCATTGGCTTGGTAAGAGGGTTAAAGTAAATTATACATGTAAAAATTTTAACACAGTGCTTGACACATATTTAATGTTTAATGAATGTTAGCTATTGCCATCATCATTGTCATCTTTTTAGACATTCTCTGAAGGTGATGGGTGACTTTTTTTTTTTGCCAGTTTATTGGAATGTCCTAATTCTGAGTTTGCAATAACAATCCATGACATAGAAGGTGTTAACATGAACACACATGCATGGCACACCCTGGCAATTTAGAAAACATAACCCTTCCTTTCAGACATTTAATCATTTAGGGTAAAACAGTAACATTATTATCAAGCTAAGATTTACTTTGTGCCTGACAGAAAGGGGAATTAATGAACAAAGTGAGGTAGACCAAAGAGGTTTGTTGAGAAAGCCTGTATGTTCCTTGTTCAAAAGTGGGCATTGCTCATTATCATGTTCAAATGCAAAAGTCTGGTAGCAAAGTTTCCCCAAAGGTAAACTTCATTAATTGCCATATAACCTGGCAGAACCAGAGTTCTTTTCCTCAATGTCTTTAATGTTTGCTGTCAGAGAAAAGGGTGGCCTCTTTGAGTGTTGGACTCACCTGCCTGCACCCAGCTTGCCTGACCTCAGTCTCTTTACAGATCCTCCCCTTCTGCATGCAGCCCCCCTGGAAAAGCAGCCACCGGGGTAGGCAACCAGCAACCACTCTTTGTAAACACAGTGGTTTATTCAAAAGGGGTGGAGGCCCGTGCAAATCCAGCGTCTGATCTTGACTTAGAAAGCCTTATCTTCAGTGGAGCATGTTAGCTGGTTGCGCTGGGTGCCCTTCAGACTCCAATTTCCTAAATTTTGCCAAAGCTGCTACAGCAATAGTACTAAAGAGAGAAGGAAGTCAGGCAAATGGAGTTCTGCCATATTTGTCTTTCTCCAGAAATTCCATTAGTGGCGTCATGAATTTAGCTGTCTGTTTCATGGTTTGAGTACGCAGAGAGATGAAGAACCATGAAACTCTTAATAGAAGCAAAGTGATGTGATGAACTGAAGTGTGTGTGTGTGTGTACATGTACAGGGTTGATTTTTCTGAGTATTCTTCTTACCTTTATGAAAACAGTCTTCTCTCTCCCCAAGGAGCCAAACTTTTGGGAAAATGAAAGGGATCCAAAAATTGGTGATGAAATTTATATTTTATTTTAGTCCAGTGGTTCTTAAACCTGATTTCACTTTGGTATCCTGTGGAGAGCTTTTAAAAATATTGATGCTGCCCAGACCACATGCCCTGAACTTCTACTTTGGCTGATCTGAAAGGAGCCTGGTCATAGATTATCACATAAAGCCAGTGTCCATGTCATGGCTCTCCTGGACACAGGTGGGTACAGGTGATGTCAGTCAGGGAGCTGCTACGGTAACCTCCGCTTAAAGACTTTGCTCCAAGTCCCCCAAATGGAGACGTGATGTGTGCAGTCGGAGAAGCAATGTCTCCAAGCCCACCAAGTGTTGAGACTTGCCTAACAGTGCTGGATCATAGCACCAAGAAACAGAGGAAATCGGGCAAATGCAGTTCTGCCATATTTGTCTTCCTCTAGAAATTCCGTTGGCCACTTTTGAATGGATGGCCACTATAAGGATCTCTGGGGAGGTGACAGTTTACTAAATATCACTGTGCCAACGTCACTCAGAAGTGAGTGAGAGAGCCATGAGTTGACCTAAGAGGAAAGCTTTTCATCAAGGGAACGGTACTTGCAAAGAGAGACAGTCTTATCTGATGTATTCTTATCCAGCCTCTTTGAACTTATTTTAATTATTTATTAATTCAGGAACCTACCGAGGCTATCACTATCCTACGGCATATTTTAGTTTATATTTTAAAGATGTTCCTTTTTAGAAATTGTGCTTAACCTAATTCCCGCATGTTGTATTTTAAGCCTGTACATTTCCAATAGGGGAGGGAGAAATATAAGCAGATATTCATTCTCAGCATAATAATTCTTTATATGCTGAAATCTTAGGATTTTTCTTTCTCCTTCTGAAAAGCCAAGGCCCTTTTAAAGTGACTCATAGCCCTACTTTCTCTCCTCTGTCTTTGAGACTAATCCATATAACCTTGGGAAAGTCTCTTAACTCTTCTGGACATAATGAGAAAAATACTCAAATGCTTGGTATTTGTTTTCCTTTTCACACAATAGTATGATGACTGACTCACAGTCTGTGTCATGCTGCTGGGTGAGTTATGAAAAAAACCCCAGCACATCGTGGTCCCTCAGTACAATGAAATCTCTTTGTCATGTGAACCACTGGCAATTTCGAATTATTTGTTTTGTTTGGTGGGAGTCACATGAGAAGTAGGATGGAGCAGAGTTGGTATCACACATTTTGCACCCTGGTTTGAAGAGAGACAAGTGACACACATAGGAACTGAGTATCAGGAACTGATTTGGAAAAGGCACTTGTGGATAGTTGCCAGGAGAGCTGGTCAACCATGCCTATTTCTTATGCTTATTGCAAATGCAGCGCTGGGGAGAGGATCTGGCAGCAGCCACGACCTTGGGGCTCTGCAGAACTCTAATGCTTGTTCACTCAGTAACATAGAAGGCTTTGAGTTGCGTGCCTTTCAGTTCTCAAAGATTGAAACCCCCTAGAGGTTTATGGTAACTTTTAGTAACCACAATGCTAACTTAACAGAAACTCTCATTTTCTGTTCAATGACTGTGATATTAAAAAAATATTTTTTATATATCTCCAGACCACCTTTTAGTTTCTGAAAACCAAAAGGGAGGATGTGGGAGGATGGGGGCTGTGGGTGGGGTGGCATGTCACAACAGATGCTAATACCCGAGCAAACAAACACTTGCTCTTCCTCTGACAATAAAATAGATGAGAATTAAGGCCATTTTGAAAATAAATGGATTATGCAAAACTGAATGTTGAAAATTAAGCATAAGAAATACTTTAACAATCTTAAACTTCTTAAACATGCAATATAAAATATTTTCTTGCCTCTGAAGGAAGTAGCCATCATTTTTCACATTGTGAGAAGTGATTTTATGCAAATAATGGGTGCTCCGTGAGAAGGAGGAGGTTAATAGGCAGATTTCTCAGCCACCTGCTATGTTAGGGAAAGACAAGGTAAGGTCTTCAACTAATGACATTGTTAAGCAGGAAAGTCAACTAAAAACTCGCTTATCTGTTTAGAGTCTTTGAACTTTTGGAAAGTAACTGAGACACTGACATGCTATAACTTGGTGTCAGATTTATTTAAAAACAACAAAACAGCATCTTCGTTAACATTGTTTTCCTAAAGACATGGATTTTAATGTAAAAACTCAGGGAGTTCCATTTACATGATTATTGATTCTGTTTGAGCATCACTATCAGTAATTTATAATGGGCTTTTTTGTACTTTCTCATGAAGCTTAGAGTTGACACACAAGAAAGGACCTGATAGCATAAACCCTATCTATCCCTTTGATGTGTTCAGGTTGTAAGCTTAGTAGGCATTGCAGCTTTGTGGTGAATAGCCCAGGTTTCCAAAATCTTAAACTCTCCAACACATGCCTGGCCCTGCATGTCTTTATATAAAGGGACAATTTCTTGATGTATTCTTGATGCAAAGGGAATGTAGCCTTTCCCAGCTCTAAATCTAAGCTGTTTCTAAAATACGACATAAACATATAGGGATCACATAATGAGGATTTCAAGCAGAGAAAAGGTTACATACTGTCACTTCATCTGGAACAGAGAATCTACTTTAAAAGTATTTGAGAGTAAAATATCCACCAAGTGAGACCTTCCCTAGAAAATATTTACTACATGGGCTTTCAAATTCCTCTTTTGGGGCAAATGTATAGGGGGGAATTATATATATATATATATTTGCATATATATAAAATTATAGAGTGTATATATGTATATGCACACACATAATTATATATATGAAATATAGAGTAGACACATGCATGCATTTTCATATGGATGCATGTATCTGCTCTATCTCTTTCCCCCATGGCCATGGGGAGTTTTCTCTGTTGGATTCCGGTCAATCTAACTGGCTATTATGAACTAGATTTTTACATTTAGAGCCTGGAGAAGGCTCCTGGCAAAATAATTGAACAGAAGCCTAAACAACTGCTAAACAATTCATTTGGGGGAAAAATACTAAGAAATTAGCCTTTTTTAATTGTTATAATATCAAAGGGATGTTTACATCCTTATAGTGTAATAGCATAATTACTCTCTCCAGAATCTAACATACAAGCTCTGAACTATGAACACTTTTTAAAGGCTTTTGAAAAGATCTTGACCTTTGAGCTTCCAGAAAGACAACTTTACCAAATCTACCCTTTACCTGCTAGACTGGACTATGGACCAGGTCCATGCCTCCCCACCCCTCTGCCCCGCCATCAAAGAGCATCTTCTACTTGTCCCAATTATAGAGTAGTTTTCTGCTTAGTTGTAAGATCCCTCCCCCAGCTTCTGGTGGTTCTAAAGGAATATGTGAAATGTGTTCATGTTGTGCTCCAAAGATTTGACCTTGGAGGGGGCATTTACTAAATTAAGCATCAAACCCTCCCACATGATGACAAACAGAAACCCCCAGAGATGTTTATCTCTATGGATCAATATTATATGTTATCAAGATGGGCAATTTAAAACATTCTAACAGCTCTTTCCATTTACTAAATATCTCTATGTACCAGGTGCATGGCACACACCAAATATTCCTTGTCATCTTCATAATAGCCCAAAGTATCTATTTATCTGCCCCATTATAAACAGATTCTGGATCAGAGAAGTTAAACTTTTGTGCAAGATCACACAGCTATTGACAGAAGCGGAACTCAAACTGTAGTCTGCTTTACTTTTCCACTACCAAAATATCCCTAAGGATCAATTAACAAGCTGTCAATCTGTCAATCAGTTACTGGGGGGGGGGATGTAAGTCTTAGAACATAAGACAATGAACTCATATATAATATTTACTCTAGTGTTCAAACACTGTTTTAGAGCCCTGGCTGGGTAGCTCAGTTGGTTAGAGTGTTGTACCTCTACACCAAGTTTGTGGGTTCGATCCCTGGTCAAGGCACATACAAGAATCAACCAATAAATGCATAAATAAGTGGAACAACAAATCTCTGTCTCCATTCCTCTCTCTCTCTAAAATCAATACATAAATTTAAAACAAATTTTAAAGACATCACAAAAAAACACATTGCTTTTGCCTTCTTTTTTTGAATTATTTTTTGAAATTTTTTGTTCAATTACAGTTGTCCCCATTTCCCCCTCATTACTCTCCCCTGCTCTACCCACCCCCCCACCTTCCATTTTCAATCCTCCTCCCATTGTCTTTGACCATGGGTTCTTTGTACATGTTCCTTGACTTGACCCTCCCCCTTCTTTCACTGGCTCCACCCCTACCCCCACCAATGTCACTATTAGTTTGTTCTTTATTTCCCTGTCTGGTTATATTTTGCTTGCTACTTTGTTTTGTTGATTAGGTTCTATTTCTTACCAGAGGTGGGAGTACTACTTTTACCTAAATCAGTAGTTGAGATCATTTCATTTTTCTCAATAAATATGACATTGTTTCAATTCTAGGTATAGCATCTGTTTTGGATTTTGTTTCAATTTTTTTTAAAAATATTAATTATGCCATCTCATTGTAACACAAAAAATCCGCTGGAAGAGCCAGGGCCCACCCGCCAATGGATAAGACCTGGTGTGAGAGCTCCTCCCCCTCTTCCCTGATGTCTCCGAGCTTTCCCAGTCGACTTGGTGAGCGGCAACCTATGAAGCATTGTAGGAACATGGTAGGAAAACTTAATTGTAGTAATTATGACATTATGCTTTTAGACAGTGCTTTCTAAGTTATACAAAACTCAGCTGTCTTGCAGGAGATCTCCAAGGTGAGCAAGACCACACAATTCATAAGGGGAAACTTGGACTGGGATTCTGTTTATGACACAAAATCTCAGCGTATTATTATAGCCTGCATCACTAGTTTGCCTGATAGAATTGATTTCATCTTCTGTGACCTCACTGTGCCTCTAGGTATTGACTCAATCATCTCAGGCCACCTTTCTTGGAACAGGATATGCAAGCGATGAGCAAACTTATAATAACAATAATGTATTGAGCACTTACTATTTGTCAGGCACTACCAAAGTGCTTTTATTCATTCATTTAGACATCAAATATGTATTGAGTGCCTTCCATGTTCAAGGCCTCTCACTGGGCTCTGGAGATACAGAGCAGAACAGTCCATTGGATGCAAGAGCTTGTGCTCTGTTGTTATGCAATGCTGCCCTTTATTTCCCTCAGTTCCACTTTTCCCAAAAGGGACAATGTTGATTTGACCTCTAAAGCGGTCTCCTTTGCTGACATAGGGCCTGTGAGAAGGAAGCAAGCAAGCTCAGCCTCCAAATCAGACATCCTGATTAGAATTCTCTATTTGCCCACTTGGCCGTTTACTATGTGACCCTGAGCAAGGATCCCTACCTGTCTGCCTCAGTTTCCTCAACTACGAAATGAAGAAATAGTGTCTACCTTGTAGGCTGGCAGTGAGGATTAAATGCATTTGAGTCTATAAAAAATTTAACAGTGACTGGCAGACAGAACATGCACAAGTAATGTTAACCCTTCTCATGGTCATCACCATCTCCATCATTGTTATTAGTAGCAGACTTCTTAAGTGGAGTTTTGAGTCTTCTTGCAGGGCACTTTATTTTACCTGCAATTTTCAACTCATTTTTGCACAGGCACAGCAGCGACATACCTCAGTGACACTCTGAGGTCACAGAATCAGAGTACAGAGCAACTGGCGAATAAGCAAGGGAGTGAGGAACCACAAAGCTCCAGCTCTATCTCTTCCCTTGTCTGTGGCTTCTCTTGTCTTCTCCAAGTCTTCCAGCTGTGCCTGGGTAAGGGATCCCTTCAAAACAGTTGGCACCAGGAAATAAGGGGTCTGCATAAACAGGAAGTGTCCTCTGCAGCCACCTGTGGGGAGGGGGAGGGGTATGGAGACAAAGCCCCAAGGAAGTTGCTGATGTTGATTGAGTTCATGGAAAGGAAAGGAGCCTGGATAAGCCTCCCACCCCCACCTGGCCAAAATTCAGAGGCTCAATGCCTCTCACCTCACTCAGAATAAAGCCCAAGTCCTTGCTACAGTCCTCAAGGCCCATTAGACTTTGCCCCAGCTGCCCTGCCCATCTCATTTCCTCTCACTCAGCTCTAGCCACCCTGCCCCCTGCACATGCCAGCCTTCCCTTGAACTCGCATTGCTGTGCCCTCTGCCCAGAGTGCTCTTCCTCCTGGCATCCCCCTGGCTTGCTCCCCACTCATCATAGAGCTGTTCCTTGACTGCTGACTCTAAAATAGCACAGCCTGCTGGTCACTCTCCACCCCTCACCCTGACTTGTGTTTCATCACAGCACAATCACAAGGTGACATAGTCTATTTATTGGTTCATTTCTATCCCCCTCCCTCCACCCCTGAATGCAAGTTTCAGGAGGTCATGAGCTTTCTCCTTTGTCCACTTCTGAGTTCCTAGAGACTCCATGCAGTAACGTCAAGAAAATGTGTTAACACACATGATAGACTCCAATTCTCAGTAACCTTGAACATGCTGTTAGACCTTAAACATGCTTCTTTGAAAGGGATGGTCCAGATTTCCAGACCCAAGGCCAGGCTTATATGGCAGAATACATAAGTTTTCAGACAAGATGCCCATTAAGGAAAACTGAACTTGAGCTCAGAATCAATTTCAAAACATATTTACATCTGTCTCTGAACAGGAATTTTAAATGGAGTTATAGGCTCATTTCATCACAGTAATATTAAATTGTAACTGCAGTATTTTTAATATGTACCTTTGCTTCCCATTTCTACTTTAAAACTGTGGAGATAGGTGGGACTTAGATTAATTACCCAAGCTGAGCTCAATTTCTCTTTTGCTTAATAGGCTTTTTCCCTAGAAACTGTATTCTGCCATGCATGCCTATCTCTGACTGTTTATGAGGTTGTATCATAAAACTAGTAAACAGTTCCATGGTATTTAATAAAAACAAAGACAAAAACTAAGCTAAACATTCTACTGTCCATTGCTTGAATGAATAAGCAGCAGGTCTGAATTATTAATGAGAGGAATAGTGGATGGTCTATTTTATATTCTCATTTTGTAAGAAAAAGTGCTCAGCAAAATAATATTGTAGTGTAGTGCTCAGCAAAATAATATTCTATATATAAATAACACTTAGCATCAACAGCAATGACATTTATGGAAGCCTCAGAAGATTTGAACCCTCTTTCAGTGAATGCTTCCTCATTTCACCCTGCTGATGTAGGGAGAAGTATTAGTCTCTCAATAAGAAATTCAGATTAGAAGTATGCACCAAACTATTGATCCAGTCAATAAAGAGATTAAATTTTGCTCCTTTTAACTTTGCATCTTTATTACATAGTTCTTGGAGGTGGTAGCAAGAAGCAATTTGATTTCGTGGTTTAGTGGAAAACAACTTAGTCTTTGGAAGCAGGAAGTCCTGAATTCACACTACTTCTTATTAATGACTTTCTTCATATGTACAGGAAGATGCAGATTTATGTTAAGGGGCTGTCAGAATGTAAGTGATCAATAAATTATCACTGATGCATGTGTACAGCATTACTGAGGCATGTCATCCATTCATTCCACCTTTAGCAAACATGACGGAGCAGTTGTTAGGTACTAGGTACTGCTCTAACCCTTGAGAATTCAGGAATAGAGCCATGCCTCCTGCCCTCAAGGGGTTCATGGGCTGATGGTTGAGGAATGAAGGTTGTGAATAGATACATGGAGTTTAGAAAATGCCGTGGTTTGAGTAAGCCTAGAGGGGGGTGATCAGGGATGATGAAGAATTACTCACAGAGGTAAATCTTGAATTACAGCTTGACAGGTTAAGTAGGTGTTGGACAGGTGAAGGAAACATGGAAGTAGGAAAGAACACCTCTGGGAGAAGGGGGGACCTGCACTAAAGCAGAAGTGCCAGGCAGAGTGGTAACTTCTAGGAAGTAGAGGGCTGGGTGCATGTGGGATTATACAGAGGCTGGGCCCACATTCTGAAGGAGCCCAGACCTCACTGATTGGACTATGGGAAGCATCTTCAGCACGGGGCGACCATCCACCTGGTCTGACAGTGGCCATCTCTGCTGGTAGCCTGAGTGAGGCTGCACAGAGAGAGGAGGGGCTGTCTCATTCCAGCCAGACAGGAAGGGGCCTGCGGGACTCTGCCACAGAGTCCCAGCATCCTTGAATAACACTGATTATCTTTTGTTATTCCTCTGTCTTTTCTTTTCTTTTTTTTTTTTAAGAGGAACGAAATCAAAACAGAAAAGCAGCCATCCTGAGGATGTCGTTAGATTGCCATTCAACAAGGTTGATTTGCGGGGTGGGAAGGGCATCTATGTTATTGCTGCACCTAAGGTATGCAGCAAGTGCATTTGATTCAGAGGGCATGGATTGATTGTCTTCTAGGGCCAGGAGTCTAAAATCAAGCCTCCCAAAAAAGAACAAGGACTTATGGATGTGGACAATGGTGTGGCGATGAGGTGGAGGCAAAGGAGAGAGGGGGAACTAAATGGTACAAGAAAAAAGAGAATAAAAAACACAGAAAAAAAATAAAAAATAAATAAAATCAAGGCTCCAAACCCTTCTCCCTGTCCTGGGGAATCACTTAGTCTGTGGGTGAGGGAGGCAGACTTACAATCACGGATGTCCTTTACCCAAAAAGTCTGCCATGATGCCTCATCCAACTTCTGACTCCTTGGAATAAAAATTCAATGTTAAATGCTAGAACCAGAATATTTTAGGCCCCCCATAAGAACAAATACACATGCAGAAACCCTCAACCTTCAATATTATTGCCAAAATATGTTTATAGAGGCTCATATTCCCTGAGCTTATCATACACAAAGCAAAGAAAAAGAGAAGTTTGATATGATGCCCTTGTAGTTTCCTGTTGCTGTGTGCCAGCAGCCTTGCCTCAGAGCAGTAGTCTACATTTAGTAGATACTCAATAGAAGTTAGATAAGGGAGTGAGTGAATGGTGCTCCAGTTTGTTGCAGGCCTGTTTAGGCAGTGGGAGGGAGGAAGGGGGTGGGGTGAGGCTTTCTATCTGTCATGGCAGGCTCCAAAAGTTGCATACCTCACTGCCTCTCAGATTCACCTGGACAGACACTGGCACATGTACACACCGGGATGCTAGAGAGGCTGAGAATACCACCAGGATTCTATGATAAACAGAAGAGGAAGGCGGATATTGAAGGAAAGTAGCCATTGCTAGTGCAGGTGACGAATGTACCCTTCAAATAAATGACTTGAGAACTCAAGTCTCAGAAATCACTCATGTTAAATGACAGCCCAGAAGGAGCTAATGAAATCTCAAAACATGCATTCTTAGAAGTTTGCCAAGTTTCATGTAACAGGTAAGCTTTGATCTGGGGTTTGAAACGCATGGCAGGTATTAGACACTCACCAAGGTGACTGCTCCCTTCTAGGTCAGCTGGTGAGATCAGGGCATGCGGGCTGCCTGTCCAGTAACACCCCCATGCCTTGGCACTGGCTGTTCTTCCATGCTGATGGGGCAGTCCACACACCTACCTGGCCTTACATACTGCTTCCATCCAGCAGTCAGTTCTCTGCTTGCAGAAAGATTTCTATTCACACATGACAAGACCATCTCTAATCAGATCCAGAGTGTCATTCAAATACTTTACAGTTGTTAGACAGGGTTCGAGTTATGTGAAATAGGCCAGCAAGCTTCTGCCCATGTGGTTACTAAGAGGTCTTTAGCCTTCCTGCATCCTTGCTAGATGCAGTGGAACCCATGATGCACCCACTGGCTGTGGGAAGACAGAAGGAGGACCGAATCAGGAGGCAGATGCTCTTGGTGCAAGGTTTGCAGGCCACTCACTTTGGGCAAGTCCATTGCAATGCAAGATGGGTAGATGAGCAGTGGGCAGTATGTAGCAGGAATGGATTTTAGAGCCAAACCAGCCTGGGCTTGAACCCTGACCCTAGCAGTCACTAGTTCCACAGTCCTGGGAAGTTTTCTTTATCTCTGAGTTACAATTTGCTCAGCTGTAAAATGGGTATAATAATGTTACTCTTTAGGGTGTTGTAGGTAAAATAAGAATGTACTTAACACTGGAAGGCACTCAATAAATGGCTATTACTTTTCTTTGCCTCTTTCATCTCTAAACTTTAATGATGAAAATCCCTTAAATTCAACTGAGTCCAGTAATGAGATTTAGCTGCTAAAGGCATAGGAGTTTTGCTATATTGAGAATCACACATATTAGCTACTTCCACAAAAATTGTGTCATTTTTCTGAAATCCACACAATTTCTGGTTAATACTCCTGCATAGGACATCATCCAATTTATGGAAAGTCCATCCAGTCTTTCAAGAGTGCAAACGCTGATGATATCAGTTGTTTCCTTTGATTCAACGCTGTGGCAAACATGGAAAATTGTTAACAGCAACTGTTTATTTGCTGGTACTAAGGGGAGATAAGCAAGCAGCGATCTTGTGTTAAGCCAATGAAAAGATTGCTTTGGAGGGAACATGAATCAGTCTTTGTACTGTATTTTGCTGTGTATAATGCACAGCCATGTTTTTGGCCCAAACTTTGAGGGAAAAAATCCTTTGTTTTAATTTTTTAATTCAATTTTTTGTTTATAGTTAGAAACAAAACTGATTATCATATTCCAGGATATTATTTTATATACAGATATCATTATTGCCTTATAGAGTTATACTTTTAATGCATAAATGCATAAATAAAAGAATTAAAAACATGTATATAGATGTGGAATTAGCACTACCCATGGATAATGCACATCCTTATTTTTCCCTAAAAAATTTGGGCAAAACAGCATGCATTCATTATACATGGCAAAATATAGTACTTTTTTTTTTTTTTTTTTTACAAATATTGGAAAACAAAGTTTCTTCACTGAGTGAGTTGATTAGGACATAGTGAGCTCTCATTCGATCCTCCTTCTAATATATATTATAGAATAGAAGCTCTGAGCACAAAAATTTTGATATTTTGATAGCGTTCCAGCAGATGGAAGTGAAATAAACTCAAAAGGACGTTAAGCTCCTGAATTCTGAATGAGCACAATGACAAAGCCTCAGCCTTCCTTGAACCTCCTGCTTGATCCACTGAAGCAGTTTACTCCAGGCAATTGCTGTCATTACCTGGGCTTAGAATCCGGAACCATCTTTACTCATCAACCCCTTTTAATTGACTTCACGTGTAAGCAAAACCATATCTTTTCAGGTCTTTTTCTACAAGGCCCAAGTTCAAAATCTGTTTGTTAAGTACTTAATATGAATGGAGCATTGTGTAGTCCCCAAAGGGACTTGTTAGCTTAAAATCATCCAGCCCAGCGGGGCTGACTAGTATAAGCACCATGAGAATGGAGCACATTTCCTGACATGGAGCTTCCAGAAGCATGACTCACTTCAAGTTGGGCAAATGAGGACCAGCTTCATGTAAAAGGTAACATTTTTAGATCAGAAGTTGCAAAATGCCCACCTTCAAACCAGATCCATAGGTGGGTTTTATTTGTCCAGTCTGGTGTTGTTTTATAAAATTGAGTTGGTGTCTAGCCTTTAAAAATCAGAGAGAGATCTTATACTTAAAATCTATATGCCAGCTTCTCTTGAAAGACTGATAGAACTGCCATCCCTGAATTCCTCCCTGGATGACAGTTAGGGTTAGGCAAAGCAACATTTTGGAGAGTCTTCGGGGACTGTGTTAGGGTCACCTCATGACTTCATTTCTGTAAACTTCTCTGTCGGCAGGCTCACCTCCACCTCTTTTCTACTGATCACTTTGATTTTACTCAGATTATTTCCAAGCTTGTAACCCTCCAGGGCTTATTTCCTCCACCTCCTTAATTGAGGCTTTAAGTCAAGATTTCAGGGTTGGAAACAACTTGAGAGACAACTAAGGGTCTCTTACTTAATGTAGCCTTCTCCCCTCCAGTATTCCAGCCTTTCCTTGATCCCCTGCAGTGATGGAGCCCTCACTCCACACTGAGACTGCTTCCATGATTATTCACTTTATTTTTCCTGAAACCCTGTAACCTCAACTCGTTTATCCTAGTGGTAGTGTGCTCTGTGAGCAAACAAAGCAAGTCTGTTCTTTCTGTACCAGAAAAAATACTTTTGTTGTTTGCAGACAGTTATTCAGTCTTCCCCCTACTTCCAGATCTCCCTCTCTGGACTAAATTCAAAGTTCCTGCAGGTTATGCTTCATATGATGTGGTCACAAGTTCCCGCCCATGTCTGCGGGTTGACACAACTTACACCGTGTTTCAATCGACGACTGTTCTTCTCCGGCCCCACCTCGTCCAGCAGTCCTGCACCTGCGCTTTGGTCACATTCCACCCTAGACTGTGTCAAAAGAGCCCCCTGGCCCTCCCAACCCCATTGGCCTCTCCTTGCTCTAACTCAAACTTCTCCCATTTCATGCTGCAAAGTGGGCCAATTTGTCTGAGATGAGTTTTATGTTCTCCAGGGTCATTGAAGAGGTCACATTTGGCTAAACTAGTAATGTTCAACATTACTGAGGTTTCTTTTTGTTTTTTAATATATTTTTATTTTTAATTATAGTGTATATTCAGTATTATTCTGTATTAGTTTCATATGTACAACATAGTAGTTAGAAAAACCACGTACTTTACAGAGTGGTCCCCCCAGTGTCTCAAGTACCCATCTGGCCCCATTCTTCCTTATTACAACATTATTGAACATATTCCCCACGCCGTACTTTACATCTCTGTGACTCTTCTGTGGCTACCAATTTGAACTTCTTAATCCCTCCTTTTTTTTTCACCTAGCCCCCAAATCCCACCCATCTGGCAACCACCACTCTGTTCTCTGTATCTGAGTCTGTTTCTATTATGTTTGTTTGTTTTGTTCTGTAGATCCCACATATGAGTGAAATCATATAGCATATGTCTTTCTCTGTCTGACTTACTTTGCTTAGCATAATACCCTCTAGGTCCATCCATGCCGTCACATGAGGTAAGAAGAAGATTCAATGAGATGATGTGGGAGACACACGTAGGTACAGGGATAGCTAGCGCTGTACTTAGTGTGTTTTCATGTCATCTCACTGAGTCTTCACGCTGCTATGCAAGGTAAGTACTGTTATCACCATTCCTCTTGCACAGCTGGTGAGAGTGTGGGTTTACGAGATTAACAAACTGCCCTAGTCAGCCAGCCAGGAAGTGGCGGAGCTGAGATCCCAGCCCTGGCTGCCTGGCTCGGAGCTTGTGCTCCCCATCGCTGATCGGGGCGTTCTCGCGGCATCTTTGTCTGATGCCTGTTTCTGAGAGTCTTTTCATTTGTTTATTTGTTGTATAATTACTTTAGGCTTTGCACAGAATTTAATAGAAAGTGTAATTATGGCTATCATTACTGTAATTCATGAAGACTTTTCTTCTTCCTCCTGCTTGCTTCAAAAAAAAAAAAAGCCTCTAAAATCATAAGCTGGTCTCTACCATCTGCAGGAAGTTTTCTAATAGAGGATATTAGGGGATTATCCAAAGAGAGGAACTGTAAGCAATGCATTTCCCCAGCTCTCCTCTTCCTCCTTCCTTGCTCTGTTTTTTCCCTCGCACTTATTTTATAACATATTATAATTCACTTATTTATTTTGTTTATTATCTGTCTCCTCTCACAGAGGAGAAATACAGTATGCATGCTACGGAGGTGATTTCAGTTAAACTGTCTGTTGACAGTTATCATCAGTTGGCTCCTTGGACGTGGAAACAAGCCAATCCCGGAGCCACACAGCGCCCCCTAGGTGTCACACTGCTATTAGCACACTGCCTACTTCTCACCACGTTCCCTTTCACCGGTGGCACTTTGCACGCCACAGCCCCTGTTAGCACGCTGGCTCCATCGCAGAGCACTTTCCTTACTGCCTGTGCCAGTGGCTCTGGAGACTCCTCGGCCACCTTGGCAACATGTTCTGAGCACCTCGGCTTCCCAGGTGCCAGCCGCACAAAGTAGCAATCGTGACCAAAAAGGCTTCCAATTAGGACTGTGCCCCGTTTGTGGAAGCAAATGACAAGTCCGCATTTCCTGGACAGTCAGCTTCTTACTGTTTCTCACATAATGAATTGACTTAACTGAGTTCAATGCCTTCATTAGCTCATGAACCAACATAAATTTTGATTCTGATTCTGGCCTCTGTCCAGCAGATGTCTTAGGAGAAACATTTTCAGCTCTGTGGCTAACAAAGAGTCACATTGATTCTTGAATAAATTTCCCATGTAGCTGATTTGTGTACCTGATTGGTTGAATTTAATTCATAATGATACCTTTCCTATAAAAGGTCTGAGTCTTCCTTTCATATTATAATGGTGTAAAATTGATCCACGTTTGAAATCTAATGAAGTAAAATCAATCAAGCAAAAGTCTTAGTAAGTGCCCTCTCCACTTGGGTTCCCAGAAAGCAGAGCCTGAGACAAAAGCTTAATTACAAGCCTTTTACTGGGGAGTAGGAGCCAAGGAGCAGGGGTGGGGCCAGGTGGAGAGGAGGGGAAGGGAGCCGGTGCAGAGATCATGGGTAGTGGAGCTGGCCTCCGCTACGGTGACTGCTTGCTGTTTTCCAAGGAGAGCCTGAGAAGCTGTACGATCTGTGGTCCAGAACCCTCTGTGCAGGGTGAGAAAAGGCAAGTGCTTACCATTGGCTCCCAGCTACCACAGGCCCCAGTTTCTCCCCGCAGATTGATAACTAACTCCTATGACCTTTGGGTTTGTGCATGTGTGAATACCAAGCGTGCCTCCCTCTGTGCCAGTAGAGAAGCCTGGGATGGAAAAAGGCTCGGAGGTGAAGCAAGGCCCTCAGGCTGCGAGCTGCATAGAGTTCATCAGAACACACAACGCTAGTTACTGAAGCTGTAGCTGGAATAAGAGACAGGCGAGGCCAAGAGAATGTGAAGTAATGTACTAGAAGTATCCAACACAAACACTGGATATTTGTGACTGTTTAACATTTATTTATAGTCTTCTCCTTTGTCTGAGAAAGGTATAAGGTTGTTTGCACACCTATCATTGCACAGCTCTCTGCTGGGACCCTTCTCTAAATCTGATCAGGAAATTGCCAGCAGCTGTCTGGGAGGTACTGACTATGGCCTTTATCAAGAGCGTGGGGGTGGTATCAGTTCAAGGCTTGATATAGATCAGATGTGTCTGATGGTTGCTACTGTTATTTTCTCTCAAGAAAACTCCTCCCCATCAGCTCCAATTCTAAGTCCTTGATTCCTGCCTGCCCCCACCAGTCTCCACCTGCTTCGGCAGCATTGTGCTTTTTTCCTTCTGACTTTTCAACATCTTTCCTCTCCTGAGCCTGAAAATAAAGCTTCATTGTCAGCATTTTCCAAGCCTGTCAAAGACACAACTTTTAAATGACTTCTGGGCTTCTGGTATTTAAAAAGCCAAGGTTTGGAGAAGGTAAAGATTTCTTAAACAAGGCACAAATAGCACTAGTCATAATGAAAATATGGATGGACTAGACTGTATTAAAAATTAATGACTCATATTCATCAAAAGATACCACTCAGAGAATAAAAAGACAAGCCACAGATTGGGAGAAAATAGTCATACCAACATCTACAAAGGACCCGCTTCCTGAATATATCAAGAAATCTTAGAAATCGGTAAGACAACCCAATTAAAAATCAGAAAAATACTTGAGCAGACATTTCAAAAAAGAAATATCCCAATGGCCCAAACCATTATTTATCAGGAATATGCAAATTAAAACCACAATGAGATACCATTACACAGCCAACAGAGTGGTCAAAAGCAAGCACACAGTCAATGCCAAGGGCCGGCAGAAATGAGAACAACTGGAACTCTCATCTGTTGCCAGCAGGAGGGCAAATTATTTCAAGTGCTCTGGAAAACTGTGGCCCTCTAGAACTGATATATGTCTACCCTACAGCAGGTAGGAAGCAGGTAATTCTGCTTCCCTGAGAAATGAGTGCATATGTCCACCAGTAAGTATGCTCAAGAATGTTTATAGCAGCCTTATTCATAATAGCTCTAGAGGGGAAAATACCCGGGAGTCCATCACCAGAACAATGGATGAACAAGTCTAGGCACGTGCACACAGTGCAATGCTACATGGCAGTGGAAAAGAGCAAGCCACTAAGCGCAACACAACCAGATACAGTAAAGGAAGATGGATTTGTGAAGTACATATTTATTATTCCAATTGCAAAAAAATTAACAAAACTAATCTGTGGTGATAGACAGGACAACAGTGGCTACCCCAGGGAGCGGGAAAGACGCTTACTGTCTGGAAGGGTCAGACTAGCGCTTCGCGAGGTGCTGGAAGTTTATGTCTGGAGTTGGGAGGTCGTTGCACTGGTGGTGGTTATGCTGTAAACAGTCATTGAGTTGTACACTTAAGATTGTGCATTTTATATTTATATGTTATACCTCCATAAAGATGAACTAAGAAGGGGCAAGGCTGAGAACAGAAAGTTGATGGCCCCCACCCCCGCTCCCCGCCAGGCAAGGTTCCAAGTCTTGTTGTCAGGTGGGAGAGGAGATAGCACCACAGTGAGACTGGAAATGACTGAATTAGACATAGACTCAAGAAACCTGCTCTTCAGATTTTAATCCTTCCCTGATTAGTCAGTCATGTGATCCTGGAAAAGAACCTGTTTAGGTCCCACTTTCCCAATCTGTAAAACGGCCGACTGCTGAGGATATCCCGTCGCTTCCAAATCACAGCATGCCAGTGTCTGCCTCCCCGCCAAGGCCAAGATGAAGGTCTGTTCTTGTGCTGGTTCTACTCTGCTGAAGGACGCTGAGGAACAGAGCCCCAAGCTGAAGGGGACGTAGAGCTCAGAACTCTGCACACTCTATGTAAAGCTCCCCATGGCAGACTGTGTACCAGCCAGCCCTGCAGAGACCCCAGCAGCAGGTTGCTGTGGTTCCTGAACCACCACCAGAGGGACCATGAACATTCTTTCAGGTCCTCGTCGAATCACCGCCAGGCCTGGCAGGGAAAGCCTGCTCCTGGCAGGGCAGTACGGTGGTTACTGAGGCACTTTGGGGGTAACCCAACCAGGGTTTTGAAACCCAGTTCTAACAGTTACTGTCTCTGTGACCTTAAACAGTTGACATCTGTCCTTGAGCCTCAATATTCTATAAAATAGGATAGTTACCACCAGGTTGCCACCAGTTCAGAGTTGTTGTTTTAAGGATTAAAGGAGACAAAGTGTTTCAACGCCCTTAGTACCATGCCTCTGTCATAGCCGGTTCTCAATAAAGCGTGGCCATTATTCTTAATGTAGCTTGTGTCTCTTTGCCCACCAGCATGCCCTAAGTTTTAGATGACGCTGTGTTTAATTATAAAATGGTTTCTTGGTTTCATAAAATAGTAAAGCAGGAAAGAAACAGAAGTGATCTTGTTAATCACCAAGGATTTGTTAAGGTCCTTTTGGGTTGCAAACAGAAGATGCTGAAATGCTAGCTTGAGCAAAAATGGCAATTTATTGAAAGGACGCAGGAGCATCTTATGCAATTGCTGGAAAAGCTAAACACCAATACTGCAGAATGGCAGAAAGGGGGACCACTCTGCGGACAGCAGGGTTTGCAGATCCTCTCTCGGACGTTGTCATTGTTGTGACTCAGCTCAAATGTCTCCCATTAGATGGCACTCGATGTCGAATGCAGCATTCTTAGTGAACCTGGCCAAAACAGAGCTCTAGGTTAAAAATAAAACAAAAACCTGCTCCTCCCACAATCTTCCCCATTTCAGGAAATTGTACTGTCAGCCACCCAGTCACTCAGGTCACAAGCGTAGCAGTCTTCCTTGGCTACGTTCTGTGCCATGCTCTCCGTGTCAGCAAATCCTACTGACTTCACCTCCAACTCTGCTTCTTCCCCCCTCCACTATGACTTTAGTCCCATCACCTTCCTTCAGGACACTGGTGTCATTTCTAACAGGTCCCCTGATTTCCACACTTGCTCTTCTATAATCCAGTTCGTACCCGAGTCTCTAGATCATTTAACCACAGTGATCTTTTGAAACCATAAATTGGGTCATGTTACTCTGCAGAAATCTTCCAACTGCTCACTGTTGCTCGCAGAATAAAATCCGATTGCATTACCATGGCCCACAAGGCCTTACATAACTTGATCTGTTTATCTAAACTCACTCATCTCTGCTTTGCTCATTCCCTCCCTCTTCATTGCACTTCGGGCCATACTGGTCTTCTTTCTCTTTCTGCCTGGGATGATTTCCCCTTGATTTTCTACCTGATTGGCTCCTTTTTGTCACCTCTCTAAAGATACTTTTTCTTACCACCCAACTAGAAGCAGTTGCTCCCTTTTCATCATTGCATAGGATCTAATATTTCCTTATTTGTTCATTGGTTGTCTGTATCTGCCAAAGGATGTAAGCTCTAAGAGTATAATACCTTTGTCAGTCTTGTTTGTATAGCGCCCTTAGCAGGCACTCAATAGATATCTGTTGAGTAAATGAGTCGGGGAGGGAATGAATGAATGAACGTGTTAACTTGTTTGTGAAATGTCAAATGCCAGAAAGGATATGATTGTCCCATCTTGGAGGGTATGTTGTCTACCCCTAGATCATTCACTTCCGGCCCAGGGCCCAGGGCCCCTGAGCATAGGTGTGGCCATCTGAAGGCCCAGCCCTGTGTGTCTTCGCAGCCCTGACAGCCATTCTAAGGCGCTGTCTCATTTTACAGATGCAGTCACTGAGGCCAGAGTGACTAAGGGACATCCTCAGTTGTTGGATCCTGTCATTTTCTATGTTAGCAGAATGTGCTCGCTGAAACATTTCTACATCTCTTTTAAAAGCAATGGTGTTAATTACATGTTGATAAATATTTTCCATCATCTACACCTACTCTATTTTAACACTAGTGCTGGAATTCTCATTTCCTCCTACAAGACAGAAATGTGACCCAGATTTCCCAGATTTTCATTGTGATGCAAGATGTTTCAGCTTTCCCATGCTGGGTTTGTGGGTTTGTTGTTTTGTTTTCTTTTTCTGGTGGGGAGGGCACTTCTGATTATTTTAAATAATAAAGTCTTGCTGTCCCTTTAGTCACTAAAATCTTAGTTTAGATAGCTGTTTTGTTTTATTTTGTTTGGTTTAGATTTAATTAAGGCCTAGAACTAGCTAGCAACTTCTCAAAATAGGATCTCATTTTAGTTTTTTTTAATTTTTTAACTAAATAACATCTTTAGAATGTGGTCATTTAATAGTGAACTATGTGCCTACTCAGTGACAAGAATTCAAATTTGACTTTAGCTAGTTAGAATTCATATTCAGCTTTCAGTCCAACATTTCTGCTCGGTGATTATTCGACTTTATCTGAACTCCATCCAAAGAAATAAACACCATAACATATGCTTTCAAATAATAAGATAAAAAGATGTAAATGAAATTGGTATAGTATCTATAGAGCACGTGAGGCTGGGTATTAAGTAAAATTAATTCAATTCTACTTCCTGTTTTATTTCTTGGGGATCTGTGAGTTTTTCAATAGGGTGATAGAGAGCTAGAGACAAGAGACTTAGATATAGATATGCTTCATATGTATTTTACATTTTTGTGTATTCATTTCTGGTTCCATCCCTGGGTCCATAGCAAGCAACTCACCATCTCTCTGAGGCTCACTTTTCTCATCTATTAAATGGAGATGGGACCTTCCTCCTCTGCAGGGTTATTGTGATTATGAACGAGATCAAGCAAATTACGTATTTGATGTAGAGTAGGTACCCAAATGGTAACCTCTTTCTTATCATGGTTGCTGAGAGCAATCCTGAATCAGGTTCTCTGTTATGAACTACAAGTCCTAAACACGTTTGCATTGGAGGGACCAGTACTGGTGCCCCTGAGAGCCATATCACTGCTGATACGATCCTGACAAATCAGCGTTTGTGACTGCACTGTACTTATGTTGACATGATGGTTTGGTTTCTGCTGCAGACTGAATGTTTGGGTTGCCCCAAAGTTCTTATGGTGAAAATTAATTCCCAAGGTGATGGTATTTGTTGGTGAGAACTTGGGGAGGTGCTTAGGGTGGAGCACTCACGGATGGGATTAGTACCCTTTTAAAACACCACAAAAAGCTCCTTCACCCCTTCTGCCCTGGGAGGATGCAGAGAGAAGACAGCCATCTGTGAACAGGAAGCAGACAGACCCTCGCCAAGCACCAAGTCTTCCAGCACCTTGATCTTGGACTTTTCAGCTTCCAGAGCTGTGAGAAATAAATATCTGTTGTTTATAAGCCACCCAGCCCGCCATGCTTTGTTCCAGCAGCTTGAATGGACAAAGACAGTTTCTACTCTTGCTTAGAGCATCTCCAGCTGTGGTTGGTTTGTACAATATCTACCAAAGTGAGGGAGAACCTACTGCATTGTGGAAATTGAGCTGTTAGAAGAGAATAAAGTTTAAACTCAGCAAACCCAATCCAGACCTCGGGAAGTGTGGTACCTGGTTTGCTTGGGTTGCCCTCTCTACCGCCCTCTGCCCAACAAAATGATTTTTATTTGAACATTGACAGGATACTACTGCCCTGCACTGACCAACATCTATGATGCTTACATAAAATCAGTCAGGTTTAAACTAGGAGTAAAGGTCAGCTGAGTTGGGAAAGTATGTAAAATATCTCACAGTATTGAAGGCAAGGTATTTTTAAATTTTTAGTATTTTTTCTCTTGTAAGCTGCTGAGAGGATAATTGCATTTCAAACCACACTATTAATGTTAGATCCGCTGTCATTAAGTAACTGAATAGACTTTGTAATGCAACTTACATGAACTAAGAACTCAGTTGTGCTGTATGGTGAACCTTCAGGACTTGACTAAAGCTTTCAAGCCACTTTGACTTTGGTGGAATATTAAGAAGGTAAAATTTCTTTCAAGGTGTTCCACTTCTTTTACTCACCTTGTTCACCCCTTTGGGGAAAGTTCTCACCTCAGACTATTAGTTCTTTCTCTGACCATTCTCTCTATGAAAATGGTTTTGGGCTAAAAAAATTATAGCAAAGTGACTTTCACAGGAAACTAGAATTTATTCCTTTATTTGAACTGCTTTTTAACAAGAAGCATTCAGAAAATGTGTTACCTATGTCTCTGTCTTAATAAATAGTATAAATGAAAAAATAGAGTTTTCCTATCAAGTCAAAGAATTAGAGACTGTTACCTCTATTTCCCTCAGCATGATTATATCAGCAGTGATACATGTTTTAGAATGCACAGACAAGTTCACATTTAATTTGGCCCTTCAGGGGATCTGCAGAAAAGTATGCGTTCTGTGCCTCTGCCTGTAGGAAATCCTAGCACTTCTTAGCATTTCTCCTCCATGTTACTACTTCTCCTCCTTCTCCTTCTCCTTCTCCTCCTCCTCCTCCTCCTCCTTCTCCTTCTTTCTTCTTTCTTCTTTCTTCTTTCTTCTTTCTTCTTTCTTCTTTCTTCTTCTTCTTTTGGTTGGTTCTACCCATCTGGGCTGTGCAGTGGTTGTCAGACTTTGGGTTGGTTGGCACCTCCGTACCCTCTGGGAGGGAAAGGAGAGGCTCTGGTTGTATATAACCCTTTCCCCATTCCTGGGCTAGAACTGTACTGTGATTTTTTTTTTTTTTCTCCTGAGAGTAGCTGGGCTCTTCTCTGCCCCTTGAAGTGACAAGAGGCTGCATCTTCTCATCTAGAAGGTTAGCAGAGCCCATGCTGAGCCAATCAGTGTCTGCAGAACCTTTGCACTGCAATCCTTTCTTGTGAAAATCGGATGCCCGCAGGGGCCCAGCTGCAGTGAGAGGGTGCCAGCTCTGCGAGGCCCTGTAGGTTCAGACCAGGTGCTTCACGAATGACACAGGGACACTCCTAGCAGTATCAAGCTTAATCACAAGGTTCTCCTGAAGAGAGTTGAGAAATGAGAAAAGAATTTTAAAAGAATTTTCACTATGAGGAAAGAAAATGAAGAAGGAAGTCAGAGTGCACTGGGTGGTGCAGCAAAGTGTAATAGAAAGGCTTGGCTTTGAATCTGCTCTGTGACTGAACACCTATGTGGCCACTCCATCAAAAGCAGAAATATAGTGGAAAAAAATTATAGGTGATACATTTTTTTTTAACTTACTGCATAAATGCTTCAGTGTTGCAATGAACCTTGTTGGGGGTGGTTGGTCATTTCTTTATGCAATTTATCTTTTCCTGGAGATTTTTAGAACATTGTAATCACATGTTAAGGGAGTTATTTATGGACAAATAAAAGGTCAAATGGCAGGTCAGATGGCCTCTGGGTATCATACGATTTATTTCCCTATTCCTCCTTCCATCATGATTTAATGTTTAATAATTTATAGTGACATAAATTATTTTAGAACTTAAAAATATATAATAAAATGTGAGCTTCAGTTAGATACAAAGAATTATGTATTAAATAAATGCAACCTTAAGGAAGGAAAAGAAACATAAGGATCCATTTGTTTATTATTTTCAAAGGTACCTTCAAAGTCATATGGGATCTACTAAGGACTGATTAAACCTTTTGCCTAGAATAATTGTTTTTAAGTGGGAAGGAAATGTTTGGTGCCAAAGTGTGTCATCGGAGAAAGCAACAAGAACTGTCCTCAGGTGACATGGCATTGATAAAGTCGTTATTACATTTCAGCAAATGGACCTCCACTTTTTTGGCTGAACATTCCAAGAATGGGTAACTTTTTGGACCACATGCAAACTCATAAGAGACTGATGTGTAAACTGTGCAGCCACTTCACTAATGTGACGTGAGAAATAGAACCACTGAAGCAACCAGGTATTCATGGGCTCTGACCAGCTCCCCACGTAGGGAAGTCCACACGGCAGGCCGAGGTCATCCCAAGATTGCCTGGTGATTGCGGAACAGAGCAGGGGCTGTGTGTTTTATGGCATAGCATTGTGGCTTCTGTATTAGTTTGCCAAGGCTGCCGTGACACACTGGGTGGCTTCAGAAGCAGAGATGCGTCGTCTTACAGCTCTGGAGGCCAAAGTCTGAGATCAAGGTGTCGACAGGGCTCCCTTCTTCTGAGGATTGTGACAGAGAATCTGTTCCCTACCTGTCACGAACTGTGGTGGTTTGCTGGCAATCTTTGCATTTCTGGGCTTGAGGAGCATCCCCCCAATCTCTGCCTTCAGCTCACGTGTCTGAAGTGTGTCCGTAGGTGTCTGTCTCTAAACTTCCCTTTTTTATAAGGACACTAGTCATCCTGGGGTTGGATCTACACTAATGACCTCATTTTAACTTGATTACCTCTCTAAAAATCTTGTCTTCCAAATCAGGTCACATTCTGAACTCCTGGGGGTTTGAACTCCAACATATATTTTTGGAGAGGAAGCACTTCAACCCATAACAACTGTTATATATCCTTTTCTGTATTTGCGGCGAGCCTGCCGGAGACCTCAGCGTCCGCACCCTGCGGGGAGGGCCCAGCCAGCCCTCGTCAGTTCCCGTGGGGTGTGCTGCTAGCAGCAGCTGCAGGTGTGTTCAGGGCAGTCCCAGGGCTCCAGGTAAGGGGTGCTTTTCAGTTAACGTCTTACAGCCTGGCTGTTTCGTTGACTTTCCACAATTCCTTCTTAAAAGCTCTTCTGATATTTAATGTGTGTGTGTGTGTGTGTGTTTTCTGGGGGTAGGGGAGGACCTTGATTTTATCCTTGTGTAATTAAACAATTCTATTAAGCATTTAGGTGGCTTTCAATATCTCACTACTATGAACAACACTTCAATAATCATAACTAAGCTTTATTGAGTGCTTACTGTGTTCCAGCTATTAAATCATTTATAATCTTCATGAAAAGATAAGGGGCCAGTTCAATATCATACTCATTTTGCCCAGAGAAGGACACTAAGGCCCAGAAAGGTTCAGTGTGGTAGGAGCAGGATTTGCACCCAGGTAGCACAGCTCCCAGGCCCTTGTGGAACAGCTGAGTTATTTGTAGGATCCTGCATCTTGGCTGTGTGGTCTTAGGCAAGTCATTAACTTAAGCCAATATATAGAAAATGGGGCTAGAAACATGACCTACCTTGTAGGACTGTGTTTAAAACAATCACTGCCATATAGTTAGTGCTCGGTAAGTGTTAGCATAAACAACCCCTCCTCTCCATGTATCTGCCCCATCCCAAGTGGAGATCCTGGAACACAAACCCAGGCAGTCTGACTTCAGGGCATACTTGACCATGGCATGGGTGTTGACCTTAGAGTCAATGAGAAGTGCTGTTAATAAAAATTTGCCTCGTTCCTTTGCCTTATCTTCCTTCCTTCCTTACTGTTTCCTTGGAGGAAGTATTTCTTCTTTGGCCTAAGATGACACTTGTGTCTGGACCTTCTCTCCCATGGCCTTCCTGGACCCATCACTATTCTTCTTACCCCTGAATTATCAAGCCCCCTCTCCCTGACTCCTTCCTCTCAATCTGCAGACTTGCTCAGGTTTCTTCATCAGAACCACAGGTGCAGTCTGGAAGCTGTGCTCCCTCTGGCCACTTCCCATCTTTTTTCCCTTCTCTTTACCATTAAGAGTCTTTAAATAGTGGACTGTGTTTTTCTGTTTCCTTGTCTCTCTGTAGTCCTGTCGTCTTCCCCTGCCCGCAGAAACCGACTTTGCTCACTGCCAACTCTGAGGGACACTGCCGAGTCTAGATCTTGCCCCGCCCCTACCTTCACACAGGTGACCCCTCTCTACTTGAAATTAATATGTTCCTGGGTTTTCGCCAAGTGCTTCTTTTCTGATTTTCTTCTCTTTCTTATTTCTCACTTTCATTCTCACCTTCTCTTCCACATCAGTCTTCCCAGGTTCTGTCCTTAGCCAGCACTCATCTTTCTGTTCCCCATCTCAGATTCTGAGTTCAGGTTTCACATATAATCCTGGTGACTTCTCTATTTGTCTCTTAGGCCCAGATCTCTAGCAGGAACTTAGGTGTTGATTGCTTATATAGTTATTGGACATAGCCACATGGGTATTCCAAAGGCACAGCAAGTGAAACATGTCCAAAATGGAGTGTTTCATATCATTATTCCCACTGCTCCCCCAGATTCACCAGAAATGTGGGAGCCAGCCAACTCTTCCTTCTTCCTCTGCCCCTATGCCAAGCAATGCAGATTTTTCTGAGGCTTTTTCCTCCTTGACGTCTTTCCATGCTTTTTCTTCTCCGCACTTCTGCCACGAACTTGACCCAGACCCACACCTCTTCTCTCTTGGATTACTGCAGCAGCCCCGAGTGCGGCTTTCCCGTCTTCATTCTCGAGCTCTAGTTCTGCCTCCACATCATAGAACACTTAATATTGCCCTTTTCAAAATAACACTTTTAAAATATCAAAGTGATATATGCTTACGCTGTTTTTCTTAAAGCTTGGAAAATGCCTTGGAAACATAAAGAAAAATTTTTTTAAAAGTTTTTCATTTCTTAAAACTCAGTTATAACCATTGTAAACATATTAATGCATCCTTCCAGTGGAAAAAAAAATGTATACTTTTTCTAATCATTGTTGGGATCATGTTCCATATGTCATTTTATTGCTCAGTTTCTTCCCACAGCACATAGGGCCTTATCTCATGTCATTAAAAAGTCATTTAAAATAGAGATATTAGTGTCGTCTAGAAAATGAAACAAATGAGCTGTAATTTAACTACTCCTCTATTGTGGAGCATTTGGATTGTGGTTTTTGTTTCTTATCATTTTAACTAATACTAAATGAATAACTTTGTGCTTGAATCTTTTTTTGTTTCGTTTTGTTTTAATATGTTTTATTGATTATGCTATTACAGTTGTCCCATTTTCCCCCTTCATTCCCCTCCACCCTGCACACCCCCTCCCACCCACATTCCCCCCTTTAGTTCATGTCCATGTGTCATAATTTCTTTAGCTTCTACATTTCCCACACTATTCTTGCCCTCCCCCTGTCTATTTTCTACCCACCATCTATGCTACTTGTTCTCTGTACCTTGTTCCCCTCTCTCCTCCTCCCACTCCCCTGTTGCTAATCCTCCATGTGATCTCCATTTCTGTGTTTCTGCTCCTGTTGTAGTGGTTTGCTTGGTTGGCTTTTGTTTTAGGTGTGGTTGTTAATACCTGTGAGTTTGCTGTCTTTTTACTGTTCATATTTTTTATCTTCTTTTTCTTAGATAAGTCCTTTTAACATTTCATATAATAAGGGCTTGGTGATGATGAACTCCTTTAACTTGACCTTATCTGAGAAGCACTTTATCTTCCCTTCCATTCTAAATGACAGCTTTGCTGGATAGAGCAATCTTAGATGTAGGTCCTTGACTTTCATGACTTGGAATACCTCTTTCCAGCCCCTTCTTGCCTGTAAGGTCTCTTTTGAGAAATCAGCTGACAGTCTGATGGGAACTCCTTTGTAGGTGACTCTGCCTTTATCCCTTGCGGCTTCTAGAATTCTCTCCTTCATTTGAACCTTGGCTAATGTAATTACGATGTGCCTTGGTGTGTTCCTCCTTGGGTCCACCTTCTTTGGGACTCTCTGAGCTTCCTGGACTTCCTGGAAGTCTATTTCCTCTGCCAGATTGGGGAAGTTCTCCTTTATTATTTGTTCAAATAAGTTTTCCTCTTGTTGCTCTTCTTCTTCCCCTTCCGGTACCCCTATAATTCGGATGTTGGGATGTTTAAAGATGTCCTGGATGTTCCTAAGCCTCTCCTCATTTTTTTGAATTCTTGTTTCTTCCTTCTTTTCTGTTTGTTGTTTGTTTGTTCCTTCTGGTCCACTCCATTGATTTGAGTCCCAGTTTTCCTCCCATCTCTATTGGTTCCCTGTGCATTTTTCTTTATTTCACTTATTGTAGCCTTCATTTTTTCATCTAATTTGTGAGCAAAATCAACCAATTCTGTGAGCATCCTGATCACCAGGGCTTTGAATTGTGCATCTGATAGGTTGGCTATCTCTTTGTCACTTAGATAAATTGGCTCTGGGGCTTTGATTTGTTCTCCGGTTTGCGCCATTTTTGTTTCTGTGGTTTTTTTTTTGTTTGTTTGTTTGTTTGTTTTGTCTAGTCGTGGCTGTTACATAGTGAGGGGTGGAGCCTTAGGTGTTCCCCCTGGGGGGCAGCCCTGTCGCTGGGTAGTGACGCTGTATGTGGGGGCGGGGTCCGAGAGGAGACAATGGCGCTTGCTCCACTCTCTCTCGGATTCCAGTCCCTTCCGCTGCTTCCTCTTCGCCTGGATTATCTATGCGCCAATGTGGGACCACCTGGTCAGCCAGCCGCCTTTCACAGCCTCACTGGGTCTGCACAGTTGTCACCTGGGGTCTGCCAGCTGCTGCTGCCTGCGTGCCCGGTCCGCACCTCCACTTTTTCCTGCTACAACTCCACCCCTCTTACCGGTCTGGATGAATGGTTGTTGGACTTCCAAACAGTTCAATTTTCTATGAGTTCTGGTTGTTTTCTTGTTTCTAAATCTTTGTTGTCCTTAATTTTGGTTGTGAGAGGAGGCACAGTGTGTCCACTTATGCCTCCATCTTGGCTGGAAACTGTGCTTGAATCTTTAACTTTTACCTTTTATTATTTCTTTGAGATCAATTGCTAGAAGTGAAATTATTGGGTTAAAGAGTATGAATATTTTTGAGGTTTTTGATATATTTTGTACAACTGTTTCCCAGAAAAGAGAGAACAAATTATTCCCTGTGTATTACATGAGATCGGACATCTCACACATGCCAGAATTGAATGTTTACAATTAAGTAATATATTTTCTGATCCTGTAATTGAAAAATGAAACCATGGCATTTCTAAATGTAATTGGATGTGTTTTTATATGTTTACTATGTGTTTTCATGTTTATTGGTTACAGCTGTTTGTTATTCTGTGAGTAGCCTATTCATGTTTTCAGTTTGTTGTTGTAGTAACGTTTTAGTGTTATTATTATTATCATTATTATTTTGCATGAATGAGCAGTCATTCTGAAATGTAAGCCTTGCTTAAACATCCTTCATTGTTCCCTGTAACTCTCAGGGTGAAGTTGAAATCCCTTGGCACACAATGCCTCCTGTTATCATGCCCTTGACTGTCTGCCTTTTCTGTGCCAAGATGCACACAAATACACCACAGGTTATTCTGAACTACTTTCAGTTCTCAAAATAACGCATTTGTCCTTTATGCCTCATGTCTTCTCAACGTGGTCTTTTTTTCTGCTCAAATCACCACTCTCTACCTGCCTGCTGTTTTGCCTAGTAAACTCCCATTCTCCTTCAAACTCACTTAGGAGCTGCATCCCCTGGGTGGGAACTGCTCTTCCCCTGTTGGTCTGAATCACGTGTCCCTCCTCTGTACTCTATAGTGTGTGGAAAAGCCTCTCACAAAGCCCTCACCACACTATACTGTCTCTTCTGTTCACAAAGAGGGCAAGTCTTTTGTTTCTACCTTCCTAGGGCCTAACAATATGTAGCAGATAGGGTGATACCCTATAGAGCTTAATGAAATAGAGGAAGAATGAATAAAGCTGTTATTCTCCCTCTAAAAAGAGCTATTATTTGCTCTGAGCAGTTTACCAAAATTTAAATCTCTTATATGAATATTGCAATAACATGCTCTATACCCTTCATATATTCCCATAGGTAGGGCTATAGTATTTTCTAATTTATTAAAGCCCTAGTAGCTAGAATGTATAGTTACGTGCATCTGGTGTGCCTGTACATCTCTATAAAGTTGTCGAAAAAGAATTATTTGGCATGAATTTGATTGTCTCCAGAATTTATTTACTATTAAGCATTTACTATAAAGAATTGGAAATTGCAAGTACATATGTTCAGCTATATAGCATTTGATTTTTCAGCTTAATTCTACAGAAAATATAGTGAAATGCTAAGAACATGGAAAATGGCAGGATGATGGATGGATGGATGGGATGGAAAATAGATCTAAAGTTTTCTTGTTCAGTAGAAAACATATTCATTTGGGAAAGATAAATTTATCTAATTTCATTCGGGCTTCTATTACAAAATACCATAAACTGGGTAACTTATAAACAATAAATATTTCTCATAGTTCTGGAGGCTGGGAAGTCCAAGATAATGGTGTGAGCAAATTTGGTATCTGGTGAGAGCCTGCTACATCATGGACAGACAACTACTCTCTGTGATGTCACGTGACAGAAGGAGACTAGGGAGCCCTGTGGGATCTCTTTTATGATAGGGCACTAATTTCGCTCATGAAGGCTCATGACCTAAGCACCTCCTTAAGTCTCTATCTCCTAATACCATTAAGTGTAAACACATGAGTTTGAGGGGAGGAGACACAAATATTCATACCATATCACCCTCTATAATCTAAGAATGCTTCTATGTCATTTCGGCAGGCCATTTGAGGTTAATTAAATTACATATTAAAATAAAAAATAATAAGTAAATCTCTAAAAAGGAAGCTGACAAAAATTTTGCTGTGCATTTAGGGAAAAAAAAAAGAACACAGACAAAAAATAACAATCACTCCCAAGAATCTATCAAAAGGATAGCACAACAAGTCTATTCCAAGCCAATGAATTATACTAGGAAGCCAAAATTCACTTTTTAAACACATTTATCATAGGAGAAATTAAAATAATAATTTCATGCCTATAATTTAGGTTGTGAGTTTTCTTAATCATTTAGAGACCAACCAATCTCTCAAGTATAAAGCTGGCCAACTTTGCTAATGTCCACAGCCTTACCTCTTAGTGGTTTTCCAAGCACGACCTTTTTCTTTTCCCAACAAAACAGGAAAGAACTGTGGTTGGCATTATCCCAATTGCCTGACGGACTAATCACGATTTAGTGTAATAAGTTTGCTGACGGGGCAGTTTCAGGAGGTAATTATATTGTAAGCCTTTTAATTTTAGTTTGGGGATATAAGAAATTTAAGGCATCAGTAAGCATCTAGAAAAATCTGAGCTATTTGTGCTGGTTGCTGAATACTGCCCGCTCATTCATGCCTCTGTGCCTTTGCAAGTACGGGGCTCTCTGCCTAAAACACCATCTAACACTTCGGATCTCTCCCTGTCCTCCGGGGGTTCATAGTGGTGAAAGAAAGCACATATGATTTAGGGTTCTTTCTTAGACATAGGGCACAGCAAAACTGCATTTCAGGGACAGGTGTATCCTTAGAAGACATTAATTTAAAAAATCCTGTGAAAGTAAGGCTATAGAATTGAGAAACTTTTCTGGTTATAAAATGAAAAGTTGTTTCATTTGTTGAGGTTTTTTTATAGGCCATAAAATGTTTTGTTGTTGTTATTTGTTATTGGTTTTTCAAATTTATTTTGCAATTACAGTTGACAGACAGTATTCTGTTTGTTTCAGGTGTGCAACAGAGTGATTAGACATTTATATAACTTATAAGCGATCACCCCGATAAGTCTAGGACCCATCTGACATCATATATAGTTATTACAACATTACTGACCAGTGTGGGCGAAAACGTGAAAGGGCTCGAGAAGAACAAATTGCCAGTTATAAAAATAGTCACGGGAAAAATTTTGTCGTAAATAAACATGACCTTCTCTATGGCAGAAAATGTAGAATCTGAGGTAAATTTTTTTGTGTGACTCTTTTTTTAGCTATTAAGAAAAAGTCAAAAACTGTCATCATTTGGTTTCCTTCTTAACTCTGAGATTTTAATCAAAGCACTGCAGCAGCTGGGGGCATTGCGGCGGGGCTGGGGAAAACTCTGAAGCTGATGGGGCCTGATGGAGTCCGATCCACTGGCTGATAGGCAGCCTCGTTCCATCACTCACCTCCTTGTGGCTCCAGAGCTGTCTGACTTCACACTGCGTGGTACTCAGCCTAATGAAGGCACACGCCTTTCTTCTCCTCATCTTCCCTCACCTTTTCTTTTTCTTCCACCTTTCTTGCTTTTATTTAAAAAGCAAAAACAACACCAGTGAAAATACTGGTTAATTACATTTAATGTCTTTCAGTTCAGCTGATTCAGCTTTTTTGAAAAACTCTATTGTTAAGTGTTTAGGATATAAATAAAAGTTCTCTTAGAAACACCAATTAAATCTCTCCTTCTAATTTTATCATTGAAGCTCTTCTTCTCATCTTCTATTTTTTCCTAGACCTCAGAAAGCAGCCTTTTACTTCCCCTGAACTGTTAGTTCTTTCGACTCGTGAACTTCGGCTTGTCCGCTGGGAGCGGGGTGTAACTGGCCACCGTTACTGCGGGGCATTGCTCTGTGGATCTGTCCTGGCTGTGCTTTCTGTGATGCCTTTAGGCCAGGGATTGTGAGGAAATGGCACTATATCAATTTTATGATTCCCCATAAGTTTTCGTCGGGATTCCAAATTGTACCCAGAAATTTCATGATTTTTCTAAAATACAGTTGACCCTTGAGCAACATGGGTTGGAACTGCATGGGTCTGCTTACATGTGGTTTGTTTGTTTGTTTTTTTAGTAAGCATACAGTTGGCCTTCCATATCCCATGGATTCACATCTGTGGATTCAATGAACCAAAGATCATAAAGTATTTTCTGTCCATAGTTAGGAATCTGTAGCTATGGAGGGCCAACTGTCTGCATTGTTCCCCACCATTTTATATAAGGGACTTGAGCATCCATGGATTTGGTACCCTCAGATGTCCTGGAACCAACCCCCTGCTGATATCAAGGGATGACTTTAGCTCAGTCTTGGTGCCGTTCAAAGTTATCCATGGATTTTGACTGTACAGGGGGAGGAGAGTGTCAGTGCCCCTGACCCCAGTGTGGTTCAGGGTCAACTGTACTTAAACCTGATCACCATGACTTGCTGCTATATTTCCTCATACTTTTAGGCTTCCGTCTTCATGTTTGTAGTCATGTATCTTTGATTATTAACTTGACAACACCATATTAGTACTGCTCTGACGATTCATTTTCCTCTATACTTTTTCTTTATTCACAAGTCAAAGAATTTTTTCATTTGTGTTTTGCCTTATTTTAGACACAATAATTTACTGATATTTAAAATTGTTCTGGAATAGTAATTCATACAAAATTTCAGGGCGACTGGGAATAACATGATAGGGGAGAAAGAGTTCGGTGATGCAGTTTCGTTTGTTACTGAACTGGACAATAAACCAACAACGAAGTGGCCTCCTGTGAACATCGTTCCAATTGGCCCTTCTGTACTTTCCTCTTTCTCGTCATTCAACATCTTGGCACTGAGTGATCATGTGTACTGCACAAGATATCATGATTGCTCATTTCATCTATACAATTGGAATTTCTTTCCTTCTTTCTATTAGTTCACGATTATCCATGTGTTTCCTGCATGTGCAAGAGTGCTGGCGGGATAAAATCCTGCATTATGGCACAGGCAAAGGCCCTGTAGAAAGAGAACTAAACACGCAGGAAGGTGGAAACGTTTCTCTCTCTCTCTCTCTCTCTCTCTCTGCACAATAGCTCTGAGGTAGTTGGCAGTCCATGGCGGGTCACTACCTGTGCTTCACAGTGTCATCAAGGGATCTAGGCAGCAGGCCCTGCCAGGTTTCATACATGGCTCCACCTCTGAGTCCAGGTGGCTGACTGCTTCAGTTTTCTCCATTTACCAGCTTAGGGAAGACAAAATATGAGATGGAGGACAACCTGGTTTCTTTAAAAATGAGATTGAGAAGTTGCTTGTACTATTCCACTTGCGTTCCATTGGCCCAAATGGAGTGATGTGGCCATACTTAGCTGCAAAGGAGACTGAGAAATATAGTCTCTAAATGAGTAGCCATGTTCTCAGATTAGTATCCTAATCATCCAGCATCAACCTGTTATCATCCACAGTTAGAGGAGGTTTAGAAGGTAAGTGAACTCAAGACCCAGAGGTTATGTCCGGGATCCAGGAAGCTCCCTCTCCTCATTTCTACTACTCACTCCTTGTTTGCTGGCGCCTGGATTCCCAAAAGGGAGAGACTCCTCACCAGAGTTAAAGCTGCAGTGCTAACAAAGCTGGCCTACCCTCCAGAAGCCACCTCCATATTTACTTATTTCTTTTGTTTCATTTAGTTGACTGTTTTATATTATTTCTTCATTCCAGCCTTTTACAGTGTGTGAAAATATCTCTGTGCCCCAGCTCCCTGTTGCTGTAATTGGAGAATGCAGGGCAGAGAAAGGGACACTGAGAGGCAGGGGAAGACTGCCTTTTTATTGAAATTCTAGATTATAGAGAACTTTCAGGAACATGTTCATCCAATGGATAAGAGTAAGACCCACCCCCTCACCCATTCTCTCTGCAAGAAAGAAAAGGAGGGTGAGGTTTGGGAGTAGGGGGAGGGAAAAATTAATATTCTCAATTTGTATTGTGCTTTGCTACTTACAGAGCACTTTGATATCAAATACTTTTCTGATTATTGCAATAACCCTGTTGAAATAAGCAGGGCAAATATAACCCCGTCGATAAGGAAACTGAGATTTAAGAACAGCCATTTGCTCATAGAATCCATAGCTTCCTTCAGAACTCCCACACTCTCTCCAGGAAAAAAAAAAAAAAAGGTAGCAAACTGAGCCCCAAGGAAAATCTCACAACGTGGCCTTCTAGTTTAGCTTTGAGTCATCCTTAAAGAGGTTGAGTTTATGACAGCGAAAGCCTATTAAATGTTCGTATACTTGAGGATCATGAATATTTTATTTCTGAAGGTTTTCAGTGTGAAATTTGATAAAAAGTTAAATGAAAAGGGACTTGTAAGGAGGGAGGTTGTATCTCTGGTAATGATCTCACAGGACAGAAACATTAGTTCCATGAAATGTTCACCTTCATCTCTCATGGATGATGTATGTTTGCTTCAGGGGTCAGAGTGGGAAAAGGAAAAGTTGTGTATAACCACTAAACCCTTCCAGGATAGCAGCCTGTCTGATTCATGTTTCTTCACAGAGAGCCTAGCCCAGTGTCCAGAACCCAACTCCATAAATGGTCGCACAGCTGAACAGGAAGCAGAGACTGATGCAGATAAGACTTTACTACCTGTAGAGTCATTCTGTGTGCAAGTAAGAGGCCTTGGTGCTGGATATGGTCTCATCTGTTCACCTCTCCATCTTAGCGAAGTTGTGTGTCCACACAAAGGGCCTCTCTCTTCCCAGTCCTGCCACAGCAGGATAGAAGTTCTGCCAGCCATTTGCCAGATAACCACAGGGAGTGAGGCTTCTTTGCCTGGTTGTGTTCTTCAGGTGCCCTTTCTAACTGCCTGGGCACATCTGTTCTTCAGCCCCCAGGGAGAAGCCGTAGGAGAGCTCCCCAGCTTCCCAGAAGTTCAGTGCATGTCTGTAGCTCCTCAGCAGGATACCAGTCCTGTCACACCAACCTGGAGGGGTCCTCTTGGTTTAGGCCCTCATGGAATTCAGTGCCTTCCACTTCTCCTTTCTGTCTTACACTTCTGCTAGCTGTCCTTGGAAATCTGTGATATTGTATAAAGTTCCAACATTTCTGGGAAATGTTGTATCTTTATTTTTCCAGCCACAAGGAAAAGTGTGTGGTAGAATGGCTATTTACAATAGCTAGCACTTGCTAATAAGATTCTATATGCCAGATGTTTCACACAATTCATCTTTAGTTCTCATAGCAACCATGCAAGAGAGTCATTATTATCCCATTTTACAGATTAGAAAACTGTGACTCAAAGAATGAGCTCCTTACCTAACATCTGGTAAATGGCACAGTCAGAATTCAAATCAAACCCCAGGGCTGTGTTTAGAAAAAGGCAAGGAAGACATTTTTCATGATCAAATTTGGGATGTGGATATTTTCACGTAGCTAGAACAACTTACCAATAAACAAGTATTTGTTGGGCATCTACTAGAGTGGTCTTTGTCTCATGTCAAAGATCACCTACATTGGAGTCATGTGGGCCCCAGCCCTGGCCCACTCAGTTAGAATCTCTGTGTTTGTGACTTGGGAGTTGGCTTTGTTATTAACTCTCCCAGGTGATTCTTACATTCCCAGAGAATGTTGCCAAGCCCACAGCAAGCAGCAAATAGCTATTGCTTCTCAAAGTGTAATCTTGGACAACTGTCATCAAATCATGTCAGCATGATTTCATAAAATGCAGAGTTACAGACTCTATCCTTGGCAGTAGGGTAGAGCCCAAGACCTGTTTGTACTTTTAGATAAACATTTTTATTAATCACCACATGTTGCCATTATACATAATTACACACAGAGAGAGAACTAGGGGTTCAGGAGGGTTCTAGGTTGTATGTGTGAACATATCCAGGTGAAGGTAAAGAAATTAAGACCTGACAGAGAACTAGTAATAGATAAAGCAAGGCAAACACATATTATCAATCAGTGAGTAGACACTATAAGACAGCATATAGTTAAATACCAACTGTGTGGTACAGAATCTGATTCCATTAGGAGTAAGTAAGAGAAAACTAAGAATCAGTTGGAAGAATCAGTTTTGTGATGGATGGGTGTCTCGTGGTCCATCTCAAAGTGTAGGTATTTAATTCTTTTAAACCCCAAATTTGTGAAGATTGCAATGGGATACTGTTTTTCCCAAATACACGGAAGTGAAGAATAATTCCATCAGGGACTCAGAGTCACAGTTCCAGGAATGCAGTACCCAGGGGCAGCGAACGCTGCACTGATGCAGCAGTGAACGCCACGTGCTTGCCAGCCCCCTCTGCCTGAATGACTCACTCAGCCTCACTCCGTGCATCAGCCTGGCGTCACTCGTGACTCAGGCCTGTACTATCACACGCCCTCAGCAAAATTTCAGCTGCTCCATGTCCTAGAGCTGCAGGGCCACTTGGGAGAGTCAACACTCAAATGTCACTTTCTCCTTTACTAAGTGCCTCCTGCATTGGTGCCTACCGATTCTGATCTGTCAAATTTCATTAAAGTTAGTTATATTTTTCTTTCCTTTACCAAGTGTCCATGTTTGCAGAGCACTCCCATCTAGACACTCGGGTCCTTCTGGCCCAGAAGGACCATTTGGAGCGTCCTGGCTGAACTGGGTCATTCACCACCATCCCCTTGGTGGGGGGAGGTGCTCCCCCCAGCCCCAGGCACTTGGAAGTTCCCGCAGTTGTAGTGTTGGCCACTCTGTCCACCCTTACCCTGGCCTAATGGCCACTTTTGGGATTGTAAGCCTTTCAACTAAATATTCCAACAGTTATTATAAATAAATATTACACATTTCTTTTCCACTTTTGTTTATAAAATGGCTACTCTGTTAACGCAACTGTCTTTCTTTCTACTCCCAAACTTTAGTCTCTTTTAACTCTCCATAGAAAATTCTAGTTTGAAGTCAAAAGTCCTCTGGGGTATGAAGGTAACTTTTGGCTGAGGCCACAGTTACCTATGATCAAAGGACTTATGACCAACTTCTTCCAAGCGCAGCTGTGGTAGTTACTTCAAGTTCCAGGTCTTTCCTACCCAGACTACAGCCAAATCATCCTCCCTAACACCACCACCACCACCACCATCACCACCACCACCATCACACCATAACTTCTGAATGGCGGTCTCCTGGCCTCTCCTTTTTGTTTCCCAGTATGATGGCAGAAACTCAGGAGGAGATTAAGAAGTGTTCCTTCCTCTTTGTTATTTAGACTTCTCAAGCTTTCACCACTGTTTTTAATGAGAAGGGACAAATTTACTGCTCCTGTTTATATGACCTCTGTCCCTTTACCCTTTAAAACTATATGTAGTTTAAACTGTTCCTCAATTGTAGAGAAAGACAATAAAGTATTCTCTAAGCATAATTTTAAAAATGCATAGAAGTCACATTCCCCCTTTTTTCTAAATCACGTGGTAACTGCAATGTGACCAGTCGGCCCAGGGATTCGGTGTCCAGATCTTTCGAAAGGTTTGTGGGGTATGACAGAAACCAGGCACACAGTAGGTCTCAAGGCAGTGCCTATCATTCTGTGACTTCTACCATCAGGAGGGCCTACCTTTCTTTTCTCCACCTGTAATCCATGGATGATTTTGTAACATTCATGCTCATATTTAGTTATAGTCATAAAGAATTCTTTTAAAACATAATCAAATGGAAAAGGATTCTAATCTCTCAGGTAACCAAACCAACAGGAGCCTGGATGTTCAAACTATAACCAAAGTATCATGTTAGCGACAACCCATCGCCAAGGTGGGCGAGTGTTGAGGACAAAGAGACAAAGTGGTCTTGAGGGAATCAGAAAACCAGGGTTCTTGTCCCTGCCACTGACTTCCTGTGGTTAAGTCACTTTTCCAATGTGCCAAGACCAATATTAGTCAATACACACTGGTATGTCTATATCTCTTGTTTAAATTATTAAAATACTTTTATATTAGTTGGAAGATAACCTTTGCCCAAACCCCTTGCAGGACCTCTTTGGCTGCTTCCCTGGAACACCCTGGATTTCCCTGTGGTCCAGTCAATCAACACCTATCACCTGCCAGGGGCTGATCAGTGTCCCTGTAGAAAGATTCCTGGGAAGTACCTAGAGCATCACACCTGCTCTGGGCTTACAATTTCTTATCTCTGAAATGCAAAGATAGGTTAGATAATCCCTAAACTCTCTTCTAGCTCTGAAATCGTGAGGTTTTATTTTATTTGTTTAATATTTAAAACAACAGACTTGACTTAGAGCCAGAATTTTGGAACTGGCTTTTGGGAAAGGATGTGAAGTTCTATTTACATTGAAGGTCAGAAAGGGCCTCAAAGCAGTTCTCTGCCAAGTTGATCAGAAAGTTTTGTGGTGTGTCACAAATACTCCCAGAGTGAGAGTACTTGTGGCACCGTCACTGCCACATAAAGACAGATCGCAGGGCTGCAGCTCAGTGGTCCACAAAGCAGGCTTTGCTTTCATGGTGTAATATAGAAAACAAACACAATATTTTCAGTAGATGAAGATAGAGGACTTCTTTGCAGCAGAACCTAAGGGTTAAGACTGTATCAGTTTCCCCTAAAACATCTGTGTGATCTATTTTGAGTTATTGGCATCCACAAGAATAGAACAGTAACCTAAGTTGCATGGGAGCTATTTAAGTGGCTTCTTTTTGATAAGCATATTTAAATCATTAAGGGAAATTTGAAGCATTTGTACTAAAACATGCATTTTAAAGTTTCCTCTTATGCAATTAAATTTTTTTAACTGGGAAGCTCGGGATTCTGGTAGACTCAAAGAAAATGGAAGTGAGCAAGACAGAAGTGGCCCCTGGCCTCATAGTGCTTCCAGTATATGTGGTATTCAGAAAAAGAAACTTATTAAAAGTGATAGTGGGGGGCCAATCAGTGGTTAATGGTGCAGGCACTGGAGAAACACTGCTACTTATTTAACCTTGGTTAGATTCCTGGAGAGCAACCTTAAGAATCTGTGTTTGTGACAAGCAAACCAAAGGCTTCCCATGTGTAGACCAACTGTGGCCACACGTTTGAGAAACTCTGCTCTTGAGAGCCGGCCTTGTGAATCCATGCCTATAAACACGCAACTGCCATAAGCTGGAAATAGGTCCGGGGCTGGAATCAGCCAGCACACATCTGTTAAAATATCAAGCTCATTTCCTACTACCACTCGTAACTAGCTGCTGCCTAGAGTACTTGAGGGCTTCTCCTCACCCCCTCATTCCCTCCCACCCCAAACTTCAGCTACCTGGCCTGATTCTTCAGGAGGCTCCCAATCAATTAGCAACCCAAGAGCCTGGCACAGCATGGGCCTCTGCTAGAGGGAAGTGGCCGAGGTATGTTCTAGAACAGGACTGACTAACAAATGGTTTTAACATTGTCCTTGAAAATGACTGATTTTACAGGAAAAACATGACAGCTCTGTTTCTAGATGAAGCGCGCACGCGCGCACTCACACGCACACACACACACTCAGCATACCATACCTCCCCACAGTCCTCCCTGAGGCATCTACAGCTGACTAACCACTTTACTAAGAGTCTTTCAATATAATTAATACCCAGCTTCTTTACTGAAGGGGAGAAAGAACAGATGACAATGGTTATGATGAATGAACTTCTCTGGTCTATTATTTTATAAGAAGCTACAGCCTTTTGGCAGTAGAAGTAATTCTCCAAGGCTCCAATGGAACCAGCAGAATCCGTGTCAAAATACAGCTCTGTAGGGAGAGCGAGCCTTCTTAGTTCTCTATGTTTATTGGGTGCCTGGGGATGTCTGCTAATTGTTTTTCAGTCTTCTAGCCTGAAGAAGTCATATTTCCCATGTTCATCTGTCTATGTCCTCATAGACAAGATCCTTTTAACAGTTAACAGTTGACATATTATGAAGGTTCTGTGCTCTCTGGTATGCAGGTTCTTTGCTTGAAGAGATTAAAACTATTTCTAACATTTTTCTGTTCCATATTTAAAAATTATTTTCAGGAGATGTTAGTCAAAGGATTCTGTGCCTTTAAATGTTCCCTTGGACATCATTAGCTCTGACTTTTCCAATTTGGAATGATTAATCACCTCACTCATATGCCAAGTCCTGGTTATTATAGCACTGCCCAGAGCTCTCCTGGCCAAAAGTTTCATCTCCCCTGGGATTGTCCTTGAGCCTTCAAAGTTTTCTGCAGGGTGAAGAGCATTTTACCTACTAAAGCATGGATTCGGCCTCTAGCTCTTCCACTAACCAGCTATGTGACCTTGACCAAGACTCTTAATCACTCTGTGGTACAATTTCTTCATCAGCGAGGATGAGGATAACAGCCACTAATACCTGCTGAGTTCTTATCTGCCAGGCATATTCTCCTCTCTTTACATGGACCATCCCATTAGGCAATGATTTTTTTTTTAGCAATTACTCTTTACCAGCTGCATTTTATGCACTGTCTCATTGAGTTCTCACAACTTTGTGAAGGAGCTATTTCTGTTATTCCCATTTTGCAGAAGAGAAGACTGAGCATTACAAAGGCCAAGTTTCTTGAGAAAGGCTTTCCTACAGTAAGTGAACCCAGCACAAAGTGATAAACAAGCCATTGTTGTAATTACATATATGCTATACTGCCCCAATCCAGCTGGTCTTAGAGGACAAGTAGAATTTAGACAAGTGGAGATGAGGGTCAACAGCAGTTTGACCAAAGGCCTGGTCTCAGCCAGTGCTTCTCAATGGGGGATAATTACCCACTCCGAAGGGGACATTCAGCGATGTCTGGAGACACTTTTAGATAGTCATGATTAGGGGATGCTGCTTACATTTCGTAGGTAGAAGCTATGGCTGGCCCTAAACATTCCACGTGCATAGGACAACGCCATGACCAAAAAACCTCTCTGGCTCCAAATGTCCATAGTGCCAAGGGTGAGAAACCTGGCTCTAGAGCAAGACTACCCTGTTTGTGCATCTGCAAAGAAAGAGACAACGGTGAACTCTTCTGGTGTTGCCTGGGTGCTAAAGTCTCCTCTCTGTCCACTAGGAAATGAAGAATTCAGAGTATTAGGAGATGGGCTTCAGTGAGGGTCAACAGGTCCCCTTGACAGCAAGCAAGACTTTGGCTTTTAATAATCAGTTTAGTGCACAAATGGGTTGAAGAAAAGATCTTCTAACTATGTGAGTTCTCACGTTTGCCGAGAAAACTTAGCAACTACTCAAAGGGGAAAAATTCCTGGATGCACGTTAGAATCATGCGGGAAGGTTTTTTAAATACTAGTGCTCAGGTCTCATTCCAGGAAATTCTGGCTAACAGGATCTGGTGTGACCTAGTTGGCCCAATGACAGCCAAGGTTGACAGTCACTTGCCATACTGGATCAAGGTGGGCTGTTGGTGAAGAGAACCTTGATGAAATAGCATTAGAGATGACTTTACCATAAAAAACAAAGCATCGTACATGGGACTTTAAAATACTTGCAACAGGCCCCAGCTGGGTGGCTCAGGTGGTTGGAGCCGCATTCCGTGCACCAAACCTTGACCGGAGGCAACCAACCAATATCTCTCTCTCATCTTGATGTTGCTCCCTCCCCACCTAAAATCAATGAAAACATGTCCTTGGGTAAGGATCAAAAAGTAAAACAAAATAAGATAAAATAAAATAAATTGTAAAAATACTTGCAATAGCCTTCCAGAAATGAATTACTTGAATCTAACCATGAGGAAATAGCAAACAAACCCAAAATGAGGGACATTCTACAGAACATATGGTTTGTATACTTCAAAAACGTGAATATGAGCCCTGACCGGTATGGCTGAGTTATTTGCGTGTTGTCCCGAAAAGCAAAAGGTCACCGATATTGGGTCCACTCCGGATCAGGGCACATGTCTAGGTTCTGGGTTCTGTACCTGGTCAGGGAGAGTACAACAGGCAACTGATCCATGTTAATCTCCCTATTTTTCTCCCTTTCTTTAATAAAAAAAAAAATGAGTATCAAAAACTGAGGCATGTTCAAGACTAAAACAGACTAAAGAAACATGGTAACTGAATGCAACACATGATGTGGATTTTCTTTTTATAAAGCACACTAATGGAACAATTGGTAAAAACTGGAAGTGGTTTATAGATTACTGTGTCTATCTTAACTTCCTGATTTTGATAACCATAGAGCAGTTATGTAAGAGAATGTCCCTGTTTTAGTAGATGTACACAAAGCTTTAAAGTTAAAAGCACATTTTATCTGCAACTTTTCAAGTGATTCAGAAGTTGTGTGTGGGGGTGGGGGTGGGAGGGATCAAAGGATAAGGCAGAGGTGATAAAATGTTAACATTTGGGGAATCTGGGTAATGGATACATGGGAGTTCTTTATATTCTATTCTCGCAGCTTTTCTATAAATTTTGAAATTATGCCAAAATACAAAGTTAAAATACCAAAATAGAAAGATCCTGTCTCTGAAGTCCCTTAGGACTAAGATCTGTGTCCATTTTTCATGAGTGACTTAGGTGACATCTTTTATGCAAAGAAAAAAGAATGGATGGAAATGCATGCGAGGTGGTCTGAAGGTTATGAATTTTTTTTTAACCATCAGAGAAGTTCCACTGTGTTTTCTAAGCTAAGAGATCACCTCCTGTAAGTGGGTCTCCTGATAGAGCTAAGTCATCTCTTCAGAGCCTCGTTCTTTGAACAACTAATGTTGAATCAACTTCATCTAAGTCAGCGTTATGGTGACTTGGTCACATAAGTGCTGCAGCTACTTTTAGCACTTTGTCCCAGAGAACTCAGTCCTCTTCTTAAATCTATTCATATTATGGGATGGAAGGACGGGGGAGTGGCTACTCAGGAAGAGAGATATAGATTAATTCATTAAATACTCGTATAATCCTCCAGAACATTTCCCTTCCCTTCCTGTCTGCCTTGCAGTCTGTTTGGCTGCTGTAACAAAAATATCACAGACTGGGTGCTTAAACTATAAACATTTCCCAGAGGAGGAACCCAAAAACCCAGAATTTATTTAGAAAAAAATGTGTACTTATTCTTACATTTAAACTTCAGTTGCCTTCAAAGTACTCTCCGTTTGAAGCAATACAGCTATCAAGATTTTTTTTGCACTGCTCAAAACAGTTTTTGAACTTGTGAATTCTGATGCCTTTTAACGCTCCTGCCACTTTTTATTTCATCCCTTCCACGTTGGCAAAATGTTTCCCTTTGGGGATATTTTTCACACAGGGAAACAAAATATAAGTCACTTAGGGCAAGAACAGGTGAATAGGGAGGGTGGGGCAGGGGGTCATGCCATTTTTTGGGGTCAAAACTGCTGAACACTCAGCGTGGGGTGGGCAGGTGTGTTCATAAATCATCCATCATGAAATGGGCAAATGGGTTGAAAGAGTCTTCAAAAAAAAAATCACTGAAGCCAAATGCAGCCTCTCACAACAATGCCAGCTGGTACACTGATACAGATCGGTTCCTAGAACACTCACCTAGCAGGAGAATCCTGTACTACAAGGGGCCTCCAGAAGATAATTCCAGTTTGGGGGGAGTCCCACCTCATATTTCTCATAGTCTGGAGTCTGAGAAGTCCAAGATTAAGGCACTCCAAATTTGGTGTCTGGTCAGAGCATCCTGGTTCATAGATAGCCACCTTCTTGCTGTGTCCTCACAGGGTAGAAGCAATGAGAGAGCTTTTCTGGAGTCTCTTTTATAAGGGCACGAATCCCATTCATGAAAGCTTCACCCATATGACCTAATCAACTCCAAAAGCCCCACCTCTAAGCATCATCACATGAGGGGTTAGGATTTGACATAGGAATTTTGGAGGGACACAAACATAGTTTATAACCCTGCCCCATCTATGCCTCCTTCTGGCATAAATTTTTTTAAAAAATAGGTGAAGAAACGGGTACAGGCACTGTTCCTTCTTTATAGACAAGAAGATATGAAACAAAATAAAAAGCTATTTTCCAGAAAGTGAAAAAGTAACGGAAATGAGCATTTCTTAGCATAAAGGTGATTGTCTATTTTGGAAAAAAATCAGTTTTTAACTGTTCTCTGTGATCCTCAGGTGGGGCAACCACGCATCTCACTTAGCTCAGTGCAGCCCTGGTGGGTACTGGTCCTCCTGGCATGATTAGCAACGCCTCATTCTGTACTCATGCATTTCCCAGTTTGGATACTAACTTCTAGTCATCCACCTGTAGAGAAAGCCATTTCCATCTCACCTGGGAGAATAATTTGCACCAAGGGTGGTATTACTCAGATCATTTTGCCTCATAATAGAAAAATTAACCTGTAAATAACCATGTGGAAATGTGAACCCATTTGGGATAGAACAGAGATGGATATAAAAATAGAAAGTAAAGACATTCTCCAAATGTAACAACAAAAGACTTGAGGGCAGAACGTCAGTTGAATCTGACTTTTGTTTCTCTGTCTTTTTTCCTTCACCGCCATTCTAAATTATTTTTTACAGAAGGAAGCCGTGTTTCCTGCTCACCCTTGCAGACAGAGCTTCACATTCTCATCCCGCACTTGTGTCCCGTTTCCACAAAAGGGTCGGGCAGTGCTGATAGTATCTGCTCAAGACGTTAATGAAACTCACATCAAGTTTCGGGGGAAGTCAACCAAATGTCTGTTGGAGGCTGCCACTGGCTGCCTCTTTGGCTTTCGACCAACTTCTGTCCCGGTCTAGCTCACAAAATGATGCACACGCTAACTGGGAAGCAAAGGCTCCATCGAGATGACATAAATTGTAGCCGAGGCACAGCCAAAGGGATGATTTAATATAGTCCAGAGACTTTTCGGTGCAATTTTCACTCCCATTCTTGAGCTTTGAAAAAGTGTGACTGCAATTGAAATTATTTACGGGAGTGTGGGACGGCTTCTTTCAAACACAAACAGGCTTTCGTATTTAAAGTGCTCCCCAAAGCAGCATTCGGTGGGAAAGACTGTGTTGTAGCTCACAAGATCAGAGAGAGGGACGGTTTGACTATGACAAGATTAGGATGTAAACACACTCATCCTGATTTAGCTAAGGTAGATTACCGTGTCTCACGGATGCCTCTTTTGATGGAAGAACACTTAACTCCTGGGGCCACAGAGCCCCTGGCTGTGGCCACACCTCATCCGCTCCTTGCTACTCCATGTGGCTTGGCTCTCCTCACAGAGTATATGGGGGCAAAAACTGCCCCTCCGTGTGCGCCGCTGATGCTCCCGACTGAAGGCAGATGTTACAGGCTCTGGTCTGACCCTTAGGAAATCTTGTATGGTGTATTAAGATATCCAGTAGAATTCTACACATCAAACCTTGACCAGCATTTTTTTTTTCTCTTGAACACTTTTTATTTGGGAAAAGAAACTAACTCACTGAAATAGCAATGAATTCATAGTGAATGTTCCTTCTCCGTTGTTATATTTGTGGAACATCTTCCATATTTTAAGAAATTGTCTTAATCTGTTTTTATTATTTTAAATGTATCCTTTGCATGGACAGAGCATAAGAAACCAGCCAGGCTCCAAGAGCTAATGGTGGGGAAGAAACTGTGTTTCAGCAGCTGTGTAGTAGGGAGGGTCCTAGTGCTGTGGTCATCTCAGAAGCTTCTTGTCATCACTGGCCTCTGATTTCCAGACTTACAGAGTAGGTGATGCTTATACTAAGCTAACAAAAAGTCGTTCATGACTTTTCGTGACAAGCTAGTCAAAGAACAACAGTGATTATGTGTACCATCCAACAGCTTAGACAAGGCCTGTGTTTGGGAGGAGATGGTGGAGCCAAGGCTGGTCTTGGCAAACTCACCAACTGTTTTTTGCACTGCAAGTGCATTCTCATCATGTGCTCTAGAGGACTATGGAAGGATAGACTTCATGGGCTGGAGCCTCAGGGATTAGAGGCAAAAATGTCCTCTATTTTTGGCAACCAAAATATGTGCTGTGAAACCCTAGACTGTTGATTGTCAAAACATCATCTTAGCCACTTCTGCCTTTTCTTGCACTTGCCACAGAGCTTTCCTCAGTCAGTTTAGACCACCTCCAAACCGATGTTGAGTTAAAAGCCCTTACACTTGGCCTATCAGACGTCCACTACTGTATCCTCAGGCTGCTGCCGCAGGTGTTTGCATCCATCTGTCCTGGCATGAAGTGTCCATTGCTCCTGTTAAAAGTCTCTGAGATTACTCTCTAGTCTTCTTGTCCCAACAACAGTGTAGGGCTTCCTGCCCTCCCTCCCTACATCTGTGCTCCTCTTGGAAGAACCCAAAAAAGTATTTAAGTCCTTCCATGACTATAGCTATGAGAAATCTCTGCCTGAACGTTCCACACACCCATGTCCAGTCTGCTGTTCCTGTACAAACTAGGATGTGGGAGGGGGTCCTCAGCCTTGCTTTCCTAGAAGCCCCTCTCCCCCAGGTGCTGTCTGTTCTCAGATCTCTAAACTCAGCTGGGGATCTTGGAATACTACTCACCCCTGGGAGGTTGGACCAAGAGTGAAGTAGGATGTAGGTCCCCAACTCAGACACATACCAGCATGTAACTATATTGCTCTCCTCTCCAACTTCCTTGTCTGAAGAAATTCATCATCTTTGATGGGAACTGACGCTGCACATATTCTTCTAAATATTTTATATTGAACTCAAAAGCTGAGAATCTGACCCCTTGGTTTTCTTACTTCCACAGTTAAGGGAGCAGATGGCCTACATTTAGCACCAAATAGAGTAATGGGATTTCGAGAAGAAACCATCATGTAGGACATTCCTCAACAAATACAACCAACATTCCAAAACCAGAACCTCAGTGAATGTTTTGCCGTGTTTATCAGTGTTTGTAGATTGAACCCCTCCTTGTCTAAATTAAGCTCTGTGTTAATCTTTGAATCACAAATGACAGCTAAAATGCTGCTGGAAAGGAGATGATAAAATAGTCACAGTCTGTCTTTGCTTGCTGCAAGATCCACAGGCAATGTCCATGCTGTGCCCTGCTCAGCCAAATGCTCGTCATCATCTTTCTCAGCGTTGTGTGCATCCAGCCTTTCACAGAGCTGACTGCAGGCCACCTGTGCCCTGGGAGCCGAATGCAGGGGGCAGGCGTGTTCATAACAGAAACACACAAATCATGCTGGGGTGTGTTTGTTTGTTCCTCATTCTTTCAGCTCCTAAATTGTAGATGATCATGATTAACAAACACAACAGCCGCAATCCATTTGGAGAACTTGTCCATTCCATAGATGGACGCAGCCATTCAGCTAGTCTGTGTTGACTTTTTTTATTTTAAGAAATACTTTTCTTATTGTTGTTCAAGCATAGTTGTCCCCATTTTCTCCCCATCACTCTCCCCCTCACCCCCACCTCCCACCCTCAATCCTACCCCCTTTGGCTTTGTTCATGGATCCTTTATACACGTTTTCTGATGACCCTTCTCCTTTTCCCCGTTATTCCCCTCCCACCTCCCCTCTGGTTACTGTCAGATTGTTCTTTATTTTAATGTCTCTGGTCATATTTTGCTTGCTTGTTTGTCTTTTGATTAGGTCTGTTGATTAACATCTTTTCTGTACTATATAAGGACAAAATACTTTAATGTTTGTGAGATACTTACGATCCCATTTATATCTGTGTATGTATATGAGCCATGCATTTTTAAACTCCTGCACAAAAAGATTTTTAAAATGTAATAAAAAAGTATGGTAATAATTTTCAGTTATTCTAACTAGAATGAAGAGATTAACTTCAGCAAAGGAAAATTACTTAAGCTCCTTAAGTCTTATTGTCTTTATCTGAAAAGAGGTAATAATAATAATAATAATGTTTCCCCTACATACCTAGGAGGCTTGTGCGCATCATCAATATAATTTATAAAAAAGCTATATAAAATATGAAAAAGCAATGTAAAATCTCTGAAGTGCAAAATCCTGCTGTGGATGTTACCATCATCACCATCATTAACAGTAAGCAGTACATAGACGTGTTTTCATGGATGGAACTGGGAGAGCAGATAAATTCTGAATTGCATGCCTTCATCTTTAGTGAAAGGAGAAAAAAAATTTTGAAAGCCTGTTGGCCCAATTGCTCCAGTGGCAAAAACAAACAAACAAACAAAACTCCAGAATATTGGTACCATCAGGAAGGGCACTTAGAAAATCAGAGTGAGCACGGGCTGCCCACGTCCAATATCTGGAACACCAGGTCCTGAAATGATGACAGCACAGTCTGGTTGCCATTCCTTGAGAAAAACTTAGCCAAGGTCAACAAAGCCATTAAGCTGGGCAGGTAAAATATTCTAGGCCATTTTAAAACATTAGGTGCCCTCACACTCAAACAAAAAACAAATGCTACAGTGGAAGATGCTTACCCAGGGGACCTACATAGTCGTTATTCACTATATCTCAGCACAGCAAAGCCAGGAAACCTCAATTTAAAACTTACAAAAGCCAGACCTAGAACCAAAAAAAAATCTATATTCTTATAGAAGGATCTACTGAATCTGGAATAAACTTACAGAACTAATATTTTCTATGAGTGATACAGGCTAAAATATTCTTTTAATTCAAAAAGTCTTGTTTTACTTTTAATAACATATATGTTTTTACTAATAATGGAAGTATTCCATATTCATATAAAAATGATAAAGAATATTGAGTTTTATAACAAAAATATTTTCACATCTTGATGTACATTTTCCTAGTTGTTTTCTTTCTTGTGAAATTTATTACATAGTATTTATATAATATATATGCAACTTGTGAAGGTAATAAAATAAGCCCTCATAAGCCTGCCTACAACCTTACTCAGGAATCGGTCATTGCTCCTTATCTCAAGGGATGAATGTTGTTGTTTCATGAGAGAGGTAGGAATAGAAAAATAGGTGCAGCCAGTATGGAAATGATTATGGGGATGCCTTTAAAAATTAGAAATAGAACTACCATGTGACCCAGCAATCCCACCCCTGGGAATAGGTTTGAAGGAGATGAGACCACTATCTCGAAGCGATGCCTGCACCCCAGGGCCACCGCAGCATGATTTACAGTATCCAAGACACGGGAACAACCTGAGCGTCCGTCCACAGAGTAATGGATAAAGAAGTGTGGTAGTCCTGCACAATGGAATATTATTCAGCCATGGAAAAGAAAGAAATCCAGGCATTTGTGACAGCACGAATGCATGTTGAAGACATTATTTTAAGTGAAACAAAGAACAGATTGGTGGTTGTCAGAGGCAGGGCTGGGCTGCGGGAGGGGAAGATGCTGTGCCGACTTTGTTAAATGCAACGGGTGAGTTCTGGGATGTAATGTACGTGCAGTGACTGCAGTTAATACTATTGTATTGTATATTTGAAAGTTGTAAAAGCAGAGTTCTTAAAATTTCTCACCACACACACAAAAAAAGTAACAATGTGAGAGGATTGATGCATTCACTAATACTCTTGTGGGAACATTTTGTAATACGTACATGTACCAAATCATTATGTTGGGCAGTTTGAATTTATATCTTAATTATATGTCCATATGTTTCAGTTAGACTAGGAGAAAATAAAAGACCCTTACTTTTTAAAAAAAGTACATAGTCAAAGGAGGATAGGATAGTCTTTCCAAGCTGGAAGTGAGAGAGACCTCCTAAAGCTATAACCTGCATTAGCTTCACTGAGAAGCTTTTGGTGATTGTTAAGCTGTTAATACTTTGCTGTGTCCATCTTATTAGCAGTATCGGCTATTCTGGATAGCAATGGGCAGCACTATGTAAGCGCTTGAAAAAGTTACGCTATGTTGAAAAGGGCCCCAGACAAACGTTGGCGTTAAAACCCCTGCCCCACTGTGGCTAGCCCAGTGGCTTTAGGCAAGGTCCTTAATCGTCTCCACAGTTAGTTCTGTCTGTAAAAAGGGATGATATGTCACAGTTTCAATGATATGATGCTTAAACCAAAATGCACTTAGCACAATTTTGCTCTTCATTCTGGCTATATATTCAACACTCACCAGTTTTTCAGAAATGAGGAAATAATAAAACCTAAAAAACAGAGTCCCAGTGTGTTAATTCACCATGATATGTTTCTTTCCACGTCCCCAGGATAATCACGAACATTATCCAAGTTATACCTACTGCCACTTGCACACATAGGGGAAAGGAAGCTGGAACAAAAAAAGGAAGCCAGCACTTGCCTACCTTGTGTCCAGTGCTGCACAAATGTCTTATCAGCCAGTGTTTGGCAGTGTCCTTTAGAATTGTCCTTATGGAGATGCAGGAATGGAAGCTCAATGGGATTAAGTGCTGGCCCTAGGTCACGCACTGTGTTTGTTTTCTATGGCAGCGTAGCTGTGATGGTAAATTTCATGTGTCAACTTGACTGGGCCATGGTGCCCAAATATTTAGTCAAAGATATTCCAGATACTTCTGAACATTGAATGAAACTAACATTGAAATCAGTGGACTTTGAGTAAAGCAGATTATCTCCATAATGTGGGTGGGCCTCATCCAGCCAATTGAAGTCAATAGAACAAAGACTACCTTCCCCAACCAAGAAAGAGTCCTGCCAGCCAGTTGTCTTTGGACTCAAACTACAGGTCTTCCCTAGATCTGCAGCCTACTGGTCTACCCTGTAGATTTTTTTTAGATTCACCAAGCCTCCGTAATCACATGAACCAGTTTTTAAAATTTGATCCTTATTGTATTTTTCCCATTATAGTTTAGTCCCCCATATACCTACCTGCCCCCTGCAATCACCACACTATTGTCCATGTCCATGAGTCCTTTTTCCTTTTTTCTCAGAACCATTTAAAAATAAATTTCTCTCTCTCTCTCCCCCCCCTTCCCCTCTCTCTATACACAAAGACACTTACTCTGTATATGCATACGCACACACATCCCATTGGCCCTGATTTGCATAGCGTGGAGCAGTTAGGACCCAGATATGGGTTAACCGGGTTTTCTGACTCAGGGACTCTCACAAGGTTGCAGTTACAGTGTTGGCTGGGGCTACAGTCCCCAGTTATGAAGTTATAAGTGGAAAAGAAAATGTTCCTAAGTTCACTTAATAGTTGTTGCCCAGATTCAGCTCCTCAGAGGCTATTGGACTGGGGCCTCAGTTTGTCTCTGATTGTTGGCTGGAGCTTACCTGCGGTTCTTTGTCATGTGGGGCTCCCCAGAGAGTGGCTCAGGAGGCGCAGCTAGCTTCATCAGAGCAAGCCAGTGAGAAGACCCAAAGAGACGAGCTCAGCCTGACTCGAGCCTATCATCTCCTTCATGCCCTCTGAGACCTCAGAGAGACTGGGGGAGTTCCTCTGCAGGAATCCACAACCCAGGGGTCACATGGTAGGCAGGTACAAAGCAGAGAAAATCGACCGGCCTTAAATAATCCTCCAGATCATGGTGAGGCACATTGCCACTCAGCAAAGTCCTGGGCATTCTTTGTTTTTTAAGTCTATTTTATTGACTTGGCTATTACAGTTGACCCTTTTTTTCTACCCGTTATTCCCCTCCACCCTGCACCCCCCCACACACACCAGCATTCCCCTCCCTTAGTTCATGTCCATGGGTCATACATGTAAGTTCTTTGGCTTCTCCAGTTCCTATGCTATTCTTAACCTCTCCTGTCTATTTTGTACCTACCATTTATGCTTCTTATTCCCTGTACCTTTTCCCCCATTCTCCCTGCCCCCTGATAACCCTCCATGTGATCTCCATTTCTGTGATTTTTGTTTCTGTTCTAGCTGTTTGCTTAGTTTGTTTTTATTTTTGTTCAGTTGTTGTTAGTTGTGAGTTTATTGTCATTTTGCTGTACATAGTTTTGATCATCTTCTTTTTCTTAGATAAGTCCCTTTAACATTTCATACAATAAGGGCTTGGTGATGATGAACTCTTTTAACTTGACCTTATCTGGGAAGTGCTTTTTCTGCCCTGCTCTTCTAAATGATAGCTTTGCTGGATAGAGTAATCTTGGATGTAGGTCCTTGCCTTTCATGACTTTGAATACTTCTTTCTAGCCCCTTCTTGCCTGCAAGGTTTCTTTTGAGAAATCAGCTGATAGTCTTTGTAGGTAACTGTCTCCTTTTTCTTGCTGCTTTTAAGATTCTCTCCTTATCTTTAACCTTGGGTAATGTAATTATGATGTGCCTTGGTGTGTGCTTCTTTGAGTCCATCTTGTTTGGGACTCTCCGAGCTTCCTGAACTTCCAGGCATTCCTATAGCCCTCAGAGTCTGGGTCTCTTCTCCAGAGTACCCAACACACAGTACTGAAACCTGCCTTAGCAACTTTGACTCCACCTTGAATTTTCTGGGAATACACACACACACACACACACACACACACACGCGCGGCATGATCGTTATATATAGTGATATGGTCTATGTGTTCCTGTTCATCCTCTCAACACGAAGTGTGACTACATTCCTTCAAATTCAGGACTCTGAGCCCTGTGCTTCCTGCTGTGAAATAACTTCTTTTTTCTTGGAGTCTTCCTCCTCTGATGCATCCAAAACCCAGTTGTCCGTGGGGTCAGTTCTTGTTGCTCTCACCTCAGCTAAGTGAAGGGTGAGAAGCCAGCGCAGGCTGCTGAGGAATTCTGCCTCAGCAGCACCTTTGTTGACTTTAGAACAGGAGGGTGTTTTTTCAAGGACAGGACACTACTACCCTCACTGGTGGGCAGTAGCTTTTCAGGGGTCAGGAGGGAATGAGGCAGGTGTCCTCCCAGGAATCATGTGCCACCACAGGACTGGGCACCCAAGGAGACAGCTTCTTCAGCTTTTTCTTAGCTCCCTAGAGCCCACACTTACACAGCCACCTCCCCCCAGGTGTCCCCATAGCACGTGTGGGGCTGGGTCAGGCTGTCCCCCGTGCTGGTCAAGGTACGCTCCACAGACACTGGTGGCTGCCCGCATCACAGCAGTGTGCGGTAGAAGTCAATGAAATAACAGGAGATTCCCAGTATGGTGTTTGATGTTACGTCAGAACTCAATTATAAGTTCCCTTCTTGGAACTGAAAAATGAGTGAATAAAAAGGATACTTTTTTTAAAAGTTGGTGGTTAATGCTATGTCTTTAAAGGGAGTTATGAAGGTATTCCTTGGTTTATCTGTTTTTTTTTTTTTTAGTGTTCTCTGAACTTACTATTAGATTGAGCCACATGAAATTGCTAAGATTTGAAGGTTTTTAACCTCCATAAAATGAATTTCATGTGGTTCAACCTCATATAGTCTTGTCAAGAAGTCACTGGTGCACTTCTGGCTAAATATAGTAGGCTTAGAAGGTGTTTAACTACTCTCTGTATCCAAATCTCTCTGAAATGGCAGGAGCAAAATATAACAAGAAGAAGCAATGTATGGGATTGGGAATAAGGGAAGTGTCCCAAGAGGATCAGAAGCCCTTCTGGAAGACAGCAGGCAGATGGGCTCCGACAGGCCAGCGGCCGCTGCTGCCAGGGACGGCTCCTGCTCCCAGAGCCTGGGAGCACCCAACTCGCTGAGGGTCACACAGGCTACTCAGGTGAAACAGCACAGCTTCCCCAGGGCAGCCACCTTCACACCCTAAGCCTCAGCATTTGCTCCCAGGCTGACCCTGTGAGTAAACGATCATTAAATGAACTTGAGGTTTGTTGAAGCATCAGGGAGCTTGAGGCCAAACAACTTCCAAAATGACTCCAGAGCAGCTCTGCCTACAGCAGGCTCTGCACTGGGCTGGAACAAAGTCACCCTAGTTTGCTTGTCCTGGGATCCTGCACTCATGCCTTCTCCCATGCTCTGTGTCCTGAAGCCTGTCGGGACATCCCACCCAGGAGCTCTCAGAGTCCTGCAGGTCCTCCTGCACACGGGAGGCATGCATTCCCCTTTCTCTGGAGTGTTGGCAGCTGAAGGCCCCCAGCTGAAACCCCTGTGGGAATGGACTTCAGCCAAGGAGAGGGGGGAGTCACCTCGCGATGGCCATTCCCCTTCTGTGGGCACAGCCCCCATCCAATGACGCTTCCAAGGGAAGCAAGGTCCTGAACTGGGGCTGCCTTTGAGGGGCCAGGCCTCCCCGCATTGCTGCCATGGGACCTATTGAGCCCTTTGTTGGGACTACAGGTCTAATGCGATGGCAAAACATATGCATGTTGGACGATGCAGTGACTCAGAATGTTTACCAGCTGTCACCTTTGTGTGGGAAGGGAAATGTTTTCCCACGTACCAGAAAACAGTACTCCAAGAAAGAGGAAGATACGCAGGATGGCAGAACTAGCCCAGGATTGAGAGGAAATGAAATTTTGTTGTGACCATTGTATAACAGGCCTTCACCTTAAACTGAATCAGTTGAAAGTGGACCAGCAATTCAGAGGGTTCTGTGATGAAAGATGCAAATCATATAACTAGGAACCTGGAGGTACAATTTTTGTGGTGTTACTAATGAAATAAAGGCTTTTGTTTCTTTTCTTCAGTAGAAATAGAAAGGCATGTACAAATTCTAGAAAGAAAAAATGAGGTAGTCAGGAAAAATGATGAAGCAAAGGACGTTTTATGCTATTGATGCAGTGAAAGAAATAGTGTTTTTCTGAAACAATAAATGCAAACCACAGGCTAAGAAACTTAAGAGGAAGGAGAATTAGTCATGGATGAGTAGTTCTGGTCAATCTATTTTATGCTTATTGTACATAATGGTCATAGTTACTTTGCTGTACTATTTTTTTTCCTATGAGAGTTTTTGTTACTTTTACATATTTTACAAATTTGTGTTTTCTGTTATTTCTTTTCTTTAGTAGGCATAGGTTCTTTTTCAAATTAAATAATAGGGGTTTTAAATGTTTATATAGATATCAGCATTATTTTCTGATTTTCATGACACTTAGATTTCATACCTGAGAGCGTAAACCTATTGTTCTTAAGACTTTTTATTTAAAACTTTAGAAGGTTCCTTTAGGAGAATATTTCCCATTTTTGAAGAAGCCTTTTTTTTTTTTTGAAAGTTAACAATTTCTTATTTATCTTTAATTTTTCTGATAAATTTAAGTAAAACTGATAAATGTAATGTTTTTATTTAATAAAATGTTAACGTGATTTTCTTTGATGGCTGGGGTCATTTTCATCCTTATATTTGTGTGTGTGTTTTACCTGGTCTACCGTGACCATGTTGCTTTCTAAAGAGAGCAACAATAATCCTTTCAAGTGACAAATCAGGTCAGATCTAGAACTTGGCAAATAGATGTGAATTAGGGGCCTGGAATTACTGCCACTTGCCCTTAATCTTTTATGAATCACTTAACCTCTTTTGGCCTTGATTCTAAGAAATGGAAAATTGGGGTGAAATTTATATTTGAAGCTTTCTAAAAAAAATAATTTATCATCACAGACCTGTGTTTCTTAGGGAATATCTGATTTCCAGGACTACACCTCTGAAAATCTTTGGATTCTTCAAAGCCTTGCATTATTCACAAGGTCAAGATGTATCAGAGGAGACCCTTGATATTAAATGTCGCTGTAATGTCCTTGGGTTTAGTGTGTCTGTCTGCACACTCGAGTCCCAAGTTTCACTGCGCTTTTGCCTCTGACTGGTGATAAGGCCTTGAGAGTGTCATCTCACGGCCCTGTGCTTTATGCCTTTCAACTTGCAGGTGAAACGGTCGGAGTAAGTTGCCTCGACTGTCGCTTCTAAAGATAAAGGTTAAAGTGATGCTGAAGAGAAAACTTGAGCACTGTGAATTTGGGGGAAAAGTAATTAAAACTGAATGTGATAAGGAGGTTTGATGCTCACACTCATGTTGAGTACGGTGTTATTCATATGTTTGTACTTCTTGGTCTCAAATGGACTAAGTGACATGCCACAGAAATAAATTGTCCTGGGTGTGCATATGGCAGACTGGGATTCACATTATTGACTGGGTGAGGCCAAACCTTGTGCCTCTTAAAAACCTTTCCAGGTTTTTCTTCACTTTTTTATGGGAACCTCCAACACAGTGCCTCACCTACCCAATGGGTTCCCTCCTATATAGTGGGAAAAGAGCCCATTGAAAATAAAAACTTGCAAAGAACAATACAATAATCAAAGTAAAAACAATATAGTGGTTGTAAATATAAAACAATCAACAGGAGCAACTGCTAAGCTCAATTCTATAAATGTATGAATGAATGCAAAGAATGAAAACCTGCTAACACCAGAGGACAGCACTGTGATTCCCAGGAGCACAATTACATGAATCAGTTTATTCGCTAAGTCAGGAAGTTCTTAGTCTCAGATGGTCCAACCCACATCTTCTAATCTGGTACTTCTCAAATGTAAAAGGGACACCACTGATCATCTGGGGCTTTTGTTGAAATGCAGATTCTGAATCAGCAGGTCTCAGGGTTTGGGTCCTGAGATAACACCTACTTGACAAGCCCCCAAGGCCGCCTGCGGCTGCTGGTGGTGGTGCTCTGCGGTGCACAGGTTGGACTGTCAGGACCACGTACAGCACAGAACAGTGTCTGCACTTCAGCAGGTCTGGGAAGTGTTAGCAGTGATTAGGATCGCTGAGAGGTTCGGATCCCCACTCGCTGCGTGTCTGGTGCAGCAGCACCAAGAGTTGTGCAGCACATTTTTTTAAATATCTGACTAGAATCCTTTGATAAACTCATTTATGGATTTTAGTTACCCTAAAAATTGATTCTGTGACTCCCTCACTAGATTACAATAAGTAGACCTTAGTGGGAAGAAAGTCTATGGTCTGTACATGGTTTGCTGCTGAGAACTGCAGGTGAGGCTTACCTGTTCAGATAGGAGCCACCCATCAGGAGGGTCACCACATCTTTCTAGTGGGCTGAGGACCACAGTTTCAGAATCAGTGATTCAGGGATTAGCCAGTTGGTGAGCACATAGCCAGTGTGCCCAGGACATCCTGAGGTCACAGCATAATCAGTAGCAGCCAACCCCTCGTCAAAGTCTTGGCTTCAGCAATGCATTGTACAGTGATCCTAATTATAGTGATGACAAGTTACCGGCTTCATTCAGGTTACTGCCTCTCCACAAACTTTCTATCACATTCAGAGAAGAGAATTCTTAACCAAATCATCCCTCTTGGCTGGCCATGGTATGGGCTCTAAGTCAGGCTTATGTTCAACAATCCTGAACTTTTGTGTGTAACACACACACATGTGTGACACAATTTGCAGATGCTTCTCATATGAACTGCCTACATGAATCTCTCTTCCTTTTGATGGGCAAAGCTTCTTTTAGGGTTCTGACCATTTTTCTAGGCTTATACAGATATTCTTTACACTGCTGCTGGTCCATGAGATATGTATGAGCAAAACTGGCTGAAGACAAAAGATGTAGCCAACTCATTGGGTGAGATGCAACAATAGGAGATAAACCATATCAGCCCAACCTCTCCCTTCCATAGGTGGGGTAGCCTGGAGATTAAGACTGTACCTCCAGGTACCAGACTCTCTGGAATGAAATCTGCATTCTGTCAGTGACTGGCTGGCCATATTAGGCAAACTGTTGAATCTCTTTTACCCCATCTCTTTATCTGCTTCATAAGCTCATCGTGAGAATGAAATGTGTTATCATGTGGAAGGTGCTTAGGGAGGGTTGGCACATCAAAAGCATTTGCTCCTTAGCCATTCTTAGCCATACCTATTTGCTGTCTCCTAAATGTCCAAGCAAAAATATAACCACTGAGCAAAATTGCAATCCAACATTATGCTAAATGTTAGCTACAGCTGCAGAGCTGGTCCACGTGGTCGGTGTTGACGGTCATATTTCCATTTGGAACAATGCCTTCTTTGGGTATCTTGCATCCCAACTTTGTGTTGGGTTGAAACAATCATTTTAGTTTCAAATCTCAAGGAATTTGAGCAAAAGAGATTTACTTTTATATCAGGTTTTTTAATCATTAACATGTATTTCTTTTATATCACTACATAAAGAACAGAGAGAGCAGAACCTAAACAAAATTAAAAAGGTATAATTGAGAGGAGGAACAGGAACAGTAAGGAAGACTATTAGGAGCAAAACAAACTGTGGACTTGCACATAGGTAGACACACCTCACCTTAGTTGCACAACCAGGAGAAGGAACACAACTAACTTAAAAACAAAAAGCATGGGGGGGTGGGGGAAATGGGGACAACTGTAATTGAACAGCAATTTAAAAAACACCCAGAACTGCCAGAAAATCACAGAAAAACACCCAGAAGTGTACGGAAGTAACCAAGGATTTAAAGCAGCTATATTCATCCAGATGGGTAGGAGGGGCTGAGACAGGGAGTTGGGGTGGAGGGGACTCACTGTGGCAGCAGCAAGCCTGGGGTGGAGAGGTGGAGAGGCAGAGAGGCAGTGGCAGCTGTTGGAACAGGCAGTCCCATATTCATGTGTGGTGGATAAAAATCAGGAAGACACCTTGTGAGTGAGCAAGCCCAGCCCCAGGCCAGACCACGCAGCCCAGGGCTCTAGCAATAGAAAAAGAAAGCCTCATAACTTCTAGCTGTAAACTCAGCGGGGTTTCAGGTGGTGGAAGAAACTGCTGATTTCTCAGGACAGCAGATGAAGGGGTGCCAGTTGCATATGGGAAGTGGGCGAAGTGACTGGAAATGGGGTGAGAGCCAAGCAAACCCCCAGAAATCAGCCAGCATTGCCCACTCTTTGACTCCTGCTCCTCACACAGAGGCACGGTTGTCCTGCCCTGGTGAATACCCAAGGCTCCACCCCACATGACTTAACAGGTGTGCCAAAAAGGAATCAAAGCATCTCTACCTAGTACACAGATGCAGGGAGGCTGCCAAAATTAGAAGAAAAAGAAATATGGTCTGAATGAGGGAACAGAACAGAACACCAGAAAAAGAACTAAGCAATGATGAGATACCCAACCTATCAGACCCAGAGTCAAAACACATGTGGTCAAAATGCTTGAAGATCTCATTGAATATGGCAAAAGCATAAGGGAAGAAATGAAGGCTCTACTAAGGGAAATAAAGGATAATCCTCAGGAAACCAACAGTGAAGGGAAGGGAGCTGGGATTCAAATCAATGATTTGGAATATAAGGAAGAAATAAACATTCAACCAGAACAAAATGAAGAAACAAGAATTCAAAAAATGAGGAGAGTTAGGAAGACTCTGGAAAATCTCCAAAAGGGCCAACATCTGAATCATAGGGATGCCAAAAGGAGAAGAGAAAGAGCAAGAAATTGAAAGCTTATCTGAAAAAAATAATGAAAGAAAGCTTCCCCAATTTGGCAAAGGAAATAGACGTACAAGTCCAGAAAGCACAGAGAGTCCCAAACAAGTTAGATCCAAAGAGGTCCACACCAAAACACATCATAACCAAAATGCAAAAGATTAAAGACAAGAAGAGAATCTTACAAGAAGCAGGAGTAAAGAAGAGTTACATAAAAAGGAGTTCCCATAACACTATCAGCTGATTTCTCAAAACAAACTTTTCAGGCTAGAAGGGAGTAGCAAGAAGTATTCAAAGTGATGAAAAGCAAGGACCTACAATCTAGATTATTCTATCCAGCAAAGCTATCATTTAGAATGGAGGGGCAGATAAAGTGCTTCCCAGACAAGGTAAAGCTCAAGGAGTTCACCATGACCAAGCCCTTATTATATGAAATTTTAAAGGGACTTATTTAGGAAAAAGAAGAAGATCAAAACTATGAACATTAAAATGACAACAAACTCACAACTATCAACAACTGAATCTAAAAAAACAAAAACAAACTAAGCAAACAATAGAACAGGAATAGAATCACAGTTATGGAGACCATTTGGAGGGTTATCTGCTGGGAGGGTGAAGAGGGCAAAGAGGGGGAAGGTATAGGGATTTAGAAGCATAAATGGTAGGTACAGAATAGCCATGGGGATGTTAAGAGCAGTATAAGCAATGGAGAAGCCAAAGAACTTACATGCACAACCCATGGACATGAACTAAGGGGGGGAATCGCTAGAGGGAAGAGGGAACTGGGTAGAGGGGGCCAAAGGGGGAAAAATTAGGAAACTGTAATACTGTAATGAATAAAACATACTTTAAAAAAAGAACCAACCAATGAGTAAATAAATTGAATAACGATAACAACAAAATGCAAATGCCAGTTCAATATCATGGGAAAAATAAGCTAAGGGTACCACACTGCCTTTGAAAAGCTTACTTTGTCTTATGACAAATGGCAAAATGAATGTATTAAATTTTAAATTGCCTCTCTTCAGAAGGATGTGATATGGGACATATTTAGGATTTAGCCCTTTAATTTCACATTAAACATACTAAAAATGTCCTCATCAATTATTGACAGCTCAGTATAAAAACAGAGGCTTCACTTCAGTCTTGAGAAGATAGAACACTACTTGTTTTTGGAAGTACATTTCCTACCTCATTTAACTACAACATAGCGTGGCATTCAGGAAAGAAGTAACTTCCTGAATTGGAGTTCACGCTGGTGCGTCATTTGTCCTATCTGCACCAGCAGGTCCATGACCTGTCATTCAGAATTCAAGTGAAATGCAGTCCGTGGGGCGTACTGCTAGGAAAATAAACGTTGTAAGAAACACAAAGGACCTTTAAAATAATAAAATCTCAAATATCATTTGTTTCACTTTTTGTTACAATTTCCTAGTATTTACTAGCAGTGTGAGTGGCCATGCCTAGGGAAACTATTATTTTTGTCCTCTCCTTCCTCAGGGCCCCAAAAGATAGCTACATCTGACCTCAGCTATATCTATAAATCCTTTGATTTATAGGTGTCCTGCCTGTAACAAAAGCTTCCTCAAAAGGCTCCCACCACCACTCGTTTCCACATGTCAAAATCCCACCCATCTTTCATGCACCATTTCTCCTCTGAAGCCTCTCTTCACACCCACCCCATACACACACACACACACACACACACACACACACACACACACACTTTGATGACATTATTCTGAAAGGAGATTTCATAGTGTTTTTTAAAAATTAAAGGAACTATAGATGAAACCTAGAAGGAGAAAGGGTATACAGGGAGAAGGGGTCAAGAAAGGCTTCTAGAAAGAAATGTGTTCACTTTGATTTTGGGCTTCCTAGGATCATATGGAGAATATTAATCCATGTGTTTAGTACATATTTGTTGCTTTTATTGAAGAGTAGCTTTGAAGAAAAGGGGAAAAATATCCAAAGGGGGAGAGGAGAGGACCCCTTTGCATCCACTGTTGCATCCACATAGCCTTGTGCATTTCATTGCCACGGGAGCCCTTTCCATACAGGCATCCTGCACGGGGCACAGTTGGCACGCAATGGTGAACACATGAGCAGAGGACACAGAACAAAGAAAATGAACCATTCTTGCCCTTGAAGTTCTTACAGTCGCGTTAATGAGGAGCAGTTACCCTCACAAGATAGAAAGTCTGTATGAGAGTGCAGCGGAAGATGTACAAAGCTCAGTAGGATTCTGGAGGGATTTCTCAGATAAGGGATCTAAACTGGGACTTGAGAGGCAATCGGGGGTTATCTGATAGGGATGTAATGAACAGCATGATGACTATAGTTAACAAAACTGCATGGTATATTTGAATGTTGCTAAGAGAATAATCTTAAACTTCTCATCACAAGAAAAATTGTAACTATGTGAGTTGTTGGATAGTAACTAACTTGTGGTAATTATTTTGCAATATATACATTTATGAAATCCTATGTAAAAACCTTAAACTTATACAATTATATGTCAATTATATCTTGATAAAACTGGAAAAAATAAGAATACAGAAAAATAGGTTGCCTAAAGGAAGAGGGTGTCATTGGCTGAAGAGAGAACAAGTGAGAGAAGGCTTGGAGATAGAGAACAGCCTGCCTGTGGGAAGCTGGAAGTGGAACTCTGGTTGGAGTATGGGGCCAGGTGAGGGGAAAGGTGGGATATGAAGTTAGTGGGGTGAGTGATGGCCATTTCATTCAGGGCCTTTAATGCTAAGCCAACCTGTATTCAAAAGCTTTGTGAAGCAACTGAAGGATTTTATAGAGGAAGAAATATAATCCGAATTTTCTCTTTTAGCAAGACATTCTTGCAGCAGACTTTCAAGGATGACTCAAGGGTAGCCGAACTGAAGCTGCGGAAACCCAGTGCAGTAACAGTGAGAGCTGTGATGAGCCACAGAACTGGTGGAAGGATCAAGGGCAGGTAGTGAAAGGCAGAGAGAGAACACCGGGCTTATTAACCAATGGGAGGTGGGCTGAGGGAGAGGGAAAAGATCAGGGTGACGTTGAGCTTCCTGGCTTGAGCAACTGCGTAGCTGGGGGCCATTCAGAGAGAGAGGGAGAGAGTGACGGAGAGAGACAGACAGACAGACAGAGCAGATTTAGAAGCCACCGCCATTGAATATAAAGCACCTATTGGATATCCCAAAGGAAATGTTCAGCAAACAATTGAATATAGAAAACAGAATTTGTGGAGATGGTTTTGTTGAAAAGATGGTTGAGGTGTGTTGAGACAGGGGAAGGAGTCAAGTGGGAGGGGCTTAACACTTCTCTAATGTGTCTGAGTATCAGAGATTTTCGCTGGTGCCTGGCATCTGTCATTTGCTCACTGTCTCTCTGAGCCACAGCCCCTGTGGATGGTGCAGGACCTCCTTAGGGAAGGACTGAAAGCAATTACCCAGTTGATTTTCACCTTAGAATTATTTAATTTACCATGCTGGTTTTGTAAGGGAAACTTTTAAAGCTTAGCAGCCAAGAAAGAAATCTTGGTGGCTAATTAGGGCTCTACATTTTAAGTAAGTAATAACATTAATAAAATCATGTTAGTAGATTTAGACTTAATTTATGTGAGATATTACTCCATGTATTCCTTTAGCTGCTCTTCCCAATCTTTAAGGATTGGGTATAGGTACACGTATAGATATAAACATAGATGAAGGCATAGATAAAGGTTTACTTGGATTATATATCGAGAGATTTGTACAGCTAGAGCTAGCAGGCCAAATATAGTCATAAAAACGAAACATTGCTCATTTTTCAGTCTGGCGTTTATAAAGTAACAGCTCACACTCACTTATTGTGTTCAGCAACTTTCTAAGTGATTTGAAGATACTAATGCACTTAATGCTCAGGATACCCCTATGAGATAGATACTGGGTTTTTTTGTCCCCATTGTACAGATAAGGAAACTGAGGTGTCACATAGATAAGTTGCTCAAGGTTGTACAAATCCTGGGTCCAGGATTTGAATTAGATAGAGTGACTCTAGAGTCTGTGCTAGTAACATGGCTTTATACGGCCCCTCTTTACCTGTATGTGATAGGTAGGTAAATCAGTGTTTAGATGAATTTGGAATGCAACATCTGTCTTATGAGATTGGGTAAACTGTAAAGGAGGCTATGCATTTCGTTAGTAGCACATGCACAGTGAGAGCATGAATCTAATCAGGCTGATGACAGCCACGGGCACTCTTGCAGACTGATGATCAGAGAAGAGGAGGTGCTTGCCCAGAGAAGGATGAAGCTGTCATTAGCCTTCAGGAAATGCCCTGAACCAAGGCAGCCGTTGGAATTGTAAACTGAACTGTGGCAGCTACAAAAGGGCTGTCAGATCGTTTCTTTGCATTCGTAACCATGCAGACTTGTCTGATTTTGTGGCACATAAAAGAGATCTGTCTCATCACTGCCCTCTCAGAGGTCCCTAGTCTTCCTGGTCCACCCCCTCCCCACCTCCTCCCATACATGCTCCTTTCTGAGAATCCCCAGGTATTCAAAGACCCACTGGGAGCTTACAAGTGTCCTGGGAGGCAGGCAAGAAGCATGCAGGCATCCTCAAATGGTATCTTGCTTAGTACAACCAGACTCTGTAGCCCCTGGGCACTTGGTGGGGATAGTGTGACCCACCAGAACAAGCCCTGGATTCAGGTGCTAGAAGGGCCTCATTCATCCAAAGGGTCCTGGGCATGCAGATGGTGCCACCTGCAGTTTCCTCTCTTGGTCCACTCCTCTGGCCCTTACTGGCCCTTACTGCACCTCTGCAGGACAGGTTTCAAGCCCCCCTAACTCGTTTCTCCCCTCAGGTCTCCATTGGGGGTATTTACGAAATGGGTTCAAATCGGGCAGCCGCAGAGCCATCTGTAATAGGATACACGGGCTGTGACTTCGCGGATGCAAATCTCTTGGCTCTCATTCTAGTGATTCAAACACTTAGGGACATGAACCTCATCAGTAAGAGTGATGTAAGCACTGTACTGATTTTAGCCATTCTGAAAACTAGACTCCAGACTACTCGGTGATGGCGCAGCAGACTCAGTCTCTTAGTCACACTTCCTGAAAAGTGACTGACAGCACCGCTGTGGGGCCCTCACGCGCATGCGCCTCTGCCCGAACCCTGCAGGTCCTGGCAGGGTGTTCACGTGGCCATGTATTTTTTAATAAAATCTGCAAAAGTTATTCCTTATGACGCTTTTATTCTTGTTCTAAAAAAATAAAATCTCTCTTTGGTGCCTGATTTGGTATGATTTTTACTGAAAGAGGGCTTCCAATGTTGGCAAAGCCCCAGGCTCCACAATACGCAGGTGCACCCCTATTCAAAGATCATTCCAATCCATAGGCCCTGTACATTTTCTTTGTTTTGGAGGAGGTTTTTTTGGTTTTTGTTTTTTCAGTTCTAAGTGCATAGATGATGGCTCTGCAGAATCAGAGGAATGGAGACTTCCATAACTAAAGAGAAATAAAATGTACTCTCTCGTGGAGATGCTGTCTAGCCAGTGAGCTTTAGGGCACCCCTGGGAGGGAAGGAATGGGGTCGAACACAGACCATGGAAAGCCTTCTGCAGAGAGAAGCGAGTGGTGAATCCATAAGGTCTGGGGACAAAGCGGGTACTTTTAGTGTTTCAGGTCAAGTTTTAGATCTCTGTCTGTCACAAGGACTCCAGGGAGAAGGGAGAAAGGCTTTTGTGCCTTTGTCAGGAAAATACCTTTTCTCCAAGCAGTTTTGTGACCCGAAGTCTGTCCACTTCTTTTATCAGTAAAGAAGGCCTCCTTTTCATGATGGAACAACACATAATTTAAGACAAGTCCGCCGGGCCTAAGAAATCCTGACAAGTTACAATGCAGATGTAGATCCCCCCTCACCCCCGCCACACATGCAGGCCTAGTCACCCCCTCTACATAAGGAGTCTGCATTGTGGAAGACTTCCCACAGCAGCCCTTTGGACGGAGGCCCTCGTGAGTGGCCTGTGAAGTCCAGTGCGATCCTTCAACTGGGATTCGCGCATGACCCGTCGGTGGTATCCCCTGGGAGGGAATAAACCTGAATTAATCGTTTCATTCTTTGGCGGTTTCTGGGAGGTATTATCTGACAGATGAGAGCCTTGCGATTTCGAGAGAAGCTGAATTTCTTATTAAGATAATTTATACCCAAAGAGTTTGTGAGAAAATTGAAAAGTACATGAAGGCACACAGCATCGTTAGGAATGAAGATAAGGTCGCTGGAGTTCTGAGCAGCCACGTCTCCCACGACAGCCCAGTCCTTTCAGAATGACAGGGAAAGCTGAGCTTCTTGTTTCTGACGTCCAGACTTCTCACTTGTTGGTTCATCATCAGTGACCTTTATGTAGTATCACCAACTTGAGCTTACTAGTTCTGGATTTGCTAACTAGTTAGTTGTGTGACTTTGTAAGAGTCATTAACCTCTCTGGCTTTCATTTGCTTCATATGCCACTCAAATGCAACAGCAACTCCCACTCTCCCTCAAAGGGCCTGTTCGGGAAAGTGAGGATTCAATGAGATAGTATATGAGATGATATTGTTTATCTGCAGTCAGCCTGGTTTAGAGTTGTATTGAAAGTAATATTTCGATATTCAAGTTTTCTACGGAATACCTTGGAGTTTTGTATCAACTAATCAAGTAGAATACATTGAATGCGCTTTCTTCTTGTTCCCCTCCCCCCCCCCACAGGTACACACACCTGTCTTGCGCACCCCACCCTAGAATAACCCAGCTCTCTCCTTACTGCTGCCCTAGGGGAAAAATGGCATCATCGTATTGACTGGCTCTATTCAAACTGTGTTATTCCCAGACCCAGGTGGTCACCAGACTGTGTAACTGCCTATGTTAGTTTCCTAGGGCTGCGGGAACAGAGTACCACCAACTCAGTGGGTTAAAGTAACAGAAGTTTATTGTCTGTTCTGGAGGCTAAAAGACCAAAACCAAGGTTCCAGCAGGGCCATGATGCCTCTGAAACCTCAGGGGGTCATTCCTCCTCTCTTCTTAGCTTCTGGTAGTTGCAGTCTGCTGGCTGGTAGTCACACCACCCCAATACCCGTCCACCCTTTGATGTCCTCCTCATGCCTTTCTGTCTTCACTGGCGTCCTCTCGTAAACGCCGCAGTCACATTGGATTAGGGAGGGGCCCGCCCCTCTCCAGCATGGCCTCGTCTTAACTAATTACATATTCAATGACCCTATTCTGAGGTACTGGGGACTTCAGATTATCTTTGGGGGGACATGATTCACCCCCTAACAGCCTTCAGATTCAGCCACATCGACTCTCCTTACTTCTGACTACAGCAGCTGTTCTGCATCTTCCTCAAGCTTCTCAAACTCTGTCTCCCTTCACCTTTTCGACTCTGAGCAGAGGTCCTCGCCTTCCATTTCCCTAAGATTAAAAAAAAAAAGCAATTTAGTTCTGCTTGTTCTATTTCCACACTTATCTCCCCTTACCTAGTCTTCCCAGGAAGAAAGGCCACAGCTCCTTCTGAAGCCCCTTCATGTCTCCACCGCCCACTTCCCTCCTGTTCCCCGTCTTGTCTCTCTCCTTCATTAGTAGTTTCATTTCTTCAACAAATAAGTGACTCCCCACACCACTAAGAATCTTTTGTGACCCTGACTTCCCAAATCATTATCACCCCGGTTCCTCTTTGGCATTGCCAAACTTTCTTCGACCTTTCCCTCGCCACATTCACTCCACAATCTGAACAGTCTGTGTTTCGCCCCCACATCTTCTCAAATAGCGTTCGGTGGGGTCACCAGCAGCCTCTCATTTGCCAAGACCAACCTCTTGCTGTTCACCTTACCACAGCCCTCACCTGCTCTCACTGCATGTCCTGGAATGATCTCTCTTATCCTTAAGAGTCTCACTAGCCCTCCTGTCTTCACCCCCAGCTGACCAAATCCTTACTTTTTCTAAGATTCTGTTGTACAGCAGTTCTCAAAGGATGGTCTGCAGACTCCTGGGAATTCCCAAGACCATTTCCCTTGAGGTCAAAACTATCTTCGTAACAATCCTAGAACATTTGCCCTTTCAACCGTGTTGGCATTCACACCAGCCGTGCGAAAGCGTCAGTCTCTAGGGATAAATCGGTGCAGCCGCTTCACACTGTCCTCGTGGTAGTGTTTGTGTTCTTCACGGCCTCACGCTCACGGTTTAAAAGAAAGGAAAAGGAAAAGGAAGAAACAAAATACCAGTTTCACATAAGAACGTCCTTGAGCCTTTTTAATAATCTGAATAACAAGATGGGGAGTGGACCGGCAGCACTCTGTAGCACCCAAGTACAACGGCTGCCTTGAGGAAGCAGTCTAAGCTCTTCGAAGCTGAGCCGGGGACTAATTTCTCTCACGGAACACCATTTTGACTTGAAAAAATATCTCACAGACACACGATAGTTGTGCAGACCTTGATCTTTGACAGCCATTTTCTCAAAAACGAAAGAGTAAGTGATTACATCAAGGAATGATAAACTTTCCAGCAAAAATTTTGGAAAACTTGTATGTACCAACATGAATCTGACAGCATTCCTATCTCTGGACACCTTGATAAGATAAGCAAGTGATATGAATGAGTCGATTTTTGATAATGTGTAATGAAATGTATCAACATTTGATAAAGCTGTGTAACTCCGGGACCCATACTTTCCAAATGACCAATGCACACTCTTACAGTACATACATAGGCAAAAAAAATACATCAAATACATGAAACAGATAAATGGATTTTAATATAATCAAATAAAATGATATTTGATTATGGCTTCCGATTCAGCATTACAGTATACTTAAAGAAAATATCACTTGTAGAGTTTTAATGATGTATCAATAAAGAATATTCACAATTATTTGCAAGGCTATTAAAATATTCCTCCCTTTGCAACCACATATTTGGGTGAGGCCAGCTTTTTTTTTCTTTTTTTAAGTATTTTTTATTGATTACAGTTTTCCCAATTTTCTCCCCCCTCCTCCCTGCACCCCCAACCCTCCAGCATTCCCCTCCTTAGTTCATATCCATGTAAGTTCTTTGAGTTCTCTGTTTCCTATACCATTTTTCTCTCTCCCCCTCTATTTTATGCCTACTAATTATGCTCCTTCTTACCTGTACCTTCCCCCCTACCACTGAACTCCCTCCATGTGATCTCCATTTCTCTGATTCTGTTCCTGTTCTTGTTTTTTGTTCTAGTTTTTGTTTGTTTCTTTTCTTTTAGGATCATTTGTTGATAGTTGTAAGTTTGTTGTCATTTTATTGTTCATATTTTTGATCCTCCTTTTCTTAGATAAGTCCCTTTAACATTTCATATAATAATGGCTTGGTATTGATGAACTCCTTGAATTTGACCTTATCTGGGAAGCACTTTATCTGCCCTTTCATTCTAAATGATAGCTTTGCTGGACAGAGTAATCTTGGATGTAGGTCCTTCCTTGCCTTCCATGATTTCAAATACTTCTTTCCAGCCCCTTCTTGCCTGCAAGGTTTGTTTTGAGAAATCAGCTGATAGTCTTATGGGAACTCCTTTGTAGGTAACTGCCTCCTTTTTTCTTGCTGCTTTTAGAATTCTCTCTTTATCTTTAATCTTGGGTAACTTAATGATGATGTACCTTGGTGTGTTCCTCTTTGGGTCCAACTTCTTTGGGACTGCCTAGGATTTTTGGACTTGCTGGAAGTCTATTTCCTTGGCCAGATTGGTGAAGTTTTCCTTCATTATTAGTTTAAAATAAGTTTTCGATTTCTTGCTGTTGCTCTTCTTCTGGCACCCCTATAATTCAAATATTGGAACATTTCAGGCTGTCCCAGAGATTTGCAAGTCTTTCTTCATTTTTTTGAATTCTTGCTTCTTCACTCTGTTCCAGTTGGATGTTTATTTTTCCCTTTTGTTCCAAATCATTGCTTTGAGTCCTGGTTTCCTTCCTGTCACTGTTGGTTCCCTGAATATTTTGCTTTATTTCATTCTGGGTATCTTTCATTTGTTTTTTCAAATTTCAACTAAGCTCAATCAGTTCTGTGAGCATTTTGATGATTATCAGGGCTTTAAATTCCATCAGATAGGTTGGCTATCTCCTCATCGCTTAGCTCTTTCTGGAGTTTTGCTCTGTTCTTTCATTTGGGCCATATTTCTTTGTCTTGGGGCACCTGATAGGTTGTAAGGGGTGGAACCTTAGGTATTCATCCAGGCAGGGCAATGCTCTTTGCTGCGCTGCAGCACTGCCTGTGGGGGAGGGGCTGGAGAGGGAACAGTGCAGCTCGCCTGCTCCATCTCTAGCGCACTTTTCAACAAACTCTGTTGTGAGATTGGGAGTTTCTCTCACCAGGGCAACCGCCGTAGTCCACAGTCAGCTCTGAGTCTCAGTTTCACCTTCAGCCTGCCCCACCCACGTGGTCCACTGCCTGTCATGGGTTCTTACCATCTGGTTGTTCTGGTTGACTTTTTCTTTAATTTCTTGGTTGTTGGAGTTCCATGCAGTTTCATTCTCTGGCACTTCTGGTTGTTTGTTGATTTTAGATTGGTTGTTATCCTCCTTTTGGTTGTGTGAGGAAGTGAAGGGTTTCTACCTACACGTCCATTTTGGCCGGAACTCTACTTTTCTTCATACCCTGGTGCAGACAAAACAGCATAGTGTTAAGAGATTGAAAACACAGAAGCAGATGTGAGATTCCAGGTGTCTTCTGTTAAGTTAGAAATTATAGGAATTTGAAAAAATGTAAAACAATGCCAATCTTCTTGTTAAATTTTTTCTTGTTTTGCAAAGGTTATTGTTCCAAAAAAAGATTATTTTAACTATGTTTTATTACTATTACTTTTAATGGATTTATAAATAAGTATTTTTTAATTTCTCAGTTTTAATTTGTAGTGCAATAAACATGGGTAGATGAAACCCACATTAACAAACGTTCTTTAGGAGCCTCTGTAATGTTTAAGACTATAGCAAACTCTTGAGACCAAAATTTGAGATCACTGTTGTAGAACTTTATTTAAGCAGTGACTACAAAAAAAAAAAAAAAAAAAAACTAACCATTGAGAAAAATGAGTAATTTATTGGGTTTGTTGGGTAGTAAACGGGAGGAAGCTGGCAGACAGTGGACAGCAAAATATTTCTGTGTTCCTGGTGGGCCCCCGAGCATTCAAACCATGGAAAATTTGCTGTAAGGGCAGGTGGAGGACCCCTACGGCTGACTTTGTTCTTGGCACCATTTTGCCTAAGGATACATCTGGCCAAGAGTACGTCGGGCAGGTTCACTGTGCTAAATCTGCCTCTAATCAATTTGGTCTGGTATCATATTCCCTCAGCAAATGAAATGTTTGTCAATGTCACTTATGGAAAAAATAGAGATGGCCAGCAAGTCCCTAATTTTTGGCCAGGTTTTACCTCCTTCCTCTCCCACCTGCCCCTACAACTCCCAAAAGACTTGTGCAGAGAGAACACATCAAGTGTTATTTGTCTGTTGTTATTATTATTGTCATTGCAGAGTTTGGGCCCCAGATGGTCCAGCCCCACACAAGGGATGTCAAAGAGGTTTCTGTCATTTGCCAACTCCAGCTTGATGGTAGTAGCTGCCTGGATCCCTCTTTTGAGGAGCAGTGGAGAAAAAAATTGCAAATCATTATTGATACCTGCCAAGGCCTCTCAGCAGAGGTGGCACAAAGGCCATGTATTGTCACCTCTCCCCCAAGTCCAAGGCCAGGACTCCTTGATTCCTTTCTCAGAGATCCAGGCCCCTGAGGCCAAACAGCTCTGAACAACTGAGATGTGAGGCATTAGGGAGAAATAAAGAATGAAAAGTAGTGACTTGGACCCAAAGGAAATGAGCACCTCCTGCCACCACCCATTTTTTCCTTAATCTTAATGTTCCTGCTGAGGCCTTGGGGTGGGCATAGGGAGCTCCCAAACTGGAAGTGGAAACGCATAGAGCCACAGAGATGACCCAAGGATTTTGTCCTAAAGAAGGTGATACTCCATACAGCAATGAGAGCTTTTAGTCTCTCAATTCCTCCCATTCCTACAAATTCTCCAAATTAATCAAACAACCAGCTGTTATTTGACCAGTTGAGAATGCTATCATTGTTAGGGCCCAGAAAACGTTGCATTCACCAGGATTTCTGTTCAGGAAAGCAAAGACTTCCATGATGAGTCCCCTTAGGGGTGCATGGTTCAGGCCCAGGCCTGAGAGTTGGCTGATCCCAAGGCTTTAAAGATGAGAAAAAAACTTGCCAAGAAACAGACATGGAAAGATTGTGGTTTCGCTCTTGATAGGAGCAAATCTCCGTTCATTCATGAAACAAAACAAAACAAATAAAACTTGCTTTGAGTGTATTCTTTGGGGTTCTAGACTGAATAGATATGGTATAAAAGAGAGAGTGTACAGATGCAGGAGTCAAAAATGGGGGGACTGTAGAGAGCCACCCACTAGGGAATCTCAGAAATGGGCAACAGCATTCGGAAGGATTATAAGCCAGGGACTTGAGGGTCTGAGGCAATTTCATCTGGATACCCCAGAAGACCTTTGTGACATGTGAGTTCCTCTTCCTATGCAACCTCGAAGTCAGGGATTTTACAGCCCCACATCACGTTGTTGATTCTCTTAGATGCAGTCACACACCAGCCTTGGGCCAGTTTATTGCTGTCCATCTCTTTCTCTCATTAAAGCAACTATCTCTTCCTCTCACCCTAGCAGTGCAATTTTTGTGTAGTCGAAAGCATCTTCATATTCAGGGTTTCAAGGACTTTGGCCAGTGAGGCTCTGAGCAAGTCCATTCTCTGTAGACCTCACAGTCCTGGTTTGTAAAATGATAGAGGTGAGAAGGAAAAAGTTGAGCTAATTATCCCTTAGGTCCCTTTCAAATCAAAATTCAGTAAATTTCTCAGTATGAATCTCTTGCGCATCTTCACTCCCACTTATACTCACTCTTATGACAAAATAACTTTAACTGTAAAAATAAAAGAATCAGGGGTTTTTTTAATAGAAGTTATGTTTTTCGTGGTAGTTTGTCGGTTAAGAACAATCAATAAATTAACATGCACTCATTTTGTTACTTTTAATAAGGGTTTTGTCTAAAGCTAAGAGGAACCAGACAGATGGTATTAATGCATAAGTTTTCTAGCTATGTCTTTTCCTAATCATATGAGCATTCTCTTATTTGTGTCTCAGTCTGTCTCTCACATTATGTTAGATCATTATGAGTCAAAACAAAACGATATTCATCTCTGTATCCTCCTAAAGCCTGGAGACCATGCAGTGTACAAAGTGAACCTGTAATAGGGTTGTTCAATTGAACTGAAAATTGCATTGAATCAAAATTTTTAAATGATTGCTTTGTATTGTGATAGACTTGGCTATGCTGAGGGAATAAAATGATCCACAAATCTCAGTGGTTGAATGCAATAGAAAGCCTTTTTTCCCTTGTCAAAGCAAAGTCATCTATAGGATGGGGCGAGATTTAGGCAGAAAGATACTTGCGCTCCATGCAGTCACTGAGGAACTCACTTGAGGATCTCCGTGCTTCCGACATTGGTGCCACCTCAAACACAAGGCATCTTCAGACAAAAAGATTGAAAAATTTCTCAAGAGCTTTTTCCTGCCTTCTGCACACATTTCACTGACCAGGACTAATCACATGACACTAGAAGAGTTTGGGGAGTGTGGGCTCCCATCTCTTTAGGCAAGGAAAGTGCCACCAGGTTCGAGAGTCACTAACAGCATCTGCCACATGCTTTACTCAATTGCTCTAATAGTTTGGAAATAAGGAGTGTCTTTGAGAATCTTAGGACAGCTGTGATCCCTCCCCTGAGGAGAAAATACGTGTACGCAGAAATTTACTAAATATTTTGCATAATGTTCAGATTTCTTGTGCACTTTAAACCCCATTCGCTTGTATTCTACGGATCCCTGGAGCCAGGTTATGGATCCTTTGCTGAATCCACAGGCATGTTTGGCACCTGGCAACAGACTGACAGATGAAACAAATACATGACCAGTGTTCTGTTTTAATTTTGTGTTGGGAAGAGCCTGTTCATTTTCTTAGTTATTTGTTTTTGTCAGATCAGGCATCATGTAAGATACATGACCCATGGATGTTCCTCTGTGTTTGTTTTTACCAGGAAAAATTCGAGGGTCTGTTCCGGACTTACGATGACTGTGTGACGTTCCAGCTATTTAAGAGTTTCAGACGTGTCCGGATAAACTTCAGCAACCCCAAATCTGCAGCCAGGGCCAGGATAGAGCTTCATGAAACCCAGTTCAGAGGGAAGAAATTAAAACTCTACTTTGCGCAGGTAAGGTAATTTTTACCAGTTAATCCTCCTGCCCTACAGTATTTCTTGCCTTTTAAACAATGTAAATGGAACTCTTCTACTTTCAGATTGGTTTGCAGTCTATAATTAGTCCACTGAGAAATGAGCCTGTATCATGGTTCCCTGGCTGGGCTAGCATAGAGGTTTAGAAAGCAGGCTCTGAGGACTGACAGCCTGGGCTCTAACCCACATTATTGATCACTTCACTGGGTCTCAGTTTCCTCACCTATAAAATGGGGATGGTTATATATACCCAAGACTGTTGTTATGAGGATTAAATAAATTATTGGGTATTGAATTGCCTAGCATTCGGTAAATGCATAAGAAATGCCAGCTAATAGTTGTAAAGAATGCTCTAATCACAACTACCCCTCACCTTCCTGGCAAGGTTATAATTAAAACTTAAATTTTAAAACAGTTTTAGTGGACTGTATACCTTTTCAGTGATTCACATTCAGGATAAAAGGTACAAACATAAGGAAATTAATTTTGTGTTTTACTTAATCCAAAATCAAATTCTAGTTATTCCAAAAATGAATGGGTAATTCTTGGCAATGCATACAGTGTCCACACAATGGACAATCAGTGGCCACATGTGCCATCAGTAAATATTTTGATCGGTCTCTTATTGGTCAGTAAGCATTGCTTCTGCCTTTGGACTCTACAAGGTGGTCTAGTGAAAAGAACATAGATGTTGCTTCTTTTTAGGGCTGAAGAGCATTCCATCTTATATATACTCCACATTTTCTTCCTCCATCACCTGTCAGTGGACATTTAGGTTGGTTCCATATCTGGCTGTTGTGAGCAGGGCTGCAAAGAACATGGGGGTGCCAGTATTTCTTCAAGAGCCTGGTTTTCATTCTTTTGGGTAAATACCTGGAAGTGGAATTCATGGATCATATTGTGGTTCTATTTTAAGTTTTTTGAAGAACCACCAACTGTGTACAAGGATTCCAATTTTCCCAAATTCTTTCCAATACTTGTTGTCTTTTTGTTTTGTTTTTGGTTTTGGTATTAAAAAAAAAATAGCCATCCTGACAGGTGTGAGGTGATATCTTATTGTGTTTTTGAGTTACCTTTCCTGATAATGAATGAACTGAGCATTTTTTCATATATATATTGGCCATTTGTATGTCTTCTTTGAAGAAATGTCTATTGAAGTCTTTATACCACTTTTTAATCATCAGTTTTTGCTTGTTTGTTTTTACTGTTGAGTTATAAGAGTTCCTTATATATTTGGAGAGTAGCCCCTTATCCTATACATGGTTTGCAAATATTTTCTTGCGATCCATAGGTTGCCATTTCACTTTGTTGTTTAATTTTCTGTTCAGAATACTCAGTTTGATATAGTCCCACTTGTTCATTTTTGGTTTTGTTGCCTGTTTTTCTTTTGGTGTCATATCCATGAAATCATTGCCAAGGCCAATGTCATGAAGAATTTTCCCCTATATTTTCTTCTAGGAGTTTTACAGTTTCATATTTTACATTTTAAGTCCCTAATTCACTTAAATTAATTTTTGTGAGCAGTGTAAGATAAGGACACAGTTTCATTCTCTTACATGTGAAAATCAGTTTTCCCCACACCATTGTTAAAGAGACCATCCTCTCCTGATAGTGTGTTCTTGACACCATTGTTGAAGATCAGTTGACCCTCTATATGTGGATATATTTCTGAGCTTCTGTTCTGTTCTGTTGTTTCCTATGTCTGTTTTAATTGCAGTACCATACTATTTTGATTACTATAGCTTTTAAATATATTTATTTTATTTTATTTATTTTTAGAGAGAGGGGAAGGGAAGGAGAAAGAGACGGAGAGAAACATCAATGTGTAGTTGCCTCTCACATGCCTCTTACTGGGAACCTGGCCTGCAACCCAGGCATGTGCCCTGACTGGGAATTGAAACAGCAACCCTTTGGTTCACAGTCCGCACTCAATCCACTGAGCTACACCAGCCAGGGCTAAATACATTTTTAGACTAGGAAGTGTGATATTATTTCTCTCAAGATTGATTTGGCTATTTGATGTCTTTCATGGTTCTATATGAATTTTAGAATTATTTTTTCCTATTTCTATAAAAAAATCACTGGGATTTTGCTAAGGATTGCATTGAATCCATAGATTACTTTAGGCAATGTGGACATTCTGCAGTGTGTGACAGTATGGATGGACCTAGAGGACATTAGCTAAGTGAAATAAGACAGTCACAAAAAGACAAATATTGCATGATTCCATTTATATGAGGTAACTAAAATATTCAAATTCATTGAACCAAACTGTGGGATGGTGAAAGCTAGGGGCAGGGGAGAGAGAAATGGGAAGTTACTGATCAACAGGCATAACATCACTGTCAGGCAAGGTGAGTAGTCTCTGGCGGTCGGCCATACAGCGTTGTGCCTACCATCCACAGTCATGCATTGTGCAGTCAGGGGGTTGTTAAGAGGTTAGGCCTCATGTTAAGTGCTCTCACAACAATGAAATAAAATAAAAACTGCAAAGGAAAAAGAACTTAGACTTTGGACTCAGACCTTTGTTCAAAGCCCACATGGCTAACAATGTGTGCGAGTTAGAGAAACCTCAGTTTCCTCATCAGTTAAAACCCCATTGTTTCCTTAAAAAGTTAAGCATAGAGGTACCAATTGGCCCAGCAATTCCACTGCTAGGTATTTATCAAAGAAAATTGAAAATTGGTGTCAAACAAATACATGCACACATATGTTCATAGCAGCATTACTCAAAATAGACAAAAGGTAGAAACAACCCAAATGTCCATCAATGAGTGAACAGGTAAGCAAACCGTGGTCTATTTATTCAATGGATTATTATTTGGCCATAAAAAAGAATGAAATAGCGATACATACAACAACATGGAAGAACCTTGAAAGCATTATGCTAAATGAAAGAAGCCAGACACAAAAGGTTACAGATTCTATTATTCCATTTATATGAAATGGTCAGAATAGGTAAATCTGCAGAGGTAGAAATCATATTGGTGCTTGCCATGCTCTGCCTGGAGATGAAATGGTGGTAACTGGGTATAGGTTTTCCTTTGCAGTGATAAGAATGTTTTGGATATAGACAGAAATGGTGGTTGCAAACACTGGAAATGTACCAGATGCCACTGACTTACTTCAAACTGGTTATTTTCGTATTATGTGAATTTCACCTCAAGGAGGAAGGAAGGATTGATTTGGGGTACATCTGGGGGTGGATCTGGGAACCGCAGTATCAGCCTCACCTGGGAACTTGATAGCAATGCAAATTCTTGGGCCCCATCTCAGATCTACTGAGTCAGAAACTCCAGAGTAGAGCTCAGTGATATGTATTTTGGTAAGCTTTCCAGGCAATTCTGATGCTCGCTAAAGGTTGAGAGCCACTGTTTTATGATAATTGAGCACGTGGTGGGGGTAAGGAATAATTATTAAGGTTAAAAGTGAGACTCTGCACCTTAGTGTAGCAATGTGGTGCATCTGAGCCGTGATGAATCATGTGTCTTCGTTTCTGTTCTGTTTAAAAGGTTCAGACTCCAGAGACAGACGGAGACAAACTGCATCTGGCCCCACCACAGCCGGCCAAACAGTTTCTCATCTCACCCCCTGCATCTCCTCCCGTTGGCTGGCAGCCCATCAGCGATGCCACCCCAGTCCTCAACTACGACCTCCTCTATGCCGTGGCCAAACTAGGACCAGGTAAGTTCTGCAGCCCTTTTAAAAATAAACATGTGTCAGCAACCTAGAAAATCTAAATGAGATTAACAACCTTGAAATCCTGGGTTCATGGTCACATCTGCATTTCTAATGGATTTATTGCTGTACGTGGACAATGAGAGGCATGAGGAATGAGATTGTAGCATCACACTTTGTAGCTATTTGAAAGCATCTCAGGAACCAGTTCTAAAATGTGGCACCTGGATTGCAGTGGAGACAGTTTAAGATTGGAAAAAACTACTTAATTCTTACAGGATTTCTCTCTATACCACAGTAAAGTTATTTCCTCAGAACAAGCAACATGAGCTCTAGCAGCTGGTACAAGGCTACTATGCTGTGTGACTGTTTTATTGCTGTCACATTTGGGCCCAGGAACCCTCTGCTACAAGACAGTCTGGTTGCCAAAGTGAAGCTTCCAAGTCCCTAAGAAGTTGGCCACAGTAACTCCAAACTTTAGAAAAATCCTACAGTCACTTTGTTCCAGTGCTGGGATATGTATATTGGATTCACTCATTTTCGGTGCAGTATCGTATTCCATTGGGTGAATAAACCATCATTCTTTATCTATCCATTCTCTGGTTGATGGACATTTAGATTGTTTCCAGTTTCTTGCCATTACAATTAAATCTACCGTTAACATTCTCGTGCCTATCTCCTGTCTACTTTTCCCAAATTTTCTTATCTGTTTTATACCTAGAAGTGATATTGTCCTCAGTTTCAGCAGATGTTGCCACCTTGCACTCCAGAGTATGTTTCCTGTATTATAGCAGGTGAGGGAATGATGGAGGGGCTGCCACCAGTGGCAGCTGAGGTTTTAAGCACTGAGGATCCCAAGGGAAGTAATGGCACTGCGACTGCTCCGTTTTCCGGTTAGTTCCCCCGGTGGGGGGGGGCTTTAAATATGTAACCCCAGTGCCATGACTGCACCCCAACAGATTCTAATTTCATTGATTTGGATCAAGTCCAGGCGTTAGCACTTTTTAAAAAGCTTCCCAGGTGTTTCTGATGTACAGATGAGCTCAAGAACCATTAGTAGCCAAATGCCAAATGCCAGGGATGATACATTTCTAAGCTCTGTTCCTTAGTGTGGGCAAGAAAACACTGGGACCAGAATCACCCACCCCAGGAAACTGCAGTTTTCATCATCACACATATTGGTTCTTACATACACTGAATTTTGAGAAACCGGTGAATTAGAGCCACCCACTGTCCTGTTTGGCCCAGTACTGAGGGGTTCCTGGAATTTTCAAAGCTAAAACCAGGAAACTGACAGGCAAAGCAGGAAGAGCTGGTCACCCTATAGGATCACCAAATTAGCACGAGGCTAATTTGATTAATAAGCACTCCCTGCAAGAGAATCACTGGCTGTCCCACTTGTGGCCTAAAAGTTAAATTACGAGGCTCTCAAGAGTGAGCTCTTTGCTAAGATAGGCAGATGAAAGAAGCAGTATGATAATAAGGGAGATACTTGTCAAGTGTGATTTCCTTGAAAGTCTGACTCACATACAGGAATCCTGAGCGTATGCACTCCCGGTCCAAAGAGAGCCATGTCTGTGATATGTGTAAATGTTGAGTGTAGAAGTTGAGTCTGCTCAAGTGAAGCCTTGCGGAGACATTTCCCACCGTAATTCAGGATGCTTCAGAAACAGGCAAGCACAGCCCCCAAAATGGACCAATCCAAGCCTAGCCCCTTGGCACTGACTGACTCCTGTGCACAGATATTAACGAGAACACATTTGAACACTGAGCAGTTGATCTGAAGGTCAACAAATGGAGCCCTTTGTAGAATCAGCTCTTTGTAGGTCTTGGCTAGAGGAACTAGGAGTCACTGGCCAACTTCTGTTTTACAGGAGGGAAAACCGAGGCTCGGGGGTGGGGAGAAGTGACCTGCAATGACAGGGCTTCCAATGCTGTGCTCCTCCTGCTGCAGTGTCTGGAAAGGAGCCCCAGCCAAGTCAGATTTCTGACCAGCCAAGCCCAGGGGCATCTTGTCCGCTCACTTAGAGCTGGTGATTCAATGACTCCAAATCATTTTTTATCCGTAACAGGAAAGAAAATTCTTATGTAGTTCATGTTCACAAAGCTTGATGCAAAGGCAAGATAAGGGCAAGTCTCAGACACCTCACAGCTAATGGAGCTGAGTCCAGGTGTGGAGGGCACTTCCAAGGACCAGGGTGACCAGGGACTGACAGAGGCAGAAGGGATGGATGGAATGGGAATTCGGCCTCTGAAGGAATGCACCCCAGCCTGGCATGGAGGAGGGAGGAGGAAGAATGAAATGGTCTTAAGGGGAGAGAGAAAAAACAGGGTTTTGTTTTTGTTTTTTTTTTAAGAGTTGCACATAACTTGTCAACAGTGACAAAAATGCATTAACTGTGCTACTCACCTATGAGCCTCACCATTCCTGTACTGTCTACCATCCCCAAAGTGCCCTGCTGTGCAATCAACAGAGAGAGGAACTCTCCCATTTTACAGACCGGAACACTGAGCTATAGAAAGGTGAACAAACCAGCCGGTTGGTGGCAGAGGCTAATGTCAAACTCAGCTGTTTTGACTTCCCATTTGGCCAGACCCAGGGACCAGTTAAGGACACCGGCTGCCTTGGTGGACTTTGGGCCCCCTGTGCTCTGACACGGGCAAAACGTTCATCCTGCCCCTGAACTGGCAGTGATCTGTGACACCACTGTGACTCCAGGAAGCCTAACCCAGGGTCTGGTGAGTGTGCAAATGAAGGCCTCTGCACTATGTGTGCAAGAGTGAGTCTCACAGGTTCCCTGCTTCTTAAGGATGACTCACATTGCATCCCATGGAACAGCTGTACTTTGCATGAATTCCCTGGGGTAGCTTTCTCTCCATCCCTCGAGAGCAATTTGAGGCTATTTCTCTTGATTTAGTCATCCGTTTGTCCTTTTCCTGTGCCCTTGAAGCTTCTTCACCCCATGAAGATGAATGATTTGTATCCAACAATCAAGTTGAAAATAACAGAGTTCTATTAGAGGCCTGGGCCTCTGGCAGCTGTTTCAGCTGCAAGGACGAGGGAGCCTCCTCCCCACCTGCCTCTCTGGCCCCTCCCCAGGGGGTGCCAACGTGAGGAATCACACCTTCAGTCTCCTCGTGGCACTTTGTACAACACTCACTTCTCCTTATGGTAATTTTTTATCATTTAAGTTACCATCTTCCCTGCTTTTGAGAGAAGAGAATGTATGTTTTACTCATTTTGGTATTCCTGCTACCGACGGCCCCTTGCGCATAGCAGATGCTCAATCCATATTGAATGCCCCAGCCAAGCGGCTCCATTACTTGGAGCGTCGTCCTGAACACCAGGGTGTTGCGGGTTCTATCTCCAGTCGGGTGTGTAAAGAAGGAAACCAGTGGGTGTTTCTCTCTCACATCGACATTTCTCTCTCGTATCAATGTCTCTCTGTCTCTCTCTCTTTATCTATCAGTTATCTCTGTCTCTCTCGGTTTCCCTCCCTTCCTCTCTCTCTAAAATCAATAAACATATCCTCAGGTAAGGATTTAAAAACAAATATTGAATAAGTGAATAGAAGGAGCTATACCCTACCTAGAGAATTTCTTCACTGGCAAATTTTTGCTTTATTATGGCTTTAGCCAAATCGAGCCAGGTAGCACTAAATTAATGTTTTTGTCCAATGAAAGAACTTCTACCATTTCAACTTTTCTAAAATAATGATTTAGCAAAATTCATTTTTAATCCTTTGGCTGAATCATTTCAGTCCCAAAGTATAATGTGTTCCATGTGAAGGGCTGACTGCCTCGGCCCCAGGAGTACAGAGACGGATTGGAATGAGAGCAGAGACGGCCATTCAAATAACTGAAGGGGTGGGGCTTTGCCGGGGAGGAATGACTAATAGTGCTAAATTGACAGAGGAGGTGCAGAAATCGAAAGGTGCTGACAAAAGTAAGTCTAAAGAAGAGCATCCTGAGGCTAGGATCCAGGGCTAGGATCCAGACCGCTCCAGCAAACCACTGGCTGTGGGAGCTTTTACATCTCAAGCTGTTAATGACATGCCTTATTAAGACCCTTTCCTGGAAGAAAGGTGAGGATGAGGACACAGGACTCAGCTTAAACAAGCAGGGCAAACCAGCACCCCTGTTCTTTAAGAAAGGAACACTGGTGGTCCTGTCCAAACACCCTGGAACTTCTAGAGAGGCTCTTGAAACAAGCGTGGAGAGGACAGGGTGATTTCCAAGGAACCTCAGTCAACCTGTACCTGTGGATTGTCTTTGAAATCCTTAACAGGATGTGCAGTGTGAGGCCAGAGGCCCCTAACACTGAGGCATCTCTCAGTTCTGTTTATCAGAGAGAACAACTTTATATTCTGGAAAATATCCCCATGATTGTTATGTACTGTTTTGGATCCAGAAAGTAAATAAATAGGTAAATTAGAGAAAAAAATTAAATACAAACAATGACTGAAACTTTATATAGGGCTTACTGTGTGTCAGGCACTGTTCTAAACATATTATTATATTATCACATTTAATGCCCAAAGCAACTCTTTGAGACACGCATTGTTATTTTCCTCATTTATTCAGCTGGGGAATGTGAGGCATAGAGTGGTTAAGTAATTTGCCGAGGCTACGCAGCTGGTAAGTTAAAATATGTCCCTCTGCCACTGGCCAGAAGCAGAAGGGATTGATCATGCCACCACCCTTGTCCCAGGGAGTAAAAAATTTGAGAAGCTGGAGAGATTTCTTGAAGAATAAAATTAATTTATCCTGAAAAAAATTCAAGATCATTGCAAAAATAAATTTAAAAAATACAAAACGCCTTATCCATTTGGTTCCTGCACATTTCACTTCCATGCTTGGCATTTCTTCTCCTGTCCTGTGCAACGAGTGGATCGGAACTTGCCTTCCTCCTCTCTGTTCAAAGCATGGTCATCACCTCTATAAAACTGAAGCTTTTACATTTGTATTAGCCACCCTGGTGAACTTGGAGAAGCCGTCATTCAACAATGACCTAGACAAAATAAGACGGGCTTTGACCAGGGGGAGAAAGAATAGAATGTTTATGTCAGTTTATTGTCTAATACCCATTGTTCCTGAGTCCAGAGAGAGTATACTGCTGTGTTCTTTTTGAATGTAAAACAAAACAGGAAAAACAAAAACCCAGCACAGCAAAAGAGCTTATCTCGACCAATCAGCAAAAATGGCAAAATAGAGATGTAGGCTGCACTGAATGGGTGGTAAATCAGAGGCAGACGTGAAATGCCAGTCTTTGTTCAGCTCTCTAGGATGGCTCTGGAAGGTCATGTTCATTGTCACTGAAATGCCTGCAGGGAGTGATATGAAAAGTCATTGTCTAGTCCCTTTTTTCTGCCTGCTATTTTTAGCTCTTGTTAGGGAAATCAATTTTAGTTAACTACAGAGGAAGGCTTAAAAAGGTGCTCGAGTTTCAAGTTATGTACATCTGCTATATTTAGTTTTTTTTCCAAATTCTTCTCCATCAAAACATGTCATAGTAAAGTGATTTTGCCAGTTTGCTGCTTGGAATATGTATTGTTTTCTCCAAATGGAAAATATACTTCATTAGTCCATGTAACTTACATTTTTTAATCCCAGGCTCATTGATTCAAAGGGAGCAAAAAGGGTTTCATTTTGAAAATATACATGAACACTTATATTTTGGGTGCATGTCAGGTAACTATTATAAAAGCCTTAATTCTTGTTAAACAATTACTGTTTTCTAATCACAAATATGAAAAGCAAATAAAACACCAGGCTCCAGGGCTGCTGTTAGTGCAGTCTCTTTGGGTCATTCCTTGATGCGGACACCAGCCAGCAGTGTCCGCGTCATTATGGATGAATTGAAACATACACACAGACTAACCAGTCTGGTGGAGGAATAAGGACAACAGCATGGCTTTTCTCTCAAGAGGAACAAAAGCCACGGCCTCTGCCATGACAGGCCTTTATTCTAATCATCTCTCCTCACATTACAGGATGGTTCTTCCTCACTATCCCAGTTACAGCAAAGGAACCAATGCCCCTCATTACATCACAGAAGAAGGATATTAGCAAATGAATAGGCAGCCAGTTACACTGGGCCTGCAAGGTACTTGCAGGGTGAGGGGGTTTTTAGCAAAGAGCAAACTTCAAAACAGCTTCGGTATATTGCAAATCTGATTACCCACGAGAGAACCTATCTGTGGGAGTGGGTCCTGTGCATCTCCGAGTGGGAGCTGGGCCCATGCTATACAGAAGGGCCTGCCACATCTCCCCCCTTTCATTTTAATATGATCCCACAAAGCTTGCTGTTTGCTGATCTCCCACATGACCCTGGGAAAATAATTTGCAAATATATCAAAATACATAGAACATTATTATAATCAGTAAGCAACTAGTGGTTCCAAAGACCCACATTTTCAGATTAATCCCAATCAATCATTGTTAGGCAGTAATGGTCAAATAGATAACATTCAAATAACTCTAAGGGCCTATTTTGAGTCAGGGTCAGATAGCTAAAGGGCCATAAAATTCTGGAGAAACAAACTTACTTCAGGCTTGGACCCTTATCATTTAAATGGAGGGTATCAGCAAAGTAGGCTTCACAGGATTTTACACTTTCTTTGTTAGGATTGATTTCCCTGGGGAACCTGCCCATCCAGCACAGGGCCGCATCCACCTCCGGCTTTGTTTCAGGCTTAAGCGGATTAGAGCCAGAGGCAAGGGGATCAGGAAGACATCTCCCAGATGGAAATGGGGACTCAGGCTATGTCAGAATAGCCAGAGGATGAGGGTCCATCACCCTTTTTTTACTGTGGCCCCCCTGAGTCCTTCCCTAAGGGCCATTCCACATGGTCATGCCTGTCTTAGGTGACCCCTCCCTTGAGGGAATCTTACCCGTCATTAGCTAACTGACTAAGCATTGGAGGCCAAATATGGATGAAGCAAAAGCAGCGCTCCTACCAGGGAGATAAGCTTTGTCTCCTTACTGTCTCAGGTCCTCTTGACAGAACAGACCCAGAAGAAGCGGGTCCCTTGGGCTCTTACTCAGCCTTAGCCATGGGGTGCTACAGCCTGTGAAACCAGTCAGGGCATTTCCCAACATTCAATCTCATCTCCCAATTTTTTCACTTATAAATGTTATAGTAATTGTTAAACCTGTGAAATCTACTATTTGCTGTTTCTGAATTCAATTTTAAGAAAATAGCCTTTATATATATCTTACAGCACAAACAAGGATTAAGATAAAAAGGCATCCAAGGGGGTTGCTAGGACCCAAACTTGTAAGTCTATTCCACTGAAACAGTTTTTAGAGTTCAACCATTGGACATTATGGGGCATCGAGGGATTGTTGCTCTCTGCAGGTGGTACCCAAGCCTTGGCCCCTGTCACCGGGGCAGGCCCCAACCTCCTCCATTGGCAGGCACAGGCCCATGAGTGATGGTGTAAGTGTCCATATTCTTTCTGGTGTTCAGGGTCAGCTGGGCCATCAGGTCTGTCAGTCAATTGATTCTCAGCTCCAGGTAGCAGAGCTTGACATCTGCCCCACTCACGATAAGGCTTTACTCTTTTGGCTGACAGTCAGACAGGACCTGTAGGGATGGAAACACACATATCCTCTTCTCCAAGTTAAGTTAAGGGCCCTGCCAAGAGCCATCTCTCAGCGAATCTCTATATAAAACCTGAGGATAAGATGACTTTGGCTCCTTCTTCTGAAAATGTTTCTCAATTGGAGTACAAAGAGATTCATCACAATTTAGCAAATTATATGAAAACATGGCTAATATAATCAAATTTTGGGGGGGAAAGACTCATGACTCCCCCATTTCTTCTGTTTAAGAAGATTTTAAAAAATATGACGAGCCCATTCTACAATTTTCTGACTGGTTGGATTGTAAGAGTACACAGGGTCATTATCAATTTTAATTTGCTGAGGCCATTTTAAATGATTAAAGGCCTCAAGCCAGAGGGCTTGTATATTTTAGCTTAGCTTGGAAAGACAGGCCCCCTGCAGTTTCTGCAAGCTGCAGTGCATACACAGTTTTCAAGGAAAGAGGGAAGTTGGGAGGGGGGAGGTGCTCTGAAAAAACGTTTTAGACAAAAGATGGTTGCATGCCAAGGGCCTTTTGTGACTCGAATAATTAACTGTTTCCTTCAGGAGAATAGCCAGTTCTTACCCATGGAAACGATCCGTATTTACATACACTGAGTTAAAAAATGTTACTTCGTTTTCTACGGAAAAGGGCTAATTTTACACAGAAGACAATTTACCTATATTTCATTTTTACAATAAAGTTCATGGCTCTGGCATAAACAAGGAGGATTTTTAATATTTTTCAACACGTGGCACCCCCTATCCCACTTATAGCATGCTTTTAGATTGATAAATTTATGAACATTCACAACTTTCAGAAACAGGTTTTTCTCTACTGACAAATACATTTACTTTTTTTTTTAAATGGTTGCAAGTGCACCGGTGTGCCTAGGCATGGGGAAGGTCTCCTCCCCAGCGCAGCTGGCTTGGACCGGCAAAGAGACCCTACGTGGCGGCGGGTGACACTGCGGTGTTCCGTGGGTCACCGCCGGAGGCACGTGTCCTGCGGGCGTGGCGGCTATGGGCCCTACTCTGTGGCATGGAGCCGGGAGCCCTGAGTGAGCCCCGCACCGGTCCAGCCACCAGGCCGCGTCACCACCGAGCAGCTGCCCCGAGGGCCGTGCCCCACCCCGGGGATGCATGCGTCCTGCCCTTCTCTTCCAAATTTCCAAAACGTAAAAGCCCTTATCTGGGAGAAAATCAGCAGCCCCAAGATGCTACTGAACCTAAAACATTGCTCTAGTTCTTAGAGAGCCCATTCCCCGTGGTTGAGGAAGCACAAAAACCTTCAAAAAATTTTTTTAATGGGCCACAAGAGGCGGCTTTTTCTTTTAGAAAGAATTTGCTGAGATGCCTGTAAACTGTCCTGTAACTAGTTGATGTTTTTAAAGCTGATTAAAGGGAAAATCTTTGCTCTTTCTCCCAAGCCTAGACCTTGGTTGAGGTCGCCTCCTGGCAAAAGCTTGGGAGAGGGAGCATCCTGCTTACTAAAGAGAGTTGCAAAGTGGTCACAGGAGAGAGCAACCTAGGAAGAAACTCCTACTCCTCTGAATCCAACACACACGACGGCATTCCCAAACAGCACTCCGGGTTGTCAGCCCTTACCTCAGGCTGGATGCACACGAATTCCCACCAAGTTGGTGTGTTGTCCATAATGACAATGGCTCGTGGCCTCTGAGTCCCTGTTCGGGCGCCAGCTGATGTGGACACCGGCCAGCAGTGTCCGCGTCATTATGGATGAATTGAAACATACACACAGACTAACCAGTCTGGTGGAGGAATAAGGACGACAGCCCGGCTTTTCTCTCAGGAGGAGCAAAAGCCACGGCCTCTGCCATGACAGGTCTTTATTCTAATCATCTCTCCTCACATTCCAAGATGGTTCTTCCTCACTATCCCGGTTACAGCAAAGGAGCCAATGCTCCTCATTGCATCGCAGAAGAAGGATATTAGCAAATGAATAGGCAGCCAGTTACACTGGGCCTGCAAGGTACTTGCAGGGTGAGGAGGTTTTTAGCAAAGAGCAAACTTCAAAACAACTTAGGTGTATTGCAAATCCGATTACCCACGAGAGAACCTATCTGTGGGCATGGGTCCTGTGCATCTCCTAGTGGGAGCTGGGCCCACACCATGCAGAAGGGTCTGCCACAATTCCTCACCCATGAGGCATAGACTTGTGATCCTGGAATACACGCTCATATTTTCCATCTCCTTTCAATGAATTTTTCCTGGGAAAAAAATGTTAAATGGATTTTCATCTCAGCATATATTACATAATTATCTTCAATTGCTATTGAGTAGCTATATAAAATGCTTCCTTTTTTTTTTTTAATTAAATTTTATTTTAATTGTTGTTCTTATACAGTCTTCTGTTTTCTACTCCCATCCCGTCCCTCCGCCCCAGCCCTCCCCAGCTCCCTTCCATTTCCACCCCCCCCCAGCTTTTGTCCATATGTCTTTCATACTTGTTTTTTTAAATTCACAGGTAAAACATGCACATTGTAGAAAAAATAGAAGACATGACCAAAGCTATTCCCTCAGCCAGGCCCCACTCCTGGGAAAGGCAGAACTGAGTGACCGTTCCCAAGGTGGAACCTTGTGGCTCTGTGACCAGGCACACAAAGAGCTCAGACAGACAGCTCTTTCTTCTCTTATGCTGGCTACTTTCCCTTCACCCCATGTAAACAGGCCTCACCTCACAAGCTTTAGAAGGCCCCTTGTTTCTGATCAACCTTGACCTTCCCAGTCTTTCTCCCTCTCTGGTTTCCTTAGCCTTTCTCACCCTTATCTTTCTTCTGGCGCTTCACCTCTCTGTTGCGACCACTAATTCACGTCTGCAGTCAATCAGTTGTCCCACAAAGTACTTTAGATCCTAAGGAGCTAAGGAGGGAATGAAGACAAATGGCCACCCTAATCCAGTCTTAGGGGAAAACCCCCAGAAGATAAGCACATTTTCTTTAGTTGAAATAGTGCACCACTTACAAATGAAACCACAGAAGTATTCTCATTCTCTCTCTCTCTCTTTCTCTCCCCCCTCCCACACACATCTTCATCTTACCAAGAACCCCTTCTTTTTTCCTACTTTGATGTGGGGAAGGACCAAGGACATAGGACAAGAAGAAAGACTCCATTCATTCATTCATGTCAACAGTATTTTCTCATTATAGGAAAATACTACACCTGCTGAGGCAGGGAAGTCGATGGTACGCTCCATCCTAGCCTTATTCCTAAACATCAGAGCCAATGTGGTGACTGTGCTTTGACCTCTGTCGACCTCAGGTGGAGTCCTGGCTCCACTACTTGTTTGTGGTGACCTTGACCAATGTACTTCACCCACCAGGGCCTTTTTAGTAATGGTAATTATTTGATGATTTGCAAGGTCATCTTGAAGATGGAATAATGAATACATGTGAATCGCTTACTTGGCCCAGGGGCTGGCACAGAGACACTGTCATCTTCATGATGGCGATCACTGTCCTCTGAGCAGTACAGATGAGCAGGGCTTCCTCAGACAGATGTTCCCTCTGCCGTTTTGTGAATTAAGGGAGGCAAAGCTGTCAGAGTAGTGTCTACCAGCCAGAAAGAGCGATATGCAAGTGGTGATGGGTGTTATTTAAATGTGCCTGTTCTCTGAACTGCCAGTAAAGCATTTGGGGTGGTCTGTGCTTTGCTTCATCCTCTTTGGCACCCAGGCTTAGAGGGCATCCTTTGACAGAAACAGCAGGGGCACAGAGGAAAAGGGACAGAGCTGCTGTGGAGTGATGATCCCACCCTCGTGTCCAGGCCCCACCAAAATTAAATATGGGCTCATGGAAACCCAAAGGAATTAGACAGGAAAACATTTGCAGAGGACTTCCCTCCCTGGAACCCTGCACAATTTCTTTTAATACTAAATCACTCTGTCCAATTCTACTTAGAAATAAGTTCTTTCTCCACAATCAGATCGAAGTTGCGATATTAAGTTCCCAATAAATCCATCTGCCCTGAAATACCTCCTCTTTTTATTTTTTTTCTGTTGCTGTAAATGAAGCTGCAACAAAAGGAGAGGTATTTCTCTTGCTTTAGGATGAATGAGTAGAACTCAGGATGTGAGTTTGAATCCAGAGTCAACTTTTGAGTAGCTACATGACCTTGGGAAAGTTTCCTAACCTCTCTACATCTCCATGTCCTCAAGAGTAAGATCAGATTGGTGTAAACATCAAAAAATACAATCCATATACATCCATATGTCCAGCCCTGGACATAGTAAATGCTCAGTGTGCGTTACCCATTTATTATAACTTGGTTTTCAAACCGTATCTTAGTCTCCTATTAAAATATAAGTGCCTATTTTAATCTCTTAACTCAGTGTTTCTCAACATGGTATTTTGGAACTGACTGTCCTACACATTGCAGTACTTTTAGCGTCCTCGGCCATCACCTACTAAAATGCCAGTACCCACACCCAACGCAGTCCCTATGACAAAGAAAAATCCCCATCACATTTTCGGATACCACTGGGAGTGTTTGAGAACCACACTAACTACACTTTAGCAGTGTTTATTAGGTGGTTCTCAAATGTGAAAGAGACAGAGGCAAGGACTGTCTTGTAAGGAGCTAGAGGTACCAGTGTGGAGCAAAGAGGGGAAAAGAGAAGGACACTACAAAGAAGTGTCACCTGCTGCCCTCCCCCTTCCCAGACACACACACACACACACACACACACACTCACTCTCTCCCTCCCTCCCTCCCTCCCTCCCTCCCTCCCTCCTTCTTTCCTTCCCTTTAGGCAGGGCTCGAAAGGATAGCTCATCTCTGCTCTGTACATTGTTGCTGGGGCAGTTCAGCAGGGACACTGGCCAATCAACTCTCAGGATGGTTTGCTATCATGGCTGGCAGATGGGATGTGGCTGTTGGCTGTGAGCTCAGGAAGGCTGTGGGTCAGGGGCCCTGGTGCCTCTCCATTTGAGCCCTTCATGGGCTGTTCAGGCTCCCTTACAACATGGGGGTGAGGTTCCAGGAGTGAGCATGCTGACAGAATAATATGGAAGTGCGTGGCATTTTGTGACCTGACTCAGAGTCACACTGGTTACTACCACTGTACTGTATCAGCCAAGGCAGCATAAAGGCCTGCCAGGTCTGAGGGGAGAGAGCAGAGTGGGGATAGCCCTTCATGAAGGAGTGGCAAGGCTACTGAAGAGCACTGTGAGCAGGAAGCAGTATGACTGTCTTCACAAAGCAGGAATAAGCTGCTACAACCCATGACTTTCCTGTTGAGAATTCACCTTGAATATGAAAGATATAAAATCTTTTAATATGAAACTTAAAGCAAGAAGGAAACAGAGGGGGTCTTTTTTCAGAGTCCAACGTCACTATAAGAGATACAGATTAATTCTGTCTATAATTTATAGTCCTTTTCTTTTTATAATTTATTAACTGCTGTCTTTTGAGAAGATTTATTGCTTGAAGATCATGCCTAGAAAAACTAGGGATTGGCCAAATGAAAAGAGGCAGGATACAAAAGGAGTAGATACTGCTTCTTTAGCTAGAGGAGAAATATTCACTGAAAATATGAGTTGCCATGAAAATGTATTAAAAGTAAAAGATAAAATGAGGCTCCCTTTCAGGAGTCTCTTGCACAATAGGAAAACGGTGGGAATAACGGGAGTGGTGAAGAGCAGCACATCCTCTGCAGTCAGACAGCCTTTGACTGCGTTTGATTGAATCCAGGCTCTGCCATTTGCTACCTGGGTGATCTCACTTTCCTCCTGTATGAATAAGACATTATAAACCCCACGGGACAGAACTGCCGTAGTAATTAAATATCTACTTTATGTGAAGTACTTAAGAGCTGGGTCTGGCATTTGGCAAGTGCTCCGTAAGTAGCTGTTAGGTTTAAGGCAGACGGCAAGTCTCTCTGGCCTAGCACTGACAGCCCACTGAAAATGAGGGAAATACCACCCTTTGCTAGTTTTCAGCTCAGCTGAAAAGCTAAAATTTACACATTTAGCTGTAGGAGAAAAATCACATGTGCGTATGTACTAGACATGACACAAGTAGGTCACAAACAGTTGAGCTTGATGCCTCCGTAAATCAGTAATGTGTTTACGAAGCACTGCCATACACCTTAGACTGCAGCAGTCACAAAGGAAGTTCAAGTCCTGGCTTCTGTGGTCTGAAACATCACCAGATAAAACAATGAATAATAGAAAAGGTGATCTAATCAAGCATTGTAAATGAGAGGTTTGCACTATCTCAAAAAAAGAAAATCGGAGATCTCACTAAAAAGGCAACTTGGAAATGGATAGGAAGAAAGAAGGGAAAGGAGAGGAACTTACCAATAAGGAGAGAGGGGATAGTGGTCGAGGGGGAAGGATCATTCAGTTTTGAGGATCAAAATTGATAACACCCACTGTTATTGGGGACCCAGCAAGTCATTGTCCACCCCTTACTTCTCTTTCCAACAGGGCTCCACTGCGTCGAAGCGCTTTGCAGTTAGTCGGCTGCTTCTTTCTTTAACTATTGTGTAGTGTGACTAGACTAGTTCACCACGTTGAAAGTCAGAAATTATTTTGGAGGGCAGCACTGACCACAGTATCACCTTAAACAATTGTATTATGCATTTTGGAAGGGCTGTAAAAAGTATTTGACATCTAGTTCTTTATTTTGTGTATCCCAAAGATGTGGTGGTTATTCCATTTAACTGATGAGGAAACTGAGGCGTGGAAACATAGAACACTGAGAGTTACATCCCTGGCAAGTGAAAAGGTGAAGCTTCTGAATGTTCTAAGGAAGTTCATTCTGGCAGGGAGGTTACTTCCTGTGGTGAGGAAACCAGCTGAGACTCCTCTGGGTGGGAGGAGGTGAGCCTTGGACACAGTGCGCAGAGGGAGCTCATGAGAACCCTTTCAAAATGATATTCAGTGATGCTCTCTGACTTAATTACAGCGGGTGAAAGAAAGAGTGAATTCCAGGATGACTGACTCTAAGGAATTGCATCTGGAAGGCTCTAAGAGAAATGGGATAGCAGTGAACACGGATTGGCAGGGAGAAAACAGTGATCCACTTCAGATACATGAGTTTGGAAAAGAGTGGGAGACGTAGGTGGAGACGTCAGCGCATCAAATGTGAGATCAGGCCTGAGTACACGCATAGCTTCTCGGAGGGACAGGAGTGGGGGGCTCATGTTCCAGGAAAAGAATCTTCCGAGAAGAGCAGCAGTAATGCTGGGAAATGACGCAAACCTTTGTCTTATGCCTGCTGAACTTTGCTGTATTTTGAAAGCCTCCAGGGTGGGGGTTACATCTATTCCTGGGAGAAGTCATATAAGGACTCGTTCTGGGAGATGATGATGTCTTAGGAAGGCTTCTCTTGCCCTCCATCCCAAAAGTTTTCTTACAAGGAATATGAACAGTCTCCATTCTGTTCGGCTACGCATAAACATACTATTTTGTGTATTATCAGCTCACTCTTCACATAGCTGCACTGTGCTGATTTTTGCAAACCATGCATAATCATACTGGTTATTGTAGAAAAAATTCAAGAAGGGTCAACTCATGGACCGTACGTCAAAGATAATGTGATGGAGAACTTCCTGGGCCACTGGGACCAACGATCACCAGCATGTTTCTCTGTGATTGTGCCAGAACATGTCACAATGTCCCGCAGCCACCTCATCAGCACGGGGACTCAGCCTCCTTTCTCCTGAGGACAGGAAGTAGCCTGTGGGCACCTCCACTTCCTCCAGATGTGCAGGAACAGAGACTTCATCTGCAACCTGTCTCCGTCCCCTCAGGAAAAGAGGAGACCCAACTTTGGCATCTATTTTTAGCTGTGGCCAAACCTGTATCAATTCCAAGCGCCTGCATGACAGTTTAACTTTGACTGCATGCTAGAGGACTTTGCATTTGTGCATCTGGGAATTTGTTTCATGGGGGTGGCTAAAAAACCCTGATTAGAGCGATTTCTGGGGGCTTTTGAGCCTGGCCTGCTTCCTGCTCACAGGGGAAAGGACAGTTCGAATACAGACTGAAGGAGTGAGAGAGTGCTGGGTGAAACTCTGCCTTTTCTTCCCAAGAAATGCTGCTCTGCATGGCCCTGCCCACTGTACTGGGACGTGACCTGCCCACCCTGTGAATACCCAGCACCATCGGCTCCTTGTCCCCTACTGAGCCCAGTCGGCTCCAATGCAGGGCGGCAGCATCGGCGGCAGCCCTCATGGTACAGGAGGACCACGCTGAAGACCAAAGGGAAAGAGAGGCCAAAAAAGAGAGAAATTCAATCCAGCCAGACCAAAGCTGTTTTTTACTTTGTGGGTTCTCAACAGCTGTTTAGCTGGATTTCGATAGTAAGAACGTTTCCAAAAATAGAACAGTGAAATGTCATCATTAATGGAGTCACAGCAATAAAATATGTCTACTACCAGGCTGATCTGACGTTGGTCCCTTGGTGTGAAAGTTGTCCTGCACAGGGTGACCCCCACAGGGTGCCCTGCATGGTGTGCTTGCCCCTCTCCCACTCTGAGTGGGCCCCAGCACCCCCAGACTGAGGGGAAGGCACCCACTTTTGAAGAGTAAACACACTGCAACCAGAGGGATCTGTAAGGAATGTTCTTTATCCAAGCCAGTGGTTTGATCAAAAGGCTAGATTCTTAATGTATATTTTACTACTACTTTCAAAAAAAAAAAGCTAACTTCTTACCAACAGATGAGGAAAGGGGCAGGATGTCTGGTCAGGCCCCTGGCCAGGGTCCCTGTGTCACCTCCTCATGCCCAGGTCCCACAATCTTCACGCCCGTCCTGCTATGACTGACTTTTTTCTGTTGTCCCTGCCTCCAAGGACAAGAGACTGCTGCTCCTTCCCTGCGTCATGACCAGCAGAGCCGTGAAGGACACTTCCACGGCCACCTGTGTTTCTTCAAAAGGCATTTCTCCCAATGTGTAAACTTTGAAGAAATTCTACCCACAGAAACAAGAGCCACCTCATTTAATTACTCAGACATCACTTCTTCCTCCGTGTCTTGCTTGAGAGAGTCTCTCATTCAGAACTGCAAAGTGTTCCCCGAGGAAAGAGAAAATTGAAGAAACCTTGGATTCAGTGAACTCAGTCACCATTTGCTGTGGAACTTTTCAAAACATCCTCTTCTCCCAGAAAAAAATGAGAATGTCAAAGCTTAATTAGCTCTGATGGCTGGGGGGGGCTGCGGGGCTGACCTGGACTCCCTGTTTCTTTTCCTTTATGCATCCTCAGCACCCCTCCCCGCACTGCCCTGTGCCTGCACCTGCACCGCTATCATTTCCCAATGAAAAATCATGATGCTTCATGGCAGACCAGAGGGGGCGAGTTCTGGCATGCCAGTGCCCTCCTGGACCACAGCCTCCTGCCTGCCTCACAAAGTCCGGTGACCGTGGAGCACCTGGGGGGATGGGGCACCAGTGCAGAGGTCACTGAGTCAGAATTTGCAGGCTTCAACCTCATCCTGGGAACCCTGTTTGTAACAGTAAGCTGTCAGGTGTTTGAAAAGCACTGCTCAAAGGTGCCGCCAGCCAGCCTGCCCACCCCTGGCCCAGAGCCTTTTACACACCTCTCAGGAAGAGCCGGTTCGTGTGGGCTCCTCTCCTTAGCAATATCTGAAATGGCTCTTCTACCTTGGGATTTTCACAAGAATGACAAAATGATTTAAGGAGAACAGAACAAACATTTAAACAAGCTACAGGTAGCATCTATATGAATACCACAGCTGCAAGGATATGTAATGTAACTTCAGAGTGGACCACAGTGCCGTTAGGCTGTGCCGTCAATTCCCGTTCTCCAGGGGACAAGCCAAGTGTAGCAGGAATGACCCAGCCCAGTGTCTCCTTCCTGGTGTTGCTCCATGTCCCTGTTTGTGCCGCTGTCCTCCCCTGAATCTAAACTGGTCCACGCCAGCTCGTTTATGTCAGAGATTTAATACTAGTTGACAGAACTCTCTCCACCTACAACTTCACCAGATCTGGACTTCAAATAATAGAGTCTGCACGAGCCATGCGTCTGTGGCTCTGGTTAGCTCTGTCTTTCCTTGTTGCTGGCAATATGTAGGGGAATGCTGGGGGTGTGGAGTTTGTGAAGTATGTGCTGCCCTCATCCAGGAAGGCCTTGCTCTACACTCCAGGATGTCGAGGGGGACTCTTCACAGAACGAGGGCGCTCTTAGCAGCATGAGGCTACGTTGCTTTGCTAGGGCTGCCATAACAAAGTACCACAAACAGGGAAGCTTAAACTACCAAAACTGATGGACTGCACCTCCGGAGGTTGCAAGTCTGATGTTAGGCCATTGACAGGGCCATGCTCCCTCCCGAAGGTGCTGGGGAAGGACCGACTCCAGCCTCTCCTCTGGCTTCTGGTGGTCCCAGCCTGTGAGAGCGCAAGGCGCTGTCCCTGCGTGTGTGCCCATGGCCTGTTTTCCCCTTTTTATAAGGACATCGGCCATTTTACAATAGGGCCCACCCTAATGGCCTCATTTCAACTTAATCATCTGCAAGATCCTAATTCCAAATGGGTCACATTAGTAGGTCCTAGGAATTAGGATTTCAACATCTTTTTTGAGGGAAGCAGGGGGCGTAATTCAGCCCATAGTAGTAACTGACTCTGAATGTTTAAATCCTTCCCAGTGTAGTTTTAACACTTACTGCATGAGCAGTGTTCCTCATTCGCCAATGTCAGCGCCCAGAATTTAACACTGTCCTCTGCTAGAGGCTGCTGTTTTCACCCAGGTACGCACAGCAGCACATAAACCATGCCCTAGACCTGGAACTGACAATACTTGCCTAGTGGCCCGGAAGGGGCACTTTCCACTGCAGACTGAGGATGACAGGCAAGGTTCCTGGACTGGGTGGTGTCCGGCTGTGATCCTGGAGGGGAGACAGGATTCAGGGAATCTCAGAGGTGTGGCTATGCCAAGTAAAAGGTGTTGGGTTGGTGGGTATAACACGTGGCTGTGACGAGTAGGGGCCAGCAGGTAAACCAGTTTGACCAAAGCAAATAGGGAATCGATAGAGGTACTATTGGAAAAGATTGAGATTATACAGAGTCTTCTGTCCTAGTCTAAAAAATTAGGACTTGATCTTAGTGAGACCTGAAGACCCACTGAACAGGAGTATGCCTGGGAGACATTGCTTATAGATTTTTCTTTTGATTCACGAAGGATAGGAAGAGAAAGATAGGATGTCAGGAGAAGGTGAAGAGGAGCAGTTGCAAGCATGCAGAATGAGAATGCCCCCCCTCCTGTGCCACCACCCGGAGGTCTCCTTGTCTTTCAGACCCGGGTCAACTGTCACCTCCACTAGGCAGCCTTTTAGAGTTACTTGCTCCTTACAGTTTGCTACCATAGTCCTTGACATACATTGCCACCCAGCACTTACATGGAAACTTGTGACACTTCCTGTTTCCACATGCCACCACTGGGCTGTGCTCTTGTGAAAGGTACAATTTATTGTGTTGTGTTTTGCAGCCTGTACGGATAGCCATGGGCCAGAACTTGGGAGATGCTCAGTCAATACCTCCTGAAGTGACAAAAGACAGAAAGAATGCAATTGGCTGGTAGCAATTTGATTGTAAGATAAACAAGTTAAGAATGGTAGGCTTTTAGGACTGAAAAGGACCTTGATAGTCACCTAACTCAGTTCCCCAATAACGGTGACAAACCCCAAAGGAGCAGTGATCCTGTCTCACTGCCTGTTCCATCCTGGGGCAGCTCTTGCTATAAGACATGTCCAGCTGGAGAACTTAGAGACCACCTTATCCAAGGGGTGAAGACGTGAAGTGATTGGCTCAAGGGGACTCCGAAATTAGCAGCAATGCTGGGAAATCAAAGGGAAACCCGTAACTCACCGACAGACCCATTCAGGCCTCGCCACAATCCTGCTGAGTGGAGAGGCATTGCCATTTTGACGTTTAAGTTGAGGACCTGAGGCTAAGAGAGGTTCAGTGGCCTCTTCAGGGTTGTTGTACAGTTGATAGGTGGCAGGTCTGAGACACAGTGACAGGTAGATGGCATTCCATTCCTCAATGGCCCAAGCTGCCCCTGGGTAAGATCCCACGTCTCCCTGGACAGTAAACTCTTCTCACTTCCTAAGAAAACCTCCCCAAAGAATCTGTTTCTCACTCCCACTTTTCTTGCTTTTCAGGAGAGAAGTATGAGCTCCACGCAGGGACTGAGTCCACCCCAAGTGTGGTCGTGCACGTATGTGACAGTGACATCGAGGAGGAAGAGGATCCAAAGACTTCCCCAAAGCCAAAAATCATCCAGACCCGGCGTCCCGGCCTGCCACCCTCACCCTCCGTGTCCAACTGAGCTCACCGCTCCACCTCGATGATAATATCTGTCTCCTCTTTATCACGCTTTTCCCCTCCTGTTGTATGTTGAAAAAAAAATTGCCTTTAAATCACTGGGTGTTCGGTTGTTTGAGATTCTTCCCTTGTAATCAAGCCTCTCAGACAAAGGGCTAGGAAAGGTGATATGTTTCCTGATCATATCATACCCATCAAGTGTAATCCATTATTTAGCTAGAAGGTTCTAGGAAAAAAAGTAGTATTTTCTTATTAAACAATCAGCACAGCCTATATCTTCATTCTCTCATGGTGATCCAAGCCAGAGACATCAGTGACAAATAGCACCTGTGTTGTTTGTGAGCCGTTTCGGTCCCAGTCCTGATGTGTGTGTGTGTTGTTGATTCCTGGCCACTTAAGTAGGACCATAATTAAACTTGACTTTGACTGCATGAGATATCCCTATCCGGTCTCACTCAGTCCTCTGCATCCCGACATTCCCAGGACATGCATGATCACCAGCATTTATTTTCATGATTTGAGGATGTACTATTGACTCACAGATTGTCAGCATCCAGCCATGTCCTATGTAGATTAGGAAAATTATCAGCATCGTCCAGCTCAACAAGCCTGGGTGTATTCACTACTCCTGAGTCAATACTTCATAGCTCTATCAAAATTCCTGGAGGCAAAATTGAGCTTGGCCCCAAAGATATTCCTCAGCAGATTTCGAACACCACTTCCATACAGAACTTTCCCGGCCTCGTTGGAGAGGCTTGTCCAGGATGATAGAGACTGATTTCAGACAAACCTATTTATTACAAAAGTTTCATGGTGTCTGAACGATTGTTTTTTCTCTTTGTATATTTGTACAAATGTTTCAGCTGTGCTTTTAAAATCTGGATGTTTTTTATTTAGTGATTGCTCAGCCATTTGCTGCTTAAAAGCATAATATGTGCATTGCTTATGAATGCATTCATATACTAATACTGATAATCCGATAATATTACAGTCTATTATGGATAATGCTGAATTTTGAAAGGGCACAAAACTTCTCATGCCAGTATATAAATGATTAGCCAACATCTTTGCGATCATGATGACTTGTTTTAAAATAAAGATGCTAATGTCAGTTTTAGACAATTCGGATGAAGCCAAATCTCCAGAATGCAGCAGCTGCTGAGCGTATTAAAAGGCGAAGGATGGCAGGTAAATGTACGCCAACACTACTCATGCAACGCCCGTATTGCCCAGAAACCTATTTGTTTTCGTCACATGTGATTTGTCTATTTCTCTAGCCCAAAGTGCATTACAGAACATACACCGATAGAACCATTACCTTCTGCTACATGTGCCAGGCCTCGTCTACTCCTGTACTTTAATGAATTACTTTAGATGCAAATGCCAATTACGACGGAGTGGGGAAATACTTTCATTACCCAAGCCTCAGAAAAACACGCGAGAACAATAACACAGCCAACTGATAGAAGGATTGTTGTGGTTTTTGACTAAGGTGTATGTTAGTTTTATCAGAAACTTAAAACATAGACTGATCACTCAGAAATTAAAGTCCGTTCTACTGTGAATATAGCAATATAGTACTGGACACAGTATAGGTGAAACTGAGGACAGCAATGCTTGTGAAGTCCCGAGTTTTCCTAAGAAAAATGAAGGCTCCTATTAAAAATAAGATCTGAGGAGTGTATAATAAGCAAACGCTTTTGACTTTCCTTTGCTGTGGAGGTTTTGTGTTTCACTGACAAATGAGAGACTGGAGACACTAGTGGGAAGATGCTGCCCTCTAGTGGAAGACATGCCGCCCTCCGCTAGGGAGCCGGGCGGAGAAGGGCCGCTGTCGGCCACTATGTGCTCAGCCTTCCCAATCCTCTGCCGGTTGACTTTTTAAACTACTCAGAATTTTCAGAATGCAGGTTTTAAAGAAAATCTGGATGAGAGAAAGTATTTGGAAATGGCCTTTCAATGTTTAGAAACACATACATCAGGCACTTCCGACCAAATTTAGTAAAAATTGAAACGACCCGTCTGTGTAGCCATAAAAGCTCAGTGGAGTGTGCGACCTACATGGTTAGTTTTGGTGAACTTGACCGCAAAGTGTCCATGTGAGTCGGCCTCCGACGAAGCAATTCTCTCACTAGATTGGGCTTTGGGAGGGAGAAGAGGGACTTTTTGCAGGAGGCGGGAAGCGGTTCGGAGGAAGCTCCTAGCACTGTGCAAGTCAGAACTGCCTCAGCATTTCCATGACGCACATTATGCAAACCTCTTTAGCACTATTTTAAGTTTGAAGAGTTTAAATATGGGGGGAGGGGGTGATTTCCACCAACTGAATCATTTGTGCACGTGTATAGCTCAAAGAGCTTCTACTTCAAATATACCTGGTGAATGACTCTGTCTGTGTGGCTGATTCCTTGCCGTCGGAGCCGACCCTGTGGGGATGATCCTGGTGGGGTGATGGTGGCAGGATGATCGTGGTGGGGTGATCCTGGCGGGGTGATCCTGGAGGGGTGATCCTGGCGGGGTGATTGTGGTGGAGGGAGGTGCCACCGTCAGAGGAGACCTGCTCTCCTGGCTTTTCCGGGTGTGCGCGGAGGGTGAAGCTGGTTGACCACAGCCTCTCGAAGGACGAGGACTTTGGACAAGGCTGGGCGGAAGCGTTGGGCTCTGATCAGGGAGGTGGGACAGCCCATTTATCGTCATCTTTGCACCTTCTTCGATTGAAAAGCCATCTCAAGTGTATTAGGACCCTCGAGACCCAAAGCAGGCAAAATGCCACATAGAATAAAAAAAAAAAAAACACTATCATAAAAGAGGGGTACATTGTATTTCATTAAAATTAAGAGCATCCGTTTATTAGATGACACCATTGTGAGAAAGGAAAGCCACAGACTGGGAAAACATAGATATTTGTGTTACTACGTATAGGTGTTAAATAACTCATACCCAAAATGTACAACAAACAAGCAAAAAACCTCCTCCAAATCAATAAGAAAAAGGCAAGTACTCCATTTTTTTTTTGATGGTCAAAATACTTAAATAGACACTTCACATATGTTGTCAATTTATGCATATACACCATACCTGAAATACCCATATGGCCCGTACACATTATAAACTATTCAACGTCATTTCTTATCAGAGAGGCAAATCAAAATCCGAAAGGGGTGCACCACACACCCATCAGAATGGCTGAAATTGCGTGTGGGGACATATAAAGTGCTGGTGACAACAGGCAGCGAGGCAGAGTACAGGCTGGGGCCACTACCTTGGAGTTCTGGAAATATCCACCAAGCCTAAGAGAACACTTACCTCTCTGGGAGCCACACACTCCAGGATATACATCAAGCAGATGCGAGTTTTCACATCTGCCAAAGTACAGGCACAATATCCCCAGTGGCACTGCCTATAGTGGCCAGCAGCAGGGTCCAGCCCGGATGCCCTTCACCTGCAGGATGGGTGAACGAGCACTGGTACATTCACACAAAGGACATTGCGAAGCAGTAAAAAACACAAATTACTGGGACATAGAACAACATGGATGGATCTCAAAATCATCCTCCTGAGCAAAAAAAAAAAGACATGAAAGCGTACGTGATGTATGACTCCACTTATGATGGTAAGAAATAGCGCTGACCAACAATGATAGAAATAACAGTGGTTGCCTTCTGGAGACAGTGACTGAGAGGGGACACATGGGGGCCTTCTGGGGTGCAGTAAACATTCCACAGCTCCATCTAGAGCTCTGTGGAGGTGCACGCATGTAAAATTCATTTAAAATGTGGGCAACACCGTGTGTAAATTATACCTCAAGTGAAACAAAACCACTGTGAGACCAGGCGGAAGGAGCCATTAGTTGTGAAAATAATTTGGAATGCCCCCCCATCCTAAAAATATATCCGGCTTATGTCTGTGAGATATCTCCATACGTACAAAGCCTTCCTTTAAAATCTATATGTATTTTATAAAATAGAAAGCACTGGCCTGCAGCACTGGATGAGACACTGTGCACTCCAGTGACAAATATTTACCAAGGACATACTGTGTGCCTGCTCCTGAGTTTCCAGGGGTGAACAGGTAGATATTAGGGTCCTTGCCATTCACAGAGTAAAATCAAGTGTGGGAAAGAAACCATAAACAAAGAAATGAGTAAATAAATAACTACAAATTCTGGTATATGAGCACAGTGAAGAAAAGCAAGATCACACTGTGAGAATAGAGAATAAGAGTGAAGAAGGGTCATGGACAGGGAAGGCCCCTTGTAAAAGGTGACATTGGACTTCCGGCCAAGATGGAGGCATATGTAGGCACACTGTGCCCCTTCACACAACCAAAAGACAGAAAACAGTAAATTTAAACACAAAAAACAACCAGAACTGACAGAAAATCAAACTGTGTAGGAATCTGACAACCAAGGACTTAAAGAGGAAACATTCATGCAGACAGGTAGGAGGGGTGGAGATGGGCAGCCAGGCAGAGAGGATTTGCAGCAAGGCAGCGGATTGCAGACTGGGAGGGCCCACGTTTGCGTGCAGATAAACTGGGAGGAATAATTGGGAAGTGAGACAAACCACGCAACCCAGGGTTCCAGTGTGGGGAAATAAAGCCTCAAAACCTCTGACTGAAAACACCTGTGGGGGTTGAGGCACCAGCAGGAGAAACTCCCAGCTTCACAGGAGAGTTTGGTGGGGAGACCCACAGGGTCCTAGAACGTACACAAACCCACCCATGCAGGAATCAGCACTGGAAAGGGCCCGATTTCATTGTGGATAGCAGGGGAAGTGACTGAAAACTGGCAGAGAGTGAAGCAAGTGACATTGTTCCCTTTCAGACCCATCCCCCACACACAGCATCACAATGCAGCGACCTGGGTTGCCCCGCCCTGGTGAACACCTAAGGCTCCTAAGGTTCCACCCCTTACTATGTGTAACAGGCATGCCTAGAAAAAAAAAAAAAAGAGGCCCAAATGAAAGAACAGATCAAAGCTCCAGAAAAAATACAACCATGCAACAAAGAGATAGCCAACCTATCAGATGCACAGTTAAAAACACTGGTAATCAGGATGCTCACAGAATTGGCTGAATATAGTCACAAATTAGATGAAAAAATGAAGGCCATATTAAGTGAAATGAAGGAAAATGTACAGGGGACCAACAGTGATGGGACAGAAACCGGGACTCAAATCAACAGTGTGGACCAGAAGGAAGAAAGAAACATTCAACCAGAACAGAATGAAGAAGCAAGAACTCAAAAAAATGAGGAGAGGCTTAGGAACCTTCAGGACATCTTTAAAAGTTCCAACATCTGAATCATAGCGGTACCAGAAGGAGAAGAGGAAGAGCAAGAAATTGAAAACTTATTTGAGCAAATAATGAAAGAGAACTTCCCCAATCTGGCAGAGGAAATAGAATTCCAGGAAGTCCAGGAAGCTCAGAGAGTCCGAAAGAAGTTGGACCCAAGAAGTAACACACCAAGCCACATCATCATTAAGTTACCCAAGGTTAAAGATAAGGAGAGAATCTTAAAAGCAGCAAGAGAAAAGGAGACAGTTACTTGCAAAGGAGTTCCAATAAGACTATCAGCTGATTTCTCAAAAGAAACCTTTCAGGCAAGAAGGGGCTGGAAAGAAGTATTTGAAGTCATGAAAGGCAAGGACCTACATCCAAGATTACTCTATCCAGCAAAGCTATCATTTAGAATGGAAGGGCAGATAAAGTGCTTCCCAGATGAGGTCAAGTTAAAGGAGTTCATCATCATCCAGCCCTTATTATATGAAATGTTAAAGGGACTTATCTAAGAAAAAGAAGATAAAAACTATGAACAGTAAAATGACAACAAACTCACAGCTATTAACAACTGAACCTTAAAAAGAATAAAAACAAACTAAGCAAACAACTAGTACAGGAACAGAATCACAGAAATGGAGATCACATGGAGGGTTAGCAGCAGCAGGAGTGGGGGGGAAGGTACAGAGAATAAGAAGCATAAATGGTAGGTAGAAGATAGACAGGGCGAGGTTAAGAATAGTATAGGAAATGTAGAAGCTACAGAACTTATGACCCATGGACATGAACTAAAGGGGGGAATGTGGGTGGGAGGGGTGTGCAGGGTGGAGGGAGATAAAGGGGGGGAATGGGACAACTCTAATAGCATAATCAATAATTTTTTTTTTTTTTAAAAAAGGTGACATTGAAGCTGAACTGAAGAAGGAACCAGCAGGGTGCTGGACATGGACTGAAAAGTCCTTCTCATGTTGGAGGAACCTAAACAGTATCACCAGTGTGGCAGAAATGCAGAGAATGTGGGCCCTGAGTGGCATTGGGAAAGGGGCAAGGTCCGGGCTCTGTAGAGCTTGGTAGGCCATGCTAGAGGGGTTGGAATTTATCTTAAGCACAAGAAAGGTTTTAGCAGGGGAATTATATGACTCAGTGTATTGTGAGACATTCTGTTCTCATGGAAGCTTCCTGACACAAAGCCACAGTCCTCAATGTCCAGATTGTCTGTTGTGGCGAGCTTGACCCCCTGCTGCCCACTTTCGGCTTGAAAAGATAGCTTTGACTAGTGGTGTTCACCACTGCAGCTTCATCTACCAAACACATTCTCGGCAACTGATGTCAATACACAGTGCCGTTCACGGTTCCAGAGAAGTTTGCTGCTTTTTTCTATCCTTCCCCAAGTCATTTGGAAGGCCTTGGTGCAAGCAAGGGGGAACAGAGTGGGTGATAAAGAATGATAAGTCAGTGATTCAGGAAAACATTCATTTAGCTGCTGGTACAGTATGTCCCTGCCAGAAGCCACCATGCAGAGCGTCACTGAACACTTGGCAGACTTTCCCCTTAAATTTATGCAATCTGAGGAAGGGAAAATTTCAAGCAAAAAGTTTTCTGTCAAACTCATTTATCTTCTCCCTTCAAAGATAGCCTAGGGAAATGCAGTTGGAGTTGATTCAGGAGATTTTACGTCTCTAAAAGGAAGCCTTATCCAAGGTGGTGTGTGCGTATGTGCGTGTGTGCACATTCAAGCGCATTTGGTGTAAGCTGGAGCTAGGGAATCCAGAATGGGCTGAAATGGTTGAAATACTTTATGCTAAAAGTTTTAATGCATACTACCTCTCTGGTTCTTTTGTCTTATTTTTCATTCTTATCCAATAATTGAGTTTGAAAACTTTAAGTTCTGGGAGTGACTAAGGCCTCCTTGACTAGTCGCCATTATCAGTGAAATCATTATTATTCCCCAAACAATCTTTGTATTTGCCTATGGCATCATGTTATTCCTAAAGCAAGATTTATCCCTGTTTTCATACTGCTGCCAAGTCAGCACCTAACAGCTCATGTGATGCGTTGCAATGTGTCATACGTCCCAGCGCCCCCTTCAGGGTGGAGGTGCTCATGACCCCACAAACCGGAGTGTTGGTGGCTCATGACTCTCCACTGAGTGGCCAGGCATTGCACTCAGATGGAGAGATCCCCCACCCCAGGGAGAGCCTGTACAAGGTTACTGGTCATGTAGTAGTGGGACGACCCCGTACCACTAGTCAAGGGCCCCCCAACTCCAGAGCTACTTATAGGACTGCCTGAGGCCTCTGCGTCTCAGTTCAACTCTTTCCACTGCCTAAACATACTTCCTTCATGCCCCCACAGGTATGACACCAAAGGCTTCCCTACAAAACTCCTGTGTGCATGTCTTCCCAGAGAGACTGGCCTAACACAGTATTACATCCTCGTTCTCTCCATCATGTGGCGCTCTCCGGAACTGTACAATGTTTTTCCATCCATCCCATTGCCTTTGCATTTCTAGCATGGACCAGTCTTATCCAGGGTAGAATTTTTCCAAAAGCAGCATGGAAAAGCTCTAGCCTGCCTTCTCTGTGTTGGATGGCCGAGCGCATGGTGGGCACAGAAGCAGTGCTGGTAACAAGTGTCAGCGAGCAGGAAGGAGGGTTTCTCCCAACCCTGCTGGGCCATGAGGAAGACGATGAACACCTCTTCAGACATGGTCAAGGCCCTTGTGAAAAACACAGAGGGGTCTGTGGCAAGAAAATCAGGACCCTGTGTGCCACCGTTGGCACAGCCTCGTGTATGGGAAAGGGATAAAGATGGTGTAACTGACTTTAGGCAAATAACTGAAGTCTGTGACTAAGTTCACAAATTTTGGTGCCACACGACCCCAGTTCTGCTGCTTAGTAAACCCGTGGTCTTCTGCAAGTTTCTTAGGCTAAATCTTGTTTTGCGCATCTGCCAAGAGGCAGAATATTAGTACCTATCTCATAGAGCTAGGAGGGATTCAGTGAGAAACATTTCAGGAGCTGGGCATGTAGGAAGTCCACGACCAACACTTTTATGCATCAAGTCCCAGGTGGAGTGCTTGACGGTCATACTCTTAGTCTTCATGGTGGTGATTTCACTGCTCTCATTTTTCATAAATAATAGTCGTTATTTTGGAGTGCTTACTCTGTGTCAGGTCCTCTTCTAAGTTCTGTACTTTCTTTTTTAATTCTCTCAATGATCCTATGAGGAAGGCATTGATGTCACATTGTCCATGTGAGGCAACCGAAGCCCCAAAGAGTTACTTGAAGACGTGATGCTCGAAGAGTGTTCCAAGCACTGCCCACGTCAGCACCAGCATCCCCCGGGGGCTGGTTAGCATTCAGAGCCTCAGCCTCTCCCTGATCTACTGAATCAGAACCTACGTTTTAACAAGATCCTCCCTCCCATCACTGCTATGCAGGGTACTGTTTAAAAAGCACAAGTCCTAGCAGAGCTATGACTGTAGAGCAGATACTTATAACTGCTTCTGTGTATAGAGAGGTCATCCAAGAAGTGCTCAAAGTGTATAATTTCCTTTCTCCAAGTAATTATTAGTTTGACCAAGCCGCCTTTTCTGTCCCTATCCACAGCCATTCTTTCCATTTTCTGACCTTGCTGTTTTGACTAAAACACCCAGGTATTACTGCCATGATTCAGGCCCAGACAAAGCTGTGCCAATGGCCATTCCAATGATCACCAGCAAAAGTGCTTCTGACTTAGCACAATATTCTCAAGGTCCATCCATGTTGTTGTAAATGGCAGTATTTCATCTTTTCTTGTGCCTGAGTAGCAGATTTGACTTTGGGTGGTGGGCACACAGTGCAATATACAGATCTTGTATCATAGAAACGTACACCTGAAACCTACAGTCCTACTAACCAAGGTCACCCCCATAATTTAATAAAAATTTGTAAAAAATAGTGCTTCTGATAAGCTACCGTGTGAGTTCCAGAAAGGCAGTGACCCCAGGAGCACACCAGAGTTCTGAGTACCAGACACTACCAGAGTTACTGGGCACAACAGGATGGTTTCAGGCAGGCAAGCCAGTGTCCACTGGGCTAATAAAAATAAAGTCATCATCTCTTGTTAGGATAGGTGAACTGCCAAGAGAACCACTGACTTTATCCTTTTTCTCAGAGACCATGCTGGAATGTGGGAAACCACGTCACTCTGCTGTTCCCGCTCCGACGAACCTGGCTGTAGAGCACTGGTTCTGAATGTCAGGAGTTTCCTTGGTGGAATCTGGAATTGGCCCCCATACATGGAAGACAAGGAAAGGTGGACGAAAGAAGCAGGCCACTCCAGATCGGTAGGTGGCAGTTTTAATAACCAAGGGAATTTACATAGCAGGCTTGTCTTGGGTAGATCTTCACACCCATCTGCCAGAATCTCAAAAGTTATGTAGAGACCTGACCTGGATTCAGTCATGTATTCTGTTCAGATGGGCTCAACAATGCTCTGATCTCTCAAGGCTGTGCCCTTGAAACAGCTCATAGTGTGGGAATGGTGGGCAGAAACTAAATGGAAGGACAGGGGAGGGGTGAGGAGCCTCCAGTTGCCGAGGGCCAGCTCTTGGGTCATCTTGGTAGTCACACCCTCCTAATGACCTCGTCCAACATAGGGAAACATAAGTTCCAAAACCCAAAATCCAATCAAACTGTCAGACCCAGCAACCATGTCACCTGCACTGCCGGTATGTAAGAGGTCACGTATGCTGACAGTTTTCCAGAATGAGTACTTAAAGTGTTAATGTGTATTATACCTGGCAAACCATTTGACACCCATTTTATGTTTTTACCACTTAGGTTGTTTTTAACCCATTCCCTCTTCTGGTTAGTGTCATCTGGACTTCCTTCAGGGAGCCGACCCATCCTACTGTAAGTCAATTGGGATCTCACAGTGTGAGGTTCCGGTACCTTTTCAGGTCTGGCCGAGCCCCCAGTCACAGTGAATGACCCAGGATGGTCACATGGTCCAAGGTAGGTAAATCAGAACCAATACCACGATTTTTGTAGGTACCAATGGGAAGGAGAATACTTTTCTACTTGAATTATTAAATTGAACAATTTAAATCTGAAAGACCAAGAGCTTCCATGTGGCCATTTTCTCCCTAAGAATGAAGGCAATCCAGGGACAAGGAGAGCTGAAAGATTGAGAGAAAGAGGAGGAGGGATTGGAAGGAGATTTTAATGTCATTAATTGGTCACCTGGATCAAACTATACCTGAAGCTAAAATCATCTTAGACTTTTCAGATGCAAGCAACTTCCCCTTTGCTTAATCCAGTGTAAGTGGGTTTTCCTCACTCTCAACTGAGGGAATGACCAGCTAAATAGTAAAGAAAATGTAGTAGGCATAACTGTAAAGTCCTATGTTTAAGGTTTCCTATGTTTAACTGTTTAAAAAACTACACAAATATATGGAAGAAATGATCATTTTAAGAAGGAAAGTATGATAAACATTTGAGGGACTTAGTTGAGCAGAAGCTCAATATGTATCCTTCTGGGAGAGGGGCAAAATCTTCTATTTATGAGTCTTTTTCTTTAAAATGGTAAATGGAACACATATGTTTACTGTCCAGCTGATACCCTCAAATCTCTTAGATATTACCAAAAAAAGTCATCAGAAGAAAATATACATAATAGCTCTGAAGCCCAAGAAAAGGGTTTGTCCACAAAATCTGAGTCACTTACAGAACGAATGCTGAGAGCAGGTTAACAGAGAAACTAGACCTGATGAAGCCACATACAAAACCTGTGCAGGGGAGGCTACCATGGAAGCCATTCTTTCCACCTGAGCCCAAGAGAAACTCTGAGCTCAGAGTCAGCAAGTACACAAAGGAGTGGGCAGGAAATAAAAGGGCTGCTTTTGGAAGACTAGAGCTCAATTAAGCCCCTCTCTACCACTAGCTGTATAGCTGTAGAAATGCCCCCCAGGCAAATCCCCAAAACGTTTTTTCTAACAAAGCAAAAGGGCTGCCTGGTGTGTGCTCCTAATGGGGACCTGGGGTCCATCAGGGCCTCACAACCATTCCTTACCTCCGCTGGAGACTTGGACGAGAGACACACGTGCTCCCTAGTTCTGACATAGGGCATTCATTTTCCAGTAGCTTCCCTGGGAAGCATGAAAGGTAAATTTCACAAGACCTTGCATGTTTGAAAATGTCATTATTGTACCTTCACACTTGAATGATAGTTTGGTTTGTTGGAATGTCTTCAGAATTTTGAGGGAATCTCTCATTGCTTTCTAGCTTCTATAAGCCCCGAGTTATTCTCATTTCTAATTCTTTTATGTCGCCCTCATTTCCTCCCTGGAGCTTTCAAGACTGCTTTGTCCCAACCGTTGTGAAATTTCATGTGTTAGATACTTCATGGGTCCGTTCATGGATACTTCTCTTGACTGATTATTTAAAATGTTCCTTCTCTCTGTCTTTGCCACTTTCTTTTGAAATATTTGAAATTATCCCCTAATTCTTTTGTTTTTAATCATCTCTCTGCAATTTTCCATCTCTTTGCCTTTTTGTTCTACTTTCTGGAAAATTTATTCAACTTCCTCTCCCAAATCTTCTATTTAATTTTTTCTTTTTGTTTGCATATATTTAATTCCTGAAATATTGTTTATTCCTGGAATGTTTCTTCTCTGTTGCCTTTTATTCTTGTTTTATACAATATTTTCTCTTCTTACCCCAGAGATTCTATTTTTTGCCTGTTTTTTCTATTTCCTGCACATTCTTTTTTCTTCTTATTTATTTTTTTCTAATTTGACCAATCTCTGTGTGTGTGTGTGTGTGTGTGTGTATCATATCTCTCTCTCTCTCTCTCTCTCTCACTCTCTCTCTCTCTCTCTCTCTCTCTCTCATTCTCAATAGGGAAAGATGTTGACCCTGGGGAACACTTTTGTTTGTCGCTGCCAGGACTTGCATTTCTGGCATCTGGTGGGTGAGGCCTGGGATGCTGCCAAGCATCTTACAAAGCACAGCACAGCCCTACCACAGAGGATCACCTGACTCCAAGTAGAAGGAGTGCTGGGGTTGAGAAACCCTGTGTTAGACGTTTTCTCCAACGTCTGGTGATGCTTGGAGCTTTGCTCGTGTTTTGGGTGAGACGCTGGAAATGTGATGGAATTGCTTCCGTGGTTGTGCGTAGAAGACTGCAGACTTGACGGTAGGTTGGTCGGGATGTCATTTCGTTGTAAAACTTCAAACGCTTTTTGTGTGTAGTTTAAGAATAATTTGATTACACAATTATGGAGTTAAATATATTGCAGCCATTTCTCCTAATAGATTTTATTTTTTTAGAACAGTTTTAGATTTACAGGAAACTTGGGAAGTTATGACAGAGTTTGTACATAACAGCTTCCCGGACTCCTAGCTGCTTACATTAGCAAGGTCGTTTGTTACAATGAGTGAACCAATATGAATACATGATCATTCATTAATGTTCACAGCGAGTCAGTTTCCCCAGAGAAGAGCTGCGTCCTCTCTCCTGCCTGGAGGGTTGACGTCTGGCAACCGGAATGCCAGGTGCCGACAGAAAGACAGCCATTCAGTATGCAGTCTGTCTTCAGTGCTGGGGTCACATTCACCACCGCCCACCCCGAGCTGTACCCAGCGTCCCCGATACCCGAGTCTTTCCAGTTCAGTCTCCCTGGGTAGTCTAGGGAGTCTGGAAAAGAAGCAGCCAAAACAGAAAACATCACCATGGGAACAAGGGATCTTTACAGCAGAAAATGACAAGAATCTATCCCATGAAACCATGTGTCTGGCTGGGCACGAAGGCTGAGCAAGGATTCTAACTGTATCTTATTCATATTTCAAATAATCTTCCTATTTTTAACCCTACCTGCACCCCCACTTGCAGAGGTACCTGGGGCTTGACAGCCCTCATGCACTAGTCTCCTGCCTGCCTTTGGCACCCGCAGAGCATTGCTTCTCTGACCTCGAAGTAAGTAAGTAAGTAAGCACGCTCACTCCAGCTCTCCAGCTGCCAAAATGGTGTTGCTATTCTTTTTCCATTCTCCTTGTCCTTTTGGGCTTAGGACTTTCTTTTTCTTTCCACTAAGATTTTGAAAACAGTAAAAATAAACTTGTGGGTTTGATTCACCATGTATAACCAGAAATTGTAGTCACTTTCTTTTGTAGCAATCTTTGTGCTGAAAATATGTTGTTGATCTTTCTTAGCTGCCCAAGGGCTCAGCAGCATGGAGTCCTCTTGAAAGGAACATGCCCCTTCATAGTCATTCATACCCTCTCATCTCTGCAGAAAATTACAAGATTTCTGAAAATGGGACTTGAGGTTCTCCTCTCTATTGGACATGTTGCAGTAAGAAATGTGTCAAGTTACCTGGGTGAAGCTGGAGAAGAGACAAACAATGGTTGATTTTTAAACCTCCCAAAGTTGGCATTTATCAGTTTCCCACAAATGAGAACAGTGCTGGACAAGAGCTTTCTAACACCTGTGCTCTTCTCAAGGCCTTGCATGATATCCTCTAAGGTGATGATTTCTGCAGCCTACAGAAGTGCATTACCTTTTTTTGTTGTTTGTTACAATTCCTAATCATACACCTCATTCTGGCCTTTAGCTAGACCACCGCCATCTAGGTGATAACGTGAACTTGCTGTGTTGAAAAGAAAGTGTAAAGGGAAAGAGACCAAAGAAAAAGCATCTGGCTCTGTTTGCTACAGGAGTAATAACTAGCATTTATTGAATACTTTGTTCCCGGTATTGTTTTCATGAATTTTTTTTCATTTAATCCTCATGGCAATCTATGGAGTTGATTCTTTTGTTTTTAAAGATTTTATTTATTTTATCTTTAGAAGGGAAGGGAAGGAGAGAGGGAGACAAATATCAATGTGTGGTTGCCTCTCATGCCTCCCCTACTGGGAACTGGCCTGCAACCCAGGCATGGGCCCTGATTGGGAATCAAACCACGATCCTTTGGTTCACAGGCCCACGCTCAACCCACTGAGCTACACCAGCCAGTGCTGAAGTTGATTCTTATTCCTTCATTTTGCAGGTGAGGATGCCTGGATTAATAGAAGTTAAGCCCAAAATGCTGGGCGTCAAGTTCAGGGAGCGACTTGATGTCGTCTGGCTGTGGCTGCACTCTGCATCACAAATATCAGTGTGGACATCTCTGGGCCTGTTGCTCTCTGGGATCCTCAGGACAGCAGCAAAGAGTCAAGGGACTTCCCTGTAGATGTTGCCCCAGCCTGGGAAGATCAGACTGGGAGGATCTTCAAGAATGGGAACCTACCACCCCACGCCTGCCTCTGAAGACAGGTCGCCTCCCATTCCCCACAAGGGCCTTCCCTCTCTTCCGTGTCCTCCTTTCCACCCTGTCTGTACCTTTGAAGATAAACATTGGGGCCTGCTCCTTTTTGGGCATGGAAGCGTGGCAGGAAATGGGAGACAGCCATGCGCATTTCACATTATCTCAGGTGCCTTAGAATGGAGTTTTACACTAATGAGGTTTAAGTGCCTCTTAAACTCACCTGAATTACTCCTACCAATTCTTAAACAGCTCTATCACAGAGGAAGCTCTGCCTTTCATCTAGCAGGTACCTTTCTTTTTTATTTAGGGCTGTATTCTCTAATTAGTCCTCAGGGAGGGGAAGTGTGATCTTTTCAATGTTCTTTTATACACATTATAATTGTGTGGTTACATAACTGCTTCCTGTGCTGTCTACATTCCTCAATAAGCAGATGGCAAATGCTTAGAGAGCAAGGATGGTGTCTTATCCTTCTTAGTTTGACCCACAGTACCTGATCTTGTGCCAAGCACCTATTAGGTGCTAAATAAATCCTTAATGAATGAAATAGGTAAAAATACTAGATGATTTGGAATCTCATTGGTATAAATTACAAAAAAAATGGAAAAAGACTTTACACAAGACTACATGAAAATTATGTGCCTATTCTCACAGATTTACTCAATTACAATCTCAGTCTGCTAGAGGAAAAAGAGGCTATCACATAGTCACTCAACAGACACTTATTGAAGGCCTACTATGTTCCAGGCACTGTAATAGGCCTTAGAAAAATGAGTCATTCGATGAAAAATACAATCCAACTTCCTGCCCTGAGTTTACTTTTATAGGTATTTAGTGGTTGGAAAGCTTTACAAACTGAATTATGTCCCCCAAAAATTCATACAGTGAACACCTAACACCCAATGTGACTGTATTTGGAGATAAAGACTTTAGGAATGAAATTAATAATAAATGAGGTCACAAGCTTTGGGTCCTAATATGACAGGACTAGTGTCCTTACAGGAAGATGAAGAGACCCCCGAGATCTCTGTCTCTCCCACAGAGGAAAGGTCCCGTGAGGACACAGAGAGAAGGTGGTCATTTAAAAGCCAGAGAGTTCTCACCAGAATTCACCCCTAATGGCACCTTGACTTTGGATTTCCCCTGTTCGTAACAATGACAAAGGCTTAAGCCACACAATCTGTGGTTTTGTTATGACGACCTGAGAAGGTCATACATCAGTGGTTATTGTAAGAGGACAGGCAAGGAGAAAGAAAAAAAGGAAATTGCTCGCAGAATGAAAATACTGAATGATTCTGACTATCAATTAGGATTCTTGTCATTTACTTAACAAGTTACAATCACGCCAATTTCTTATGAATCCCAGTAAAGGAGAATCTACAACTTCCCTTGATACTCCCCTTGAGGATCACTTGGCTCTCTCACCCCTGTCTAAAGCCTTTCACTGTCAGGTTATGATTAATATTTATCTACCTCCTGAGGCTCATAGTCTATCTATTGTACTTCTGCAGCAAGTCTCAGCCTTATTCATATGCCAGATGCTGCTGCTCAACGTCTGGCCTAAATATAGCTGCATCCGTCTTGGGGTTTTCTCATTTTTCCTGTGAACCAAATGTTTTGATCCTTGTTCTGGTTTTAATTGGCCAACTGATTAATTTATTTCCATAGATAAGCAATCTCTCTGCAGGATTCCTGAGTTGCCAAGAGAGCCTGCTCTCCCTTGGTTCTTGGAATCAGGTGAGCACATAGCCCGGCTAACTGCCGCGTGGGCCAGGTCCCTGCTCTCACGGCTAAACTTGCAATGCTTGTATTGGTACCTATTACCATTTTATAAGTGACCGCAAAATTAGTGGTTAAACAACACACACTTATTCTCTTCATTTCTGTGGGTCTAGAATCTCACTTAGCTGGGTCCTCTACTTCAGGATCTCATCAAGTTCAAGTCTATCTATTTCAAGGCTGCATCAAGTTGTTGACAGGGCTGTGATCTCACCTGAAGGCGAGACTGGAGATGGATCCACTCACAAGTTCACAGGGTTATTGTCAGAATTCTGTTCCTCAAAGTCTGCTGGACTGAGGGCCTTGGTGCCTGCTAGCTCCTGTACAGAAAGTTGTAAAATGGTTCAAATACTTTGGGAAAGAGCTATTTGCAGTGGAAGGCACTTGTAACAGGTATATGTTTCAATAGCTCGGAACTCAAATATCTGAAATTTTAGGTCAGAAATGTTGGCCAAAGTCACAACCTCCATCAATTCAAGATTTAAAATTGTCTTTCTCCCCATTGTGTAAGCTCTTATAGATGGTGTAAATGCAGAAAAATTGTGCGAACTTCATAATATACTCTATTTGTTCTTCTTACTATTATTAATTTATTGTATTTACTTTAAAATTATACTTCTGACAGTGAGAACTGTTCCACATAGTCAAGTGTCCAATATTATGTCAGAGAAGAAGCAAGAAGAGAAAAAGCGCAAGGGGATAAAATAAGGCAAACCCTATGAAGGAGAAACCAGAAAAGCATACTGATATGACCGTATTCAACATCAGCCCTTAATTTCCACAGCTTTTACAGTATTGACCTTAGACTTTGCCTACAGAAGGAAATTTATCATGAGACTTCCTCCTCATTCTGATCCTTTCTTAAAAACCTCTAAGGGTGGTATTTCAGGAGCACGAGAGATACATGTCAACATCACATGGGCAACGGGCAAAGTAGATATGTGCCTAACCAGTATAAGTTACGGGCCCGGTGAGGACTCACCTGCTACAAAATTCCTGGTCTGCAGTCCACCTGGAAATGCCGATGCCTGGCTGAAAATGCTGCCTTGAGGATCGCCAAGGACAGATGAGCCGGCAAAAAGGCCAACTCAGGGGCCGCAATGGCCACTGGCTGCCTGTGACTGTGGAGCACTTGAAATGCAGCCAGTTTTGTATTTTGAAATGAAAATATTTTGTATATATTGGGCTCAAATAAAATACATTGCTAAAATTAATTTTACCTATTATTTGCAATTTATTTGAATAGGGTCACTAGAAATTTATAAATTCTAAGTGGCTGTCACTATTGTTTTTCTTAGAGAATACTGCTTAGATGGCTCTCATTAGCACAGAGGCCCAATCTCATTTACCAGATTAAAAAAACTGAGCTTTAAACAGGTGAACCGCAGTATGTGGGCATTTCCATGGGGATGACGGAGAGGTTGAAAAGGAGAGGTCTAAGTGCAGGCGATTCCGACAAATGGAGAGCAACCCTCATAAGTTTCAGGAGAGGGAAAGTCCTTCAGGAAGACAGCTGGCTCCAAACTCGTGGTCAGGGTATCGTGCCGTCCCACTGGGGCCCATCCCGCCCCCCTTGTTGGGTTGTTCTCTGCTTCTTGCACCATTTGTCCACTCAGGCACCTTCTCAGGGACTGTGGTCACCAGGAGCTATTCTACTTGCTGCTCCCTTCAGTGCTTTCCATGACTCCAGGTGTGATGAAGGATGTTAATGCCCTGGAGCTACTGCTACGGAATTGTAGTTGCAAAGTGAGCAAATGGAACCAAAGTGACAAATGTTTTTCTATACAGCAGAAACCTAGGCAGTTAACTCAGACTTAGAACTGATGGACTATTCCTGAAACGAGCTGCAGGCGGAGGATTTCATCCATCCTCTGCTTAAAGCCTTCAAGGCCTCCACCCCCCATGATATATTGTCAGTCTCCATTAAGAGCTTCGAGTCCTATTGCACTTTCTCTCCAAAGAGTGTTGGCTGTGCTGGCGAAACCCATTAAATGAACAAGTCAGCAGAGCTTCAATAAACAATCAGATTAATGGCCCAGTAGGAGAGTTATGATCCCATAAGTAATAGATTTAAAACCCCACCAGGCCCCAGTCGAGGGTCAGCAGAAGCATTTGCCTCCAAATATTTTTTGGGCAAAGAGCCACTACCCTACCTGGTGGTCTCTGTGTGGGTTCCTTTTAAATTTAGTCCTATCTGAGGATATCCAAAAAAGTCATTTACCAGATGACAAGACTTTTTGCAATGCTGTACAAGCCAAACATGAAACCTTCTACATTTTTTAAATTAATGAAGTAAAAAGAAAATGCATGTACTTAGGGGTGGAAATACTAGTCAGATTTGAGGGATGTTCAACTCCAACAAATGCCCTAAGTATAGGGGTCTTCTGGCAAGGACTTCTTCCTGTCTCTGAAGTAGATGCCAAGCTATCAAGTCAGATTCCAGAGCCTTCAAGTCATCAATCAGCACAAACGGTATAAAAGGCAGGCCCCAAACCCTGACTACAAGAGAAAGATCCCCCCCCCCATCAAAGATCACTAGTGAACAGCCACCAGGAAAGTAACATAGATGACTACTGTGTATGAGTGAAATATGGAATTTAGGGAAGCCATTTATAGAGTACTCTAAACCTAAGAGCCTTGCCTGTGGATGGAATGCTGTGGAGGAATGTTGCTATGGAAACTCACCTACCTGCAGAAGAACTTCCTTTGCTGTGTGCTACTCGGAAGGTTGGCCAAGCCATGGCTGGATAAGAACAGACCCCCGGAAAAAGTGGTCAGTTTCCTTGGCCGTGTCTGTCCTTCCCTCAAGGAAGAACATGGGAATCCATTGGCTCTCTGGCTAAGAAACTCAGTGCAACGTCCTGATGTTTGGTGCAGTCAACTCCCGGATTCTTCAGGTACCAATGCTGGACTCCAGGATTTGGCCAGCACACTATGTTTTATTCCATCTCCCTTTTACTGTCCATGAAGTGGTCACTTTACTGCTACAGCAAATGCTATTCGTTGCTTTCCCCCGAACTATTACAACAGATTTTTTTCCTTGCTGGTAGAGGTTCATAGAGGCTAAAAATGCCAGATACTTTATTCCAGCATCCTTGAAGCTAGGATTTAGTTCATAGGACCTCAGAGGAAGTCTATAGTGGGTTTTCTGGAAAGGTTTCCTCCCTGTAAAATGAAACATATAAGAAACGTCCCTTTCATTCCCTATATTAGTTTCCAATGGCTGTTACAAATTACCACTAAGTTGGTGGCTTAAAACAACAGAAATTTATTCTCTCACAGTTCTGGAGGACAGGTGTACAAAATCAGTACCACTTGATCAAAATCAAGGTGTTGAGGAGGTGTGCAAGGTGGAGGGGAATGATGGGGGAGAAATGGGACAACTGTAATAGCATAATCAATAAAATATATTTTAAAAAATCAAGGTGTTGGCACAGCCATATGCCCTCTGGGGACTCGAGGGGAATATCTGTTTCTTGCCTCCTCTGGCTTCTGGTGGATGTTGGCATTCCTTAGGTTGTGGCTGCACCAGCCCAATGTCGGCATCTGTGGTCTCTGTGGTCATGTTGCCTTCTCTTCTGTGTGTGTCAAATCTCCCTTTGCCTCCCTCTTTTAAGGACACTTGTGATGACATTTAGGGCCCACTGGGATAATTTAAGATACTCTCTCCATTTAAAGATCCTTAACTTAATCACATCTTAAAGTCTTTTTCTGCCATATAAAATAGAACTCACAGGATCCATGCCTTAGGGTGCGGGTATCTTTTGGAAGGCCATTATTCAGTCGACTTTTGTACCTATGGAAGTGGAGGAAGGCTGAGATGTGTGGAGCTGTGGCAGCCAACCAATGATCACAGAGGTACAAACTGGAGGGTACCAGAGCAGAAAGAAGAAATGCAGCTGGATTCTTGACATGCCCAAACCTAGAATCATATACCCTGGCTTGCTTTAAGTGGGATAACAAATCCTATTGTTATATTCAACTCTATAGTGTTATTTGCAGCTTACTACTTCCTAATGGCTATGACTACTGAATTTTTTTAAACTAAGAAGATAAATGATAATGATAAAGATAATAAGTTAAATGTTAATGAGTCACTTCTACCATTATTCTTTAAAACATGTTCTGATTCACATAATTTGTCTTTTGATTACACTCCGTTTTGTAATGTCTATAATTGAATTCTTTTTCTGCACATGTATTATCAACCTAACAGAACGGAGAGCTTGGTGAGAGCAGGGTGCTGGGCAGTTTGACCCTTCCTTCCAGCACCCTGCTGGGCAGGACGGACCCCTCACTGAACCACCAGCACCCCCATCAGTTTGAACATTAAAATCTTTCATCAACATTGATTGCATTTGAATTATCTGTGAATTTCCAATGCAAATAATATAGTTTCCTATATTATTTCCCAAATAGTTATCATTCATATACAGAAAAGTTAGCATGAATTTCTTGAGTGTTTATTTACACTGGTCTAAGGACTTTTCCAGGCAAATAACATTTCCCATTCTCTGTCTCCCTCTCTCTGTATTTCTCTCACACACATGCATTTTTCATTAAATTCTCACAATATTTGCCTAAAAATTATCTCCAACTTACAAACAGGAGCCTTAAAGGACACATTGGCTGAATAATTCAGCCAGAATCACAAAGTTAGTAAGAACCAGATCTTGGATTCATATCAATACCCATCTGATTTCAAATTCTGCGAGCTACCTCTCACACATGCTGCCTCCCACCGAGCTGTGCTGTTTCCAAACGGTGGTCGAAGATCTGTGTCAGAAAGATGTGGGGAAAATGAATTTAGCAAAAGGCAAATAAAATACCAGCCAGTTTGATTGCCTTACCACTCACCTAAAAGCTAGGTTAAGTAGAAAGCTGGGGAAGACTTTGCGGGAAGAACAGAGGAAACCAGAAGGCAGGAAAAGAAATAGGAAGATAGTCTCAGACCCTCTGCAGACCTGCCTCCCTTGTAATGACGCCCATGGGATCTATGGCCACCTGCTTCAGTAGAAACCACCGGTTCCCGTCTGTGACGTTTATGGGTAACTGAACACCCCGTAATCATCAGCATGCCAGGACTGATGCTGTGTTGTTTGCTGTTTAAACTCACCATGGAAAGGTCAACCACCTAAGAGCAAGCAGAGCAGTCACAGGCTTCATCCGGTGTAGGGCCATTACCCCAAAGACAAAATGTAAAGGGATGGCAGAAGGTAAAGATAAAGCTGGATATTGATGTTGTTTGAAGTCCTACCTGTTTAAAAACCATGTATTGCATAGATATACAGGGCTGGGTGGAAGCAGGTTTGTAGTTGTGATTATGCAAAACATAGTTTATTCTTGAATCATTACTTATTAATAATTTATTATTTTTAATACAAACAACTGTAAACCTACTTTTATCTCACCCTATGCATAGCTTTATATTTATGTATATTATATATAATTATATATAATCGTGTGTATATGTTTACATATCTCCCAAGGCTTATTATATTAACTGGTTGGAAACAATCTGCAGAATAATACATACAATATAAATACCATTTATATTTTAAAAACTCTATATAGAAAGAAAACTCAATATTATTATATATTATAAGTCTATTATAAAAGAAAGAAGACTCTAGAATATTTTCATTTTGACTTTCCTTATTCTATCTTGGAAATTTCCAAAGCTTGCAATGAAATTCAATATCCTAATCCCAAGCATTCTTTTTCTTCACATTTTTTTCCCATCCAGTTTTAAACACAATAGTAGTATCTGATAGCATATCATTAATGACTCTACCTCTTTCTAAAATCTCTAGGCAGGATACAAATTAAGTATAAAAAACCATAAATTCTTTATGACTAGAGATCCTATTTGGCAGCTTCTCAATGACCAGGATAAGTAAACTCTTTCATTCATAAGTCAACATGACTTAACTTTTATGCTAAATTTTTTTGCCCAGAAAAATGTAAAGCCAATAAATGATTTGGTTTTGTGGGGAAATTCCTACAAACACAAAGAACTGGCTTAAATGAAGAAGCAGTTTTCCTGCTAAGACAACAGAGCACTCACCTGGGGAAGCGGCCTGTTGCCCAACAGCAGTTTTGGCCAGCAGGCATCTAGACTCACTTTAAGACTCACACTTGTGCCTACCTGTCCAAAGTATGTGATGCCACAAACTTTGTCCGAATCTCAATTAGTTCTCTGTCTCGAAAGACCCATCTTAAACCCCTTGACCCCCCAAATCCTACAAATAACCTCTCCTGACCTCCTCCCTCGGACGTGATAATACTGTCGAGGTGAAGTTCTCCTTAGCTGCCGCAGGTCTAATTAAGCTTGCTTGGTCAACAGGCTTTCTGGTGGTCATTTGGGGAGTCAACACCTCTACCAGTGTGAGTTAAATTTGTTTTCTTAAATAAGATTCATTCAGTTCCACATTTTCTGCTCCTCAGAGGCCACCCGGGGGCTTCCCACTCCCCCTTGTGCTCAAGCGAGGCTCTTCCTGTGGTGGGGAAAGCAGCTACTGGGGAGTTAGAGAATTGCTCCACCAAGGATCTGCTCTGGGAGTCTTCTTTATTTTGTACGCTCAATGCCTGGCATAGTGCCTTTTGCCAGTTTGCTCAAAAACACATGTAAGGCCTCAATTCTGAGAATAACAAAAGTAACTCTGCATTCTGAAGAAAGGCACTAGGCACATTCCTCGTGGGATTTACTTACAAAATAGCCACCCTAACCCTGTAACCTCCATCCCATCATCCACCCCAGCCTATAAAAGAGAAGAATACAGTCTTAGGGCACATACAATGCTTCCATCAATGATGAACCACATTCGGGACTGTGGTCCCACAAGATTACAATGGAGTGGAATATCCTCTAAGAAACAGAAAGAAATGTGGTTCAGGGGGAGTGTTTTCTTCTCTGATGGGAGCAATGTCTGCGGGCGTGGCAGTAAGTTCCCTCTCACTCACAGCACCTCCGCTCTCAGGGCACAGGTTACATCCCAGTCAGTCAGCCACAAGTCCAGAGGAGCCTGTCCCCCAGGACTACGTGCTCGGAGAGTGTCACAGCCCTCCCGGATCTAGCTGCAGGGTCTGCAGAGCGCACTGCTGCGAATTCTCTGTTAAGGACGCAGGTCCACAGGAGCTGCCCTAACAAGTATTAAGTGCCACTGCCGCATTAGAGAGAGTTTTCTGTGGTAGTATGGAGCCAGCCTGTTCTTATACTTTGCAATATTTTCAGGTTGTAATGATGTGAAGCATAGATGTTTCACATCTTCAGTCAATTCAATGCCAGAGAGAAGCTTCTGTGCCAGGGAAGGTCAATGGACCCAGAAACAAATTTCCAAAGTCAAATTATTGAGTCCTCGATTCTATAGCCTCTCCATATTAAACACTCTCTCTTTTTTTAATCCTCATCAAGGATATGTTTTCAATGATTCTAGAGAGAGAGGAAGGATAGAGAAAGAGAGACATAGAAACATCGACGTGACAGAGAAACATCGATTGGTTGCCTCCTGTACGCATTCTGACCAGGGATGGAACTCACAACCTATGTATTAGCCCAGACTGGGAATCGAACCTGCAACCTTTTGGTGTACAGAATGATGCTCCAACCAACTGAGCAACCCACCCAAGGTCCTGTTTTTTTCTCTGAATACCACAGAGTTCTTTAATCTGACCATTGCTACACCGCCTTGACAATCCCCTACATTCCTTTGTCGCTCCATCTGGATTTCTTATTCCTACTAGTTCTCAGGCCACCTTTGACACCCTCCTGAAAGTCACTCTTATGGTGATGTGCCCTTTACCCAGCCAGTTTCTCCTCTGTTTTTCCAATCAGTCCAGCCCATGTCCATGTTTACAGCGCAGCACTGACATCTTTGATCTTTGAGGTTCTCTTTCTGATACTTTGGAAGGAAGCAAGAGAGGCCTCATGGAGCAGTGTTTCTAAAGTCTACGGCAGTGTACAATAACATCCTAGGCCTTCACGTTCACTCACCACCCACTCACTGACTCATCCAGAGCAACTTCCAGTCAGAAAGCTCCTTTCATGGTAAGGGTCCCATGTAGGTGGAACATTTTTTACCTTTTATACCATATTTTTACTGTACCTTTCTGATGTTCAGATAAACAATCCTTGCTATTGTGTTACAATTCCTACAGTATTCAGTACAGCATTTGTAGCCCAGGAGCAACAGGCTGTACCATATGCCTAGGTGTGTAGTGGGCTGCACCACCTAGGTTTGCATGAGTGCACGCTGTGAGGTTTGTACAATGTCAAGATCACCTAATGATGCATTTCTCAGAATGTGTTCCCGCCATTGAGGGTAGTATGACTGCATATTTGAAAGTGGGCTTGGTAGAATGTTGCTAGCCTAGTAAGGACAGCTGCATTTTTTTCCTTGTCCTGTTTTTTTAAGTCTGCTTATATTGGGATCTCCAATTAAAAACACATTTCTACATTGAGACTCAGTACAAAAGTGCATGTATACATGCTTGGGGAACATGTGTGTGTATACACTGAAAGAAAGTTTTCATGAAATAATGCTTATCCTTGTGACATGTGGAACACTCATATTTTCTATTCTGATTCATTGTATTCTTTGTCGTTATTTTAAAAATGGAGTCACCAACCACTAAATGAATTTGACAACCAATGAACCACAAACCCACGTTGAAAAACATTCTCAGAGCTCTGCTCCGGTGGCTCAGGTGGTTGGAGCAGCACCCAGTACACCAAAAGGTTGTGGGTTTAATCCCCGGTTGGGGCCCCTAGGGGAAGCAGCTGATCAAAATTCTCTTGCATCCATGTTTCTCTCTCTCCCCCAACCTTCTCCCCTCTCCCTAAAAGTCAAAACACCATATCCTTAGGTGAGGATTTTTTAAAAAAGGAGGAAACACTCTCAGAGATGTAGGTATAGAAACTGGGACACCTAACAAAATACAGGCAGCGCCTTAGTCAGAGCTGTGCGTTCAGAATCTCAGCTTCGACTTCAGAATCTCAGTCCAGAGAAGCCAGGAGGTGGAGGGAGGGGGCAAACTCTCAGGCTGAATTGATTTCAGGGCTTGCTACTGGGTTATGACCCAAAGCACAAAAAACAATAACAAACCAGTTTCATTTCCACACTTTGTTTCACTTGACAATTCCCAGGTAGGGTTGGGAGAAACAAGAGTCAGAAAACCTCTCCTTGGCGGAGCCCATGAATCTTTGGGACAGAATTTTTCACAATGTTCTCCTCTCTCCTTTCTCCCATGGGTGGTGATTCCAAAATCCAGGATGTTCAGATAAAAAGAAAATGTGTTCCAAATCCCCGTGTAACTGGAGAAGAAATGGCTCTCCCAATTCCCAGTTGGGTGTAGTAAGAATGAATGTTCCATTGGGAAGACGGAGGCTTTGCTTGGGAAGCGGTCGCTCCGTTCCATGGACTGGCTGGGCCCTGCACTGGGGACTTTGGGAATGTGCATATGTGTGAATGCAACCTTTGATCATTGTCTTCCGGGGAAGGAAGACCTTTCTCCATGTTTCCTGAGAAAGCACGATGAACAGAATTTTTTTTTAAGATTTTAAAAGTCCTAAAAATGAGAATGGAGAATATTGTAAGCACTTCAACCTCTCAACCACTCAAACAGAAATCCACATTTAGAGTCAAACACTAACAAAAGTTGTAGAATCTCATTTTTTAAAGGTCAAATGGATTCTAGTTCATGCTGAATAATTTAAGATACAAAAAAGGGACTGGATAAGATAAATAAAGTACACAACTGTTCCCGTTTATGACAAAGCCAGCCTTGCCCAAACAAGAGCACTTGACTCTTGACTCAAGTTAATGATGGAGAAAGAAGTTACCCAGAGAGCAGGGGCTAAAAATACCTGAAGGCACAAGTGCATACAATTCGCTCAGAAACCACTACTTGGTCCAAACCAAAAGAACAGGCATCGTGGGTCTGCCCCTCCCTGCTTCCCCACAAACCCCTCAGGCCACACGCTGCGTGGTTCCTTTATTCCACCAAGGCCACCAGCTACACTTCCCTTAGCCTGAGAACTCGTGGGTGCTGGGGACAGAAGAGAACACAGCGTACCTTTTCCTGCACTAATGCCCCCAAGAGGGGTCTGTGCCTTCCTCAGCGATGCTGATAGTGTCTGGGAGGGGAAGAAAGTGACGAAACAAGGATAGAACTGCACCCAAAGAAACACAGCTGCAGGGGCCCTGCTGCAGCTGTGGGAGAATCGCTTCACACAGTAGCCATTTCCAACACCCCCAGCGGAGTTAAACTCTTTGCTCAATTAGGAGAAATATATTTTTAAAAAACATAAGTAAGGTATTCCTTTATTTTTTAACTTCATAACAGCACAAGGGGAAAAACAAGAAGACCATAGACACTTTCCCAATGTTCAGATAAATAAACCAACCCAGAAAAGCAGAGATTTGCTTCAAATTACTCATCTACCCAGTGGCAGAGCCAAGACTCAAGGCAGTTATCACTCCAAGGTTAATGTTCTTTCCTTGGGTTTGTCAGGTGATGGAGGGACGGAAAGCATCTTGGAGGGGAGCAATGAGGTCACGCCTGTGACAAAGCTCTGGGTGACTGGCCTGTCCCCAAGGCCTAGAAACCACCTCAGCATCCTTCCAGTGCTGAGATTCTGATAGTCTAGAAAATAATTTATTTCTGGGAGAGAGGAAGTAATATTAGGTCTGAGTTATATTTTATTAAATGATATTCACCTATAAAACTTTACTTAGGATGAATTTATTAAACAACGTTGGGACAACTTTTGTGATTTAACCTTAAAGGCCGTTATAGTATTTTTTTTTTTTTTTTTTGAGAAAGAATGTGTAGTCTGTTTAATTTGTCCTCTCTCTCGGGTCATCTGAATTAGCTTTACGAAAGCAGAAGTTCTGACCTCAGAGCCAGTGAGCTCCTGGGCACTGCTCCTTGCAGAAAGAACGCATCCTTCTCTTGTATAAGAAAATTGTGTCTGCTTTACACAATCTTCCCCTGTGGAGCTAGCAAAATTTTAATCTACTGCTTTTTATTTACTTGCTTAAAAAAACAGTGAGCTGAGTGCCATGTGGTGGGTGTTCAGGATGCACCAGTCTGTGACCTCAAAGGCCTCAAAGACAAGGGTGGGTACGGTGCACAGACGTCAACAGTGCCTGAGGCCTAGGAGTGGGTGGTTCAGAGCACACCCGAAGGAAAGTTAACAGACCCACCTGTGCATCCCAGCTTCAGGGCTCTTGGCTCTGTGACTTTGGCCAAGATCTTAACCTTGCTAACTCCATTTTCTCATTTATAGAAAAAGCAACAATAAGAGCAGCCTCATTGGTTTCTTGTGAAGATTAAATAAAAAAAGTCCTATAAAAAGCTGAGTATCCCCTCAGAACACGTTATTAGCATGAACTGTTACAGAATCACCGAGTGCTGACTGAGCCCTGACAGGGAATCAGGAAGAACTTCCCAGAAGACGGGATACCCGAGCAAGGGCGGGCAACTCAGTGAGCAGAAGCTCTCAACCGGGGGCCAGTTTTTGCGCCCCACCCCTGATATTGGCAATGCCTGGAGACATTTTTAGTTGTCACACTGGGGGTGGTGGGTGTTCCTGACATCTAGTGGGTAGAGACCAGGAATGCGGACAAAATCATATCACAGGACAGCCCTTCCCAACAAGAAATTTCCAGTCCCAAATGTCAGTGTGCCCTGGGGTGGAGAAACCCAGGCTGTGAGCATGGAGCCCATGGCCTAAATGCTGGCATTTTGTCAGGGAGGAAAAACATGTTCCTTGGCTCCCTTAGGTTTGATGACTCAAGCCTGCCAATTAAATGGACAAAAGACAGACTAACGGGAGAACAGGGCGTGTGCACATGCATACACAAGGCCTGTGGCAGAGGTCCCTGGCTCAGTAAATGGGTGAAGCTCATGTACCGAACTCAGTAGAGGAAAGGGAGAGGGAGGAAAGGCTTCGGTGGGAAGAAATGCAGGTTTCTTTAGGACAGACAAATGGGCTTTCAGAAGAACAAGCAGGAAAGAAGTTTGTGGCAATATTTTTCTCTTCAGGTCTAGGCAGTGTTTCCTGTCCTCTTCTCCAGGATTACAGAACCGCCTGAGAGGGGATTTGGGGTAGGTTTGCTCTTGGGAGTAGAAGTTGCTGCTTTTGGTCAGTCAGATAAGGGAGGCTCTGAGAAGGCTTCTTTCACCACTGGCGAATCTCTAAAGTCCTCAGCTTAAAATAATCTTTCTACCAACTCAGACATTCCAAGTAGGTCCTCGCTGCTTTAATTCTGGCTCTGTCACTCATGAGCTGCATGACTTTGGGCAAGTTCCTATAAACTTTTCTGTGTTTCACTTACCTCATTTGTAAATGAAGACATTCAGACAATTTATTGAATGAGTTAACATTGGTATATGCCTTGAACATAGTGTTAAAAGAGAAAAAGAGAGGCATGTTAAAAACTTTAAATTTATCTTAGCAAAAATAAATTCTAACTGGGCAGGGCCAAACCGGAAGTGAGAAGGAGGGCCCCACTGACAGGAGAAAAAAAGCAAATTAAAACTATTGATTGGCTGTGTTTTAAAGCCTAGGTGGCTATTTGTGACTGGTTGTCCTTAGGTTTCAATTTCATAACCTTGAGGCATTTACAGGCTTAGATCTTGGATTGCTTCCTACAACCTAACAGTCTAACAACCACCTTGTTTAACAAGTTTAACAATAGCAAGTACTATATTTACATTTAAATAAATAAATTATAATGCCAAATGAGTCTTAAAGGATATTCCCCCCTAAAATCCAGATTAACAGCCTACTGAAATCCTGCTTGTTTTATATCCTGAGTAGTTTCCGGAAAGATAACTCCCCTTAACGTGGCATTCTCACAGTTATTCCCTTTGGACTCCGTATTTTTAGCCAAGCCAGCCTGGTGTACTGGCCTCAGTCCAGAGGGATTTAAAACACACATAGGGTGTGCAACAGGGGAACATGGCACACTCAGTGTGCTGCTGAAGAAAGCAGAGACGGGTTGGGAGGAGGCAGAGCGAGGGAGGAACGTGGACTCCCTCTGTTTTGCAGCTTCTGTTGTTATTGTTGTTATCATTATTGTTAGATTTTTATGAGTTTATTTGAGCCAAATTGATGACAATTGCCAAGGAGCCAAATCTCATCAAATTGAGAAAATGCTCCTCTGCTTTTATTATTTTATGTTATCTTTTCATTCCTCATTTCTACTCAAGATTTTTTATCTCCAACACCCCTGAAACAATTTTCTGCTATTTTTCTTAAAGGCTATAATGATAAAGCTTTATAACTTCCTACTGCTTTAGAGCATTTTAGAATAATAGCCTAGGCTTGCAGAGTTGAAGAGTAGATGAGAATTCAGATTCTTGGATTTCCTTATGATTTGCCTCTTAACTGAGCCAGACACTGGCTGAGTCAGTGGTGCTTTTACACAAGCACATGCGTGAGCCAATCATTAGAAGGAAAGGGTTAGAATCAACAGTCTCCATGACAAGTGAATTTAGGCGGAGCATGTTCTAAACAGGGTGATTCCTCCCCCCGCCCTGAATATGTCTTTCCCATTCTTTCCGTTTACATTCTTCCTGATTACCAAGTCTGTCCTGCAGACGGTATGCTTTCAGAAACTTCATCTGCAGTGCTCTCAAAACTTTCTGAACCTTGACAGAAATCTAGTGAGCGCCTTGAAACTTGAATTCACTCAAGGATACTGTCACTCCTCCCCTCAAAGACAGCTTCCTGCCTTCTTCTGGATAATTTCACCACTTTGTTCTTCACTAGATTCAGTTCTCAAGCCAGGGAAACTTCAAAACATCAATACCACCTGAAGAGTCAACCAAAGCCACAAATTGCACGTAGGGTATTTCGAAATAGAATGAAGAGAAGGGACCAGCTTCATACTACATTTGAAACATAGTACATCATGTTGTTCATTGATTTTTCTTTGAACAGCCATCCCAAGAAGGGGCATCAAGGTCATTAGCAAATATATTTTCTCACTTGCCACAGCATCTTCCAAAAAGTTGGGGTTAGTCAACCCACCTTTTTATAAAAAGGCTATGACTGGGAATAGGTTGCTTTTTTCTATCTACTATTCTTATGAAATAAGTTGTGGAACTGGAATTGGTTATTGGGGCAGATTTATAGTCTTTTGCGGTGCAACTTCAATCAGAGCTGATTTTACAGAATAGAGTTTAAGACATCTTATTACTGGCAAAATGACAAGACCTTGGTTCTTGTCTTCTTGAAGGAAAGATTTCAGTCAAGAGACAAAAGTGCAGCAAAGAAAGAAAGAATTTATTGGCCACAACAAAAGCACACTTAAATGGAACATTTATTAAAGTGGGGACAGTGAACAAGGAAGAGCTTAGCATAGAAGAAGCAACAGGAGAGCTCAGGCAGAGCTGCTTTGGTTCCCTGGGAAGTCAGAGAAAAGCAGGCCTTGGAGACACGTTCAGGGGGGTTGGCCCAGGACAAGCTGCTGCTGCCCATTGTTGCCCTGGCTGCAAGTCTTGCAGGGACCCTTAGAGTTGAGATGCATGCCTGTGGGAAGAAAAGGGGGAAGGGAAAAGCACTGGGCATGCTCCCTAGAGGGAGAGTGTGCACGTTGAGGTTTTAGCTCTCTTTTGCAGGTGGGAATCTTAGGGGAGGTCTTAGGGGAGGGTTTCAGTACAATATTCATCCATCCTTCAGGTGTGCCCTTCCAGGGTCATGGTCTCCACTGATTGGTCAGCACCAGGGCAGGGGGAAGGTCGTCAACGCAGCTGGTCCTGGCATCACCCACCCAGTTTCGCTGCTTTTCTGGGTCTGGACCTGAAATACACCGGAGGCCTACATATAGTTACTATGGGCCAGAACCTCCTAGTTCTGGGGTCTTAATGCTTAAGGACTATTTCCTGGGCCCCTTGCTCGTTCTCCCTCCAAGGGGGTCTAACCTGCATGACTAGCAACAAGCCAGGGGAGGAAATGCCAGGGGAGGGTCCAAACCACGTGACCAGTGATGTGCTGGGGGAGGGAAGGTTATCCTGGGGGCAAGGTCTTTGTTTTCCCAGTCTTGCCCTTTGCGAGGCACCCGGGACTTTCTAACCCAGCGACCATCTGAACCCCTCCCCTTGTCCTTGCTCTGCTCATGCCCGTTTAAGTGCCTACTACAATCTCATTATAAACGAGCTTCCTGCACAAATATGTGCTGTGATTCTAAGAAATGGAACTGTTTTAGCAGCGTGAGAAGAACAAGAATATATTTCCAGGTCAAAATGCAACCTGAGAAAATAATTCCCTGTTTTCTTTTAAACATAAACATTCAGGAGCTCTTAGTAAGTAGTCCTGGTTTATTTCTTGTTTTGTTTTTGCTGCTGCTTTTTTTTTTCTTGCCTTCTGTGTCTCCTCCCCATTTTTACAAAGACCTTAAAAAAACTGACATTTCTCTTGCTTCCTTGTTTCCTACTTGAATTCTGTCCCCGAGGTTAACTAATTCATTTGCTGAGTTTTCTTAAAGTTACTAATGCTAGGTCTCAGTAAAATTAAAGAGTTAATGTCAAAATTTGAATTTACTGTGGCCTATTCAAAAAAAAGAACACCGAAAGCAAAGGGATCAAGAATAAGGTTACTAATGGCCCGAATTCCCAGGGCAGAGATGATGGGCCAAATTGGACCTGCAGCCTATTTTTATACAGTCATCAGACTAAGAATGGTTTTACATTTCAAATGGTTGTAAAACAAAACGAAACCCCAAACAAACAAAGCAACAGACACCATGCATGGTCTGCAAAGCTTAAAATACACATACTCTTTGGCTCTTTGCAAAAAATGCTTGCAGACCCCTGTCCTATTGTGCCCCGCCTTTCCTAGCCCGACAGATTACCACTCTATTCATCTTCGGACTGTTCAATTGAGCTTATAGTTTCTATTTGCTCTATATGTTTTGGTCTAAAAACACATAACATTATTTCTTGGATTTGCTTTTTTGCAGTGACTAATTTTCTGGCATTGTTCATTCATTCATTCATTCATATTTATTGAGCTCCTGCTATGTTGTAGTCACTGGGGTGTTACTGAGGGCAAACTAAACTGTGCTTACCAATAAAGCCCCAAATCCAGGGGCTTAAAGATACATTTCAAACAGGTAATAGGCTCATTTAAGCTTTTTTAAAAAGATATCTCTTATAGTAAATATGTATTCTTGATATTTTATAACTCAAAAGCCTGCTACAGTTTCCATTTGCCTACAAGCCAGAGTGCAAACTACAGCTCTTGGGTGGCTGTTAGAGCTTTCCACAATTGCCTTTTTTTAGCTCATTTATTATATCTTTTTTAAAAATTAAAAAAAGCTCAGTTACAATTGACAGACAACACTACGAAATGTCAGGTGCGCAGCACAGCAACTAGACTCTGATGTAACATGTGAAGTGATCATCCTGACACCGTATGGAGTTTTTACAGTGTATTTTAAGATAGTCAATAAAATATAGTCCATAATTGTCTTTTAAATCTCCCCTCCCGCCCCTTCCCCATGTGGACTCTGTTCCCAATCAAGGGACTATTCATTATCACCGAACTACCGGTTGTTCCTTGCTGTATTCATGCCTGGGAACATGCCAGTCTCTCATCCTGCAAACTTTCCAGATGTGTCCACTAAAAATCAAATGAGTTGGTAGAAAAGCTGTTGTGAATATGCAGCTGCCAGATGTGGCAAACCATTTGTACACAAGCCTTGTTTAACTAAACGAACAGATTCATCCTCAACTATAAAAGAGCAGTGAATTCAGAACATTGAACAAAGCTCACGTGTAAGGTCCGGTGCTGGGAAGGAAGCACAGCTGTTGTTCTCAAAAGACATTAACGTTTAGAACCCAAGAAGGTAACTTAACTCTGCATCTCTCAACAATTTTCCTCTCTTCCTCATTCGCTCATCCATTCATTCAGTAAACTTTTATTGAGCAGTTATGGGTCATACATGATTCATCAGGCCCAGTCTCGGCCACCTGGCACATTAACCAACAATTGTAAGTGCAATGGTGACATATCCAGGGCATTCTGGGAGCAGAGAGGAGAGGCATATAACCAGGCAGGACTGAGGGACAGGGAGGTTTCCTGCAAGAGGTTACTCCTGAGTTTGGTCTTTCAAAATACAAAGCTGGTAACCAGGCAAAGAACAGACAGAGAAGTGTCCACATGAGATTTCTCCCCTCAGCTGTTTCGTCTACAGCTGTGACTATTGCTTTCTGGAAGCATCACACTTGCCCGGAACTGGGAAAACATATTATTAATGGAATGGTGTTTTTTTTCCTATGATTTCCCTTTTACTAGATTGACTAATGGCTTGATAACAGAAAATGTATTTTGTCCTTTTGTATGTGTCTTTTGCCATAAGTGATGTCCAAGTTAAACACATACCAGTGAGACAATGTGATTTCTAGATTCATTTCCACAATATTGCTAAATTGAGAACTAATTATTCCAAGAAAAAAAGAAAAAATTCAACAGGAAATAAACTTAAAGGAAATGCCAAAGCATAGACTTGAAGATGCAAGCTAACAAATTGCTTTAAAAATTATCTTTGTGCTATTATTAGCATCAGAGGATATATTGGAGACAGGATACTCTTAAAAGCATGTACATTAGAGCCAAATTCCCTAGGTTCAAACCCCAGCTCTGACCAATCTGAGCTGTCTGAACCAGGCATGTTGTTTAATATCTCTGGGACAGTTTCTTGATAAGTAACATGGAGAATAACAATAGTACCCATTTTGCTGGGTCATATAAGAACTAAAAATTAGTAGGAGGAAATTGATTACAGACTTTCTATCAGTGTTAAATCAATGAGTAGCTTCCTCCGGCAGGATTTTGTCAAGTCCCACGTCAAGTTCTGCTTTCCAGGCCCCCAGATACTCTCTGTGGAGGAGTAGGCATGGAATTCAGTCAGTGGATCACATCCAGTCATCCCCCGAATTCCCTGCGGCCCCATAGTGAGGTGCTGCTGCACTTGTACTTTCTTTAGAACCAGCCCAAGAGCTAAAGCAGTAGGGAAAGTATAATAAATATAACATATATTATAATACACATATAGTAGGTAGATAGTACACTATAGTGGCAATCTACTTTTCCGCATATCATGTTCAACTCAAATACCCACAGCCATCTTTGACAGTCTTTTTATCTGCTCCTCATCGGTGAATACCCATGGGGTTTCTGTATTTTCCTGAGCCGGTGACTGCATTTGGCAAGTCATATTTTTGATGTGTGAGCATTACTTAGCTCCTGATTCCATTCTGACCTTCCTCTTGGCCTACGTTCCTTCCCTTTGTAACTCTGATGCAATGAACATGAGACAGCGAATCTGATACACAGGATATTGAAATTTCTCAGGAAAATTTTGAACAAATAAATAGAAGATGTGAGAATCCTGAGATAAATTTGCTCCTGTTTATTTTGTTTTTCTGCCCATTTTTGTAAAAAGGAATACAATCCATCATTTGAGTATAAACAGTGTTCCAAACAGAGTCACACAGGCATCATCTAGAATGTGAGAAAACTCATCTATCATTATTTACAAAGAAGAGAAACTTCTATGGCCAGCTCTGGGCTACAAAACAGATCAGTGTATACTGAGAGCCCACAGAGGAAATTAAATGTCACGAAAATGCCCTTAATCGTGGAAATTGTTAAAAATTTTCCTCACAGGGTACACAGCAGCATAGGGCAGCATATTAGGGAGAACTGAGAGCACAAAAAGGCTGTGCAGGGTGTGGTCAGAGCTCTGGTCAGACGGTCAGAGGTGACTTGAATCCCCAGGACTGAGCTGTTCTTAGAGGAGGAAGGGAGGGGAAGGAAATGGAGGAGAAGAAGAAGGTGGAAGGGGGGAGAGGGGGAG
>PVKU01001835.1:199761-267104 GCA_004027475.1 Anoura caudifer | reverse complement strand
GGGGGGTGCTAGATGCGGCAGTGAGGTTTGAGGGGCAGAGGTGTGGCAGGAGGCAAGGCCCACAGGAGGGAGGCTAAATTAGCTCTTGCTCAGACTGGGGTAGGTAGGTAGGTAGGTAGATAGTAGGTCTGGGTCTTGCCTCCCTCCTGCCCTTACAGCCTCTCCCAGATTTGAAGATGCTGGCAAACTCGTTGATCCCAGGATGGCAGGAAGGCTTGGGACCCCACCTCATGGCCACTGCCTGGAAGGCAGGACATGGGGTTCTCTCCCGGGGGTCTGGGGAGGGGCCTGGCCAGGCAGGCCTCACTGTGCCTTCTGGGCTTGAGAGCTCCCCACTGCTCCCATCTCCAACAGTGGGGTCCCGCATGTCCCTGCACAGCCTCCCTGTGCAGTGTATCCACTGCCCCCCCAACCCTTGCACAGGCCACCAGTACAGGTTTCCTCCATGTCCCCTCCATCCCAACCCTAGGCCAGTGCTGCTCCTACACTCCTGAGGTCCCTTTGGTACCTTATCCCTTCCAGATAAGGTGAGTTCACCCTTTCATCTCCTCCCCATCTTCAGGTGGTGGTGCCTGGGGGGAGCGGGGAAAAGACAGGAGGGTGTCCATGATGCAGAGTGTTTCAAAGAAGATGGAATAATTCTATTCAACAGATAGTTACTATTTGCAAGACACTGCTAAACATGGCAGTGGGTGACCCTGTTGGAAGAGGAGAGTGGACTGGACAATTCTGGTTCTTAGCCAACCAGCCCGGGTGGATGGTTATTATCTGTGTTTGATTTAGTCAGGTTTCTGAGACCTCAGTTCAGAGCACTAGTCTAGAAGAATCTGGATGAGGGACAGGAGTGTCAACACCTCCTCTCCTCTCAATATTCCAAAGTGGTCTTTTAGTGAGAATGGCAAAGGAGGTGAATAGGCAGTGGTAAGTATGAGGGCAAAAAAAGAAAGAAGCCTTTCCTCCCCACTTCTAAGTTCTTGTAACTGGGCTGATAGTCAAATTAACAGGAGAAAATCCAATTTTTAATACATCTGCATGGGGAATTCATATAAGCATGGACATTTCAAGGACTGGGGCAACATGGGGCATATAGGACACTTCTGACAAAGAAGGGCAGGCTTCGGAAGTGAGAGTGGGTGGATTACAGGAAGCTGAAGAACAGGGCACACGTGGCAGGCAAATTCTGCGTAGACAACTCAGAGACAGCGGCATACAGAGGGTATCTAGCAAACAGGCCCCTGCCCAAAGCCCTCTTTTTTGCTCTACTTGATTCAAATTAGGCTAAGGGAACATCCTAAGATTTCCTTCCTGAAGCAGGTTTTTCTGTCTGAACATCTTGATCAGGAAAAGGGTGGGAGGAGGGTCAAAGCTTCTTTCTGAGTCTTTTGTTTCTTAATAACTAGCTTAAAATCGATATCCTAAAAGGCAGCTTCAAGGTGGCAAAACCCGGGTCCCCTTCATCATAATTCTAGCATTCACTGAGCATTTTCTATGGCAGAACCGTGCCAGGTGCTTTATACCTGCCACTTTCATTTTCTTAATTCCATAATGCCACAGATTATAAGACACATCATCAATTTAAAGGCGGCCTTTAGGAGAAAAGGAGACTACAGTGACCTTAATACACAATGCATTGTAAGTCATACTGATTTCAGGAACAGAATAAAATAGGAGGAAAAAACCCTGACTCTTAAAAGTGAAGAAGTGAAGGATAAGTGTAGTTCTTGAAACAGCCCTAAGAAGAATCAGCCCCACTGTATGGAAGAGTAGATGGAGATCGGTTGAGGAAGGTGTCACCACTCACTCAAGGCCTCGAAGCCAGTGAGTGGCCGTTGGAACTGGAACCCAGGTTTGCCTGCAGTCGGAGCCAGAAGAACCTCTGCAGACTCTGGTTCCGTCAGCGTTTTCCCAGCCCAGGTTCTGTCTTCACCCTTCTACCTGGAACAGTCCTTCCCCTACTCTCCGAGCAGTGAGACTTCCAAGAGGACTATGAAATTCACTTGGGGGAAAGGTACAAAATAGTCAAATTACCATTTTTTTCAGATTCAAATAAAGTCTTTAAAGGGTAAAAACCACGCACGCACGCACGCACGCACGCACGCACGCCAGGTTTGGCTGTGCACTGCAGGAAGTCTGTGAATTCAAGGATCCCTGTATTGCTGAAAATAGAATTGTAAAAAATAAAAGGGGTGGGGGAGAAAGTGAAGGAAACTAATCCTATTAAACGTGGTAGCATGTTTTTGTGGCACGCAGGGAGAGATTAAGCACAGGAAAGGGGATAAGTACTGCTTCAGTTTCACTAAACTAATGTGACAACTTGTCATTGGAAATCTTTGCAGCTTGTTAGTAGATGGCTAGCTGATTCAGTAGAGTTTTCTATCGTTCCCTTTGTGTCTGCCATGAGGTTTTTTTTTTTTTTAATTTTCTTTCTTTTCCTGTTTCTTTCTTGCCATGCTGCTCTATTTTGCTTTCTAATCCTTCATGTCTCCTTCAAGTCAAAACATTTAGCTGGCTCTAATCAAGATTTGGTTTTGAAGATGCCCCTTGACCTTGCGGTACCCAGAGAAGCTGGGGAGGGGACAGCTTTCCATCCTTAACCTGGGGGGTCTCTCCGGTGGCTCAAAAATTGAAGCTTCTGGGGAAAAAAAACTCTCATTTCAGATTTCATTTTTCTGGAATCGTTCTCTTTTCCCTTTCCTCTTTTCATTTTCTTGTTTTATGCTCTTGTTCTCTTCTTGTGTTTCTTTTCCATGCCTCCGTGTCTCCTCTCTCTTGCCTCTTTCTTCCATTTTCCCAATTTCCTTCTTTCTTGTTTTCCTACCACTTTCTCTTTCACCTCTTTCTTAGAATTTCTTTTCCCTCTTTAATCCACTCCAGTAATTCTTATTCTTTCTTTCCTTCGTGGATAAAAGTTATGGATCCCCCCATGGCGGTGGTTCTCCCATGGACTTTGCTCCTGGTGAAGGGGCCAGCGTGGTAGGGAGGGGGCCCAGGGTCTATGGTCACAGACATGCAGGGAACAAAAGGCCGATCAGAATCAAGAAGAAGCAAAAATTTTAGGCTTGGTCCCTGTCTTTCCGAAGCAGGTGTCCAGCTTGTTTGGAAATGTGGCTGACTGTGTCTCTCTCCTTTGCCTTGGCATCACTTTCTCCTACTGTCCTCCTCCCTCCCCCGCTCCAACTTTCCCCACTGGCTTACCACCAGAGGCTGAGATGTTGAGTCAATGGAAAAACAACATTCGCCAACATTAAAGGGAGAGTGTTTAGAAAAGGAAGGCCCTGCTGAGGTGCAGAGGAAGCCTGTACATTAACACGGGCCACCTCTTATCTGGGGCAGCTGGGCCTGAGCTGCCTGTGCTGATTCCCTGGCTTTGCCAAGAGGCCTTCAGCAGAGGGGCCGCCTTGTGGGGTGGGGGACTGATGCTTACCCATCGGCTTCACCAGCACTTCCAGAGACAAAAAGTCATTGCTTTCTCACCCTGGGATTTCATGGGAAAACCTGGACCAATAAGCAAAGTTATGCAAAAGAAAGCACCCCTCTAGGTCTGCTCTGGACACCACTCACCATGAACCTGGCTCCTCTCATTGCCAGTCCTTTTGAGGACTCCCAAGTTCTGTAAGGACTGGCCATTCTGATCCGAACGTAAATTATGGGGAAGGACAAGCTAAAGTGACCCAAAGGAGAAGAAGAAAAATGCATGTGGCTAGGTTCGCCCTGGCTCTAAATTGCTTACTGTTAAGTCTCAAGCCAGCTCTTGATGGAAAGATAAGGTAAATCCCTAATCAGTCAATAATTAACCGCAGCACCATTAATGGCCCAGTCAACCAAATCCTGCTGACACTTTCAAGAACCCTGCTTTATTGGGAGGGTTAGGTCCAACCTTTTGATAGAAGTGTCTCCTTAGCTGGCTGTAGACCCCATTCATGGATCACCGTAAAAGGGGTAAAATTATCCCTGTGCCTGCCCCTGAAACTTTTTCTTATTTTAAGTCCTTAGAATAAATTCTGGAAAAATCTCTCTCTCTCTCTCTCTCTCTCATAGAACAGCTTGAAGATCCCTTCTGGTTCTGGGTCAGTTTGAATCACATCCCAGTTGTTCTGATTGTTACTACTTTGTTCTTCCTGGAGGACTATATTTTCTCTCCTCTGCCTTGCTCATCTTACTCTGTGGTGTATTGCTAGTGTCTGTAGATAGATATTCCTATTCCTTGCTTCTCAGTGTAAGCTTCTCTTCAATGCGAGATCAAAGCAGAAATACTTTTTAAGTGATAAGCAACCACGCAGCTCTCCCAAAGCATGAATGTGATTTTTTGATTTTAAATAACTAAAAAATTAAAAGATTCTTAATATTTGATTCTGACACTTCCAGTTGATCAGGTTCTTTTTACATTGTACAAAAGCAAATTTTTTAGGAAGGGGGATTTAGGTAGGTCTTAATTTTTTTAATTAAAATTCTTTTGTTTTGCTTTGCTCTGTACAAGATTTAGTGTATTCCTATATGCTTATAGTTATACTACTAGATGAGAAAAATCAGCGTATGAAGGTTTGAGTTTTTTCTAAGGTCAAGTTGTAGGTCATGACCATATGCCAATCAGTGAACTTTGTTCCTCCTTTTATCTGTTCAAGCCAATTGAAATATGTGTTCTTTTAGATCCAAGGGTAATGAGGTATGAGGGTGTGGCTTGATATGCCTCCACCTCCATCGCAGGGCAAAATCAACAGAAGTCGCATGTTTTTCGACTAGGGTATCAGTGGCGTTATTTCTCCACCTGGAAGACGGTTCATCCAGTTACACTTCTGTTGGTTCCAAGGCTCAGCCTCTAATCGCCCACATGTTCCTCTCCTCTCCTTGTAGAACTCAGGAGTCTGGGTCCCCAGTTCATCTTCGGCTGTTTGGGGGAGTTGCCGGTGGGAGGGAATTCCGCCAATGATCTGTGATACCCTTTTCAACAAACGTTAATTGAGTGGCATTTCTTTTGTTCCCAAATCACCCATCTGTCCCTTCTTATGCAACTTTTGAGTTTCAGAAAGGTAGAAGGCAAGCGTTCTTTCCATCACGTATTTGGCTTAAAAAGACAATCTGTGAGTGACACAGTACAATCTACTGCAGCCTTGTAAATAGGTCTGAAAGATTCGCTGGCCCGAAGCAACATGTTAAATATAAAACCAGTTAAATTCAGCCCTTTTTTTTCTTTTTGCCCATTAAAACATCTTGCTTTTTTGAAGACAATCGATACATGGCTAGATTCAATGTTGTTGTGATTGTTTTGGGGTCCAAGTGAAAATGGGAAAAGTAAGGGAGAGACAGTGAGAAATTTTTTAAAAAAATTGTTGTTATTAAATTTGTAGGTTGTACATTTTGGATCTAGTACTCTTAGTTTTTATGCTACTTTTTGATTGTTTTAAAATATTGAAAAAGTTTCTCACTATGAGAGTGCTGTGAAGTAAAGTGAAGGGCATACAACAAATTGTGGTCCTATGGCTTAGATGTTAAAATAAGATTTAAAAAATGGAACTGGAATCTATAGGTGGAAAGGCATTTATAATTATACTAATAATTTTTGAGTATTGCACTTAGGCTAGGAAAACTTGACATTGGCACTTTTACTTACATTCACTAGGAAAAAATGTTTACCCCCTCGGGAATTTCTTAACGAAAAGAAAAAATCAATCTCCATCAATGAGCAATATTTTTCTCCCCGAGGGATATTGATTTGAACATTGACTTCACAATGGGTAAGTTATTTCCCTTGGACCCCCTAGTAGGAATTGTTAGGTGACATGTCTTTCATGAGCCAATAAACATGTTGTTTCTAGCATAGTAATCCCATCGGAAAGATTCCAACTCCTGAATTGGGGCTGGTTTGGCCTATTGGAGCTTTTGTATTTTTGTGTGTTAAATATTTCAATGGGATGTATTCCAAGTTTAAAAAGCATTCTCTCCCATCTTTCTACCTTTTTAAATGAGGTATGGCTTTTCCATGCTTCCAAGGGAGGGTGGGGAGCAGTGAGTAATTCCCTTTGCTGCCTGCTCCTTAACAGCATGTCCTCTCAGCTGGTGCTCGGGCCCGTGAGTCATGCACCGTCATGTAAAGGTCCTCGCATTCCCCCTGCAAGCAGGCATACAACATCAGCATCTCTAATTTTGAAAATGGACCAGGTTTTCAGTTCACCAGAGCAACCACTATGTAAAGGGCCATTGTGGTGGGTGGAGATGAAGGACAGGGTAGGGGATGTAGAATCTTGTCACTCGGATGATCCTTCTTCAATTTATCAGTCATCTGTTTGAATTTGTGTATAATGTGTTTTCTTAAAGGGCATGTTTAGAGTTTATATGCAATTGCCTTGGGCTTATTCATCCATTCATTTACATGTCTACCATGTGTCAGACACCGTGGTACCAAGATAAATAAGACCCATCTGAGGCACTCACAGTATGGTTGGGAAGACATTAGGTAGGATAGTGGCGAGCATCGTACGTTGACACAAAATACTTAGGGGCTCTGAGGCTTATCTTTGTGGCAATTTAGAGTATCGAAGGAAGAGGTGAGCCTGAGCAAGTAATGAATCAGACTCTGGGCTTAGGAGAAGGATGGAAGCGAATTCATGTTCCCCCATTGCATAGTGAGAGAAATCTTCAGTAAGTCATCGTACCTCTCGGAGCCTTAGTTTCCTTGTCTGCAAGTTGGGGATTAGAGCAACACCTGCCTTATGGGGTTGTTGTGAAGCTTAACTGAGAATGCAGAAAAGGCCTCAACACTGAGCCTGGCACTAAATAAGCGACTGGGAAGTGTTTGCTAGAAAGGGGTAACACTCTCCAACATTATATTTATCGGGCGCCTACCACGTGGGCAGACCAGCAGTTTATCGGGAGTCTCCATGAGAGTAGAGAGGGATGGAATGACAGGCAGCTCATGCAGACCTGGAGGGGACACACCGCCTCTGTGGAGCCTGAGATGGTTTCTTACTGTTGGAGTTCAAAGCACCCAGGGAGGCCTGGTGGTGGAAGGGGCAACAAAATTTGTCCTGACAGACAAGGAAGAGCCTAGTATGGCAGTGATGGCCTCAAAGGAAGAAAGAGGCAGGCACCATGTTCACCGGTGTTTTCTGAGGTCCCTCTACCTTTTCCATGGGTGCACTTTGCCTTCCCGTCAGCTAGGTTCTATCCTCTTTATTTTCTTCAGGGACCAAGTCTTCCACCTTTTTGCTATGGCCACCCTCCCCATGTTGCCTCTTGTGATGTGGTACCTCTGCTAATTGCTCAGTAATGTGGCTAAGTCTTCATGCTTCCCTCTTCTGCCCATGCTGAAATATTCCAGCCATTTCTTATGCCGTTGATGTCAGCATGCTCAGATTAAAATGCTTGCTTTGTGTTGATTAGACAGATTCATGATTTGGGAATTGTGATCATGCCACTGCTTAAAACTCTTTGTTTTGCTCTTAGGATAAAGTCCAACATCCTGAATGTGCCCTATAAGATTTTGCATAATCTGGCCCCTGTCCACAGCTCCTTCCTCATCTCTTGAAACTCCTCATTCTCCCCAGTCTCCATGGCACTGGCCTTCCTGTCTCTGTGATTTCAATACCATAAGCACCTTTAGACACATGCACCTGTTTTCGAGAGGTCTCCCAACCCCTTCTCAACAAACTCTTCTCTTTATCGAGACTACTACAACTTAAATGTTTTTTGCTCAGGAAAGGCCTCTCTCACTTGGTAGGTTAGAAACTCTCACGATACCTGCTCATAACACCTATAGTTTTCCTTTACTCTGTTTCTCAGAATTGAGTAAGTCATTTGAATGTAAGCCTTGTTCATTGAACAAATATTCTTTGAACCCTCCATGTGGCCTAGGTGTTAGGGATACCATGCTGTGAGATAGCCAGAGTTCCTGCCCACGGCACCTGCATTTTAGTAAGTGAGGCAATGAACAAGAAACAAATAAGATAGGATGCCACGTCAGGTCATGATAAACATTCTGAAGAGAAGTTAAGCTGGGTAAGGGGACAGAGGAGACTGGTGAGAAGTTGGGGATAATAAGTGAACGGCTGTGGCTGTCCTGTTAAGTGTAGAATTCCCAATACCCAGCACAATGCTGAAATCCAGAAAGTACCTGACAAACACTGGCTGAATGAGAAACACACTGGTTCAGATAAACCCCAAAGAGCCAAGGGTAGTAAAGATGTCTAAGGACTTGTGTAGTTATGCTTATTTCTCCCAAGTTCCCCGACTGCACCTGGGACAATGTAGTCTGTGTGTTCACCTCACACCCATCATGAATTCACAGCAAACTTAATTTCCTGTTAAAGTCCATTACGGTCACACCTTGTGTGGGGTAGCATTGCATACTTTCTTCTTAATTGCCAAGGGCAAAGCAGCAACTGGTTGGTGAATGAAATATTTATGCTTTGAAGTATTGGTGTTCTAATCAGTTTCTATTTATACCGATGATCAACTCTTTCTCAGTGAGGAGGAGGAGGAGGAAGATTTTTTTTTTCTCTGTGATCTCTGTGCCTCTAAATGACTAATGAAGACAATCTGGGCCTGGCAGATTTTGCCACGAATTGGACAGACGTAGTTCTCATGATGTTGCTGTGTTCCTTCTCGGCTTGCTGGCTCCCTTGTTCCCACGGCGGTGATCTCATTATTGGCATTTTGTTTTCAAACAGTCATCTTCCCCATTTTTCGGGGGGGGGGAATTCGTGCCTTTGTGCAGCTTAAGTCTGAGCCTTCTCTCCTTAAAGGATATTTTGAAGAGTAAACATCTCCCATTAGCTTACTTTCGTTTTTATTTTGGTGGAATAGGAGGAGAAGGGAATTCATGATTTCATAATTTTCTTCTTTAGTTTGAATGAGAGAACTGGACTTTGGGGGTCGGTTTGAATTGAGATCCAGACAAATTGGGTCCATTCTCAAGAGCTGGTTTAAAAAAAAAAAAAAAAGGAAAAGAAAAGAAAAAAAAGAAAGAACAGCCCTGGCTGGCGTAGCTCAGTGGATTGAGCGCAGGCCTGCGAACCAAAGGGTCTCCAGTTCAATTCCCAGTCCAGGGCACATGCCTGGGTTGCAGGCCAGGTCTCCAGTAGAGGGGCATGTGAGGAACAACCACACATTGATATTTCTCTCCCTCTCTTTCTCCTTCCTTTCCCCTCTCTTTGGGGAAAAAAAAAAAAAAATGAACAGCATGAAGGAGATGAGCAATAGGGGTGGCTCCTTCCTTGTGCCTGGACCCTCACGCACCTTTGTGTGTGCCTTCACTGGGCTGCGCTTCTCCCTGACACAGCCTGGCCCCCTGCCCTGGGGCCTTTTCTTGTTCTGCACCAGGAGGACTTCGTTGCTATGTTTGCACCACTCTTTGGACAAGAAATGCCAATCCAAGTCTGTGCTACAAGGTCATTCTGGCTCTGATCCAATCTGTTTTAGTGGTCCCACCCCTCTCTCTCTGGGCATCACTCTCTTTATCTCCACCACCAGATCCTGAACTCCCCAACAGAAAATCACGTAATTTCTATCTGCCATTAACCAGCGCTCCCCTCTCCCCTCCTAGTGCATAACAATGAGGCCTTCAAGTAGTCATGATTCTCAGCATGTTAAGAGAAAGGTTGGAGAAAAATGGAATATATCCCTATCTCCACACTGCTTCCTTCCATCTTACCAATTTATATATTTTAATTTTTATTTTTACTTACAGACACCAGGCCTCATAAAGTCTGGGAAACGTCTGCTTTGTTGACCAAGGTTTGCCAGAGTAAACATGGCTAATGAATCTTTGAGGAATATAGGAGTGAATGTAAAGGAGGAGGAGCCTATTCACAGGGGATTTCCACTCACTGTAAAGAAGTGGAATGAAAGCAAACTTTGGTGGTTTTTGTTTTTAACTGCGGGCCAATTGATATGGACTGAGCCATTCAATGAACTGCATTCATCAATTTTTGTCCCTGGGGTAGAATCATGAGACTAAGACCCAGAATTCTTGGTCCCACCCCATTTGTGGCATTAAAACACACACACACAGGCATGTACCCACGCACACACACAAAACCTTGGCATGTTTCACCAACCAGGTTTTTTTTCTTTGTCTCAAAGAGGCTCAGCTGAACACTAGATTCCTCACCCAGTGCCACGATCAAAAATTCAGTAAACCTCAGCTGCCTCAGATGATGTCACAAAACCCTTAAGAATGCTCACTGCTGAGTTGGGCACGGGTCCAGCAAACACAATTCTTTCTGCCAGTTATTCAGGGTCTTTGACAGGTTAGGTGGTCTTTTTTCTTTTTCCTTTTCTTTCCTTTTTTTTCATCCTCTTAAAAGGCAGTTCAGTTTACCTCTAAGCAAGACATTAGCTCTGGCTGCCCCAAATAACATTTTAATTGAAGTCTCAGTCCAAACAAATGCCCGGCCTCTTTATTAACCCCAACAGTGTAATTTTTCAGCCTCAGACCGATTCGGGGGGAAACTGTCTCACTTAAACTGCCATGCAACGGAACACGACAGTTTTCCTCAATCAGTCTCTTTTCTGACCTTAATTTGAACCTTAATCTCTTTTAACCATGTTCTCTTTATTAGCACTCATAGCCATGGCACAATACTCATTTTCCTGTTTTTAGACTCTCGGCTTACAAAGGTATTTCGCTCCCCCTTCTGTCCCCAAATGTAACCAGGATTTGTGGACCTTTGGGAAATGGAAGGGAATACTTACTCTTAACATTTTTTAGGTTTAGTCATTTAAATAGCTGCTTTGCAAAATGTTTTATAGAATCTGAGAGTGTGTGTTTTTGAGGTACATTAAAGTTTATGTACAAAAAAATACACTTAGCTGTCATAAAAACCTAAAAAGCCCTTTAAATGATTATAAAATATTTTTCATCAATGCACAGGCCCAAATTAATAAAATAAGGTAGAAACTAAGGCTATTCTCTTGATAATTCAGGCAAAAACAATGCATTTTGTTAGAAACCTCTCATTTTCGGGGGGAGACCTGAATTACCCAGATAATTGCTTCAATTCCTTTCTTCCTTTTTATGCTTAGATATAATCAATGAGTAATGACAGAGAAAATCGTTTTTTTCATAATGACACCTTTCCATTTTTTGACATTGGTAAAATGATCCAAATTAGGAAGAAAAAAAGCACCCTTTTCAATAATAATGAAAAACAAACCCATGTTTCTCTGTTTGGAGTCTACCTTAATATAGCAGAACTGTGTAGGTAGAAAAACAGTGCTTACGATCATGTGCTCAACTAGATTTATTATAGGTTTTTGCACTTTCTGGCATTAGCATGAAAGCATATTGGTTATTATTCTTTATAACCTAATTGGGGGCTTTGTATCTAGTTACCCCTGTGTGCTCTACTTAATACAATAGTTTGTTGATTGCAAAAATTACATTTCTGTGACTTTAAAGTCCTAGAACTAGGACTGCCATTGAAGGCTGGGGATTCAGCCTAGTGTTTAGAAGACAGGGACCATGTGCCTTCTGGGTGAGAGGAGGTAGGCAGCTGGGAACAATTGTCTGTCCCCTGCAGCGTTCAGTGGCATTGGCAGCGTGCTGGCATGATAAACTTTGCCTTCATTTAACTGGTTCAAACAATTAGTGGAATTGAATCAGAGTTCTCCTGGATCATAGTTTATTATATGTTATTAAATTCCATTATTCAAGGAGTTGCTGCTTTGATTGTAAAACTTTCCGACATTTCCCACAAAGCTCCCAGCTCCGTTCCTTGAGTATTTTCTTTTATGTTTATCGTGTGCATCTCTGATAGACAAGGTTACCTTTTTCTTTTCTTTCCCTTTGGTAGTTATTTACAGAGCTAAGAGCTAATTTGAAAATACGTCTTAGAAAGGACAACAAAAATGAGATGTGAAAATAAATGGATGAAGATTCTTAATTAGTCCATTATTTGACACGCACGATTTAACATGGTATGCTTAGCATTGTGCATTCCCGAAAAGAACAAGGCTCTTTTTTTTTTTTGTATCCCAAACTTTAACTCCCTCTCATTCATTATATCCCTCCTTGTCACTTTCCATTAGCTGATTGTGACATCCTTTGCTGGAAGGGCAAGCAAGCAGATTACTTCCAAACTGGTGTAAGTGACACTCAAAAGAATGCCCAAAAGGGAGTTAGTTCTGTGATAGCAACAAGCTCCTCAGCCCCTGGAGTTGGAGAATGTCATTTCGATAATATGTTGGAGTCCATTGGCACATCGTTTTTGTAGCAAGTTGTTAACTTCCCAGAAGTGGCAGGATTGGGTTTTCTGCTGGAACTTATGTGTTACAGCATCTAATATTGTCACCGTTTCTGATAATGATAATGATAATAATAATAATATAATTTATTGTGCCAGTTCAATCCTTCTAACCAGCATCTTGAGTTTTACAGATGAGGAAACTGAAGACCAAAGAAGTTAGATAAATTTTCCTTTGGTCACATAGCTGATAAACAGCAGAGCTAGGGTTTTAATTGAGGTCTGGGGGACTTTCCGTTACAGTAGGCTCTACACGCTGCGCTAACTTCTAGGAAACTTCAGCATGTCTCTCTAAATCAGAAAGGTAAAGAAATGATCAAAAGGGTATTTATTTTAATGCGACTGAAAAATACCATCACTAGGTACTTCTAAGTGGAGGTGGAATGTTACTGAATGAGTCAGCCAGGGCTCAAACACACACGGATAGATGGTGCTGACTGAAAAGTGGAGAAACTGATGCTCTGATCAGATCGGCCCAGGAGGCGCAAACTGTCCCCTAGACCATCATCCCTGTCCCCACAACCCCTCCCCTACTCCCAAAGGTCCAGCCTTGGGAGTCTTCCTCTCAGCCTTGGAAGGGTGTTGTCCTGGGAAGAGCTGAATGGTTGCAAATAAAAAATATATCCTGATCAGGCGCAGGCAGGACCCTGATGTGAACAGAGCTGGGACTAGCCCTGTCTGTCCCTCAGGCCCTCAAACCAGCTTTTGACCTCATGGGGTCTTCTGCTCCTGAGAAAACCAAGTTTTCTTCATTGATCAAATTTCAGCTTCTTTCCTTCATTAAGCAAGTTTTAGCTTCATTTCTTAATAACCCTGGAAACATTTTGATTATAAAATAGAGGATAGGGAAATACAGAGCAATACATTAAATAAAAGTCACTTGTCATTCCACCCTCAGAGGGCAACGGGTAGTCTCATGCATCTCTCTAGCCTAGGCTGTACGGGAGTCAGTAAAACCTGCTGGGATAGACTCTGAAAATCAGACTACCCTTCTTTCAATCTCGACACTGCTACCAGCATGTCACCTGACCTCTCTGGACCCCCCCCCTTTGTCATTTGTAAAGTACCTCCTGCGTAGAGTTGTTGTGACAGTGACCTAGTGCGTGTCAGGGAGCTGGCCCATGGGGATCACTTACTGCATCTAGTTGCCATTGCATGTGCGTTGGCCCAGTGCTCTTGTCTTACTTGCTGTTCTGCCCAGTCTCCAGACTTGTGGACTCCAAGCCCATAGATAAGTTCATCCTCCACTGCGATTCTGTCCCTTCTCAGTCCCTTTGGTTTGACCAGCCTCCCCCTCACACCCCATCAGTGATTTTCTAGGTCTCAAATTCTTTCCATGTCACCATAACTCTAACATCAGCATTGCCAGCATCTTATTTCTACTTCTGTTTGCTGGACACATTTCTAGCTGGATGCCCTCCTTCCCCTGCCCAGCACCGCGGCAAAGCCGGAGCGGCCCTCCTCATTTTCATCGCTCTTGACCTCCTTGAAGTGAGAGCAGGTGGAGACACCATCAGGAGTCTGTGACCTTAAAGACAACAGCAGCATCAACCCGCAAATCTGGGGCTTCCAGTTCCCAACGTACAGGGTGGGCAAAAGTAGGTTTACAGTTGTTTGTGTAGAAAATAATAAATAATGAAAAATAATATAAGAATGAACTGGGTTTTGCATAGTCACAAGTGTAAAACTACTTTTGCTCACCCCAGTGTATACTCAATACAGGGCAAGTGTATTTGTTTAAAACATTTTAGGTGTAAAAAAGGATTTTTTAAAATTATCTTAATAAAAGCCCTCTGTCTCTTTTCAGTGATCTTTGCAACATATAAATAAATAAGATATATATATATACACACATATATACATACTTTTATTTTTTTAACTGACAGTGGATGTAATGGGACAGTGGATGGCCAGGGACAGGAAGGGAGGAGGAGGATTATATTTAACAAAACTGGGAGTTCACATGGACTTTTCAGACTTAAAAAAAATGTTGATTTTACATGCCAAAATCCTGAAAGGGGCTTGACGGCTCACAGCTTTGGTGTATTTTTCCAGATGGCAGATGCCATTTTGTGTTTTGCATAAACTGACTAAATTTGCTTGCTCTTTGTACTTATTTCAGAGGCAACCATTCTTTGCTTTCAATGGGACAGAAGAGCTCCTTGGCACTGGAAGCCTCCTGGTCTGGTGAGGGAGGAAGGAGGGACTGTTCTGGGGACACTCGGGCATCATCAACACTTTCCATGTTCAGTCTGAGGAAGGAGCTGGGACTGCGACCTTCGATTCTCAATCCCTAAGGATGGTCAGACTGTGAGCAAATCACAGAAGGTAAGCTGTGCTGAAGAACCGCCCAGAGATACCTTTCCCGTGTGCCCATTCTTACCCACTCGGAGAGCCAACAGATTCATCACGTTCTTATTTCAGCCTGTCTATGTTCTGCTGATCGCTGGCTGTGTGATCCTATAACACAATCCCTCTGCGCTTCAGTTTCTGAAAACAATAAAAGAAAGAAAAAGAAAAAGATGATAGCAATAAGTAACACTTATCTCTTAAGATTGTTGTGATGGTTCCTTGGATTATAAATCCATGTGAGGGATTTAGAACAGTGCCTGGCATATAAAAAGTGTTCATATAATAAGTGTTCAAAAATATTGGTAATTATGATCATTATGACTCATTTCCATGGGTATTTGCTTGCTTTTCTTATTTTCTGCTGATTGACCCTGTTCTGCCCCCAACATCATTATGATGACTCTTTGGGTAGTTTTTCTGGAAATAGACTGGTGGTAAAGTGGTTAAACGACAGGCTTTGTAGTCAAATAGAGTCAAGTTGAGGTTCTTAAAGTAACAGTTAATAGATAGGCCTCCTCAAGAAGTGACTTAATTTCTCCCAGCCTCAGTTTCTTTATCTATAAAATAGGGATGATAATAGTACCTGCCTGACGTATTTCTGAGAGGATTAAATGAGGCGATGCTTGCATGGTGTCTGGCGAACATATAAAACCTGTCGTGTACTGTTATTGTTTTTGCTCTTACCCTCACAAGTGTCTTTAGAAACTGCACAAGGCTCCGGGGCTCTGGCTTCATGTCAGCCCCCACCAGAAAAGCAGACAAACACAGAAATAGAAAGATGCTGTGAGGCCATGACTTTACGGGGACTCTTTGACAAATAATGACACAAAATTGACAGTGTTGAGTCTTGGTCAACATGGATTTCAATTAAAGCTAGAAAATTCACATTTCTTAGCAGGCCGATCCCAACTTGTGACCCTGGGGATTATTCCAAAGGACAGGAACTACTGGGATAGGAACGAAAGTCCATTCTTCTGTTCTAAAGGCCCCAAATAAAGTACAGAGTGAGGCAGGTTCTGGGGGAGAAATAGCTACTCATGCTGGGTACCTCTCATGGAGGAATGTGGCCTGTGCACATTACAGAACGTTCCAGTTTCACATTTTCAAAAATGTGTATTTATTCCCTGAAACTGAAAATGCGTGGAAGTGGCGGCACCTGCAACTGAAAGTAAACCCCCTAAGCATTGTCACTGTGTTATCAGACAGTTGAAAACTGTCTGAATCCCCTCTTCCCGCCTCTTCTAGCGGTGATGACTGGTCTCCATCAATACGTGACTGTCCTCAACTAACAAGTGAATAAAGAGAAAACAACTGAACACCTGAAACTTTTTCCCCAAAGCCAGCAGGAAACCTGAAAAAAGGAAGAACTCGGAACAAGGAAGGGTATTGTACAAAGCACTCACAATCTTGCATATATTTCGTTTGCCCTCTTAGATTTGTTTTAACCTCCCCCTTGCACTGCCTATTACTTATAAAGTAAGAAGAAGACGGGATTTGATTTGGAAGGAAAAGGCACAGAAATGGCTTCCTTTTCAAATCTGACAAGATGACAGCCCATCTTTTTCTCTTGACCTTGTGCTTAGAAATGGCTCAGAGAGTAGAATGCTGCAATTAATGATCATTAACTGTGAAATAAGAGAGGAAAGTTAGGATCAAATAAGAGACAAAAGAGAGAAAGTACAGGTCAAAGGAAAGAGGAGGAGAAGTTGGCAAGAATGGGAGGAAGCTGTTATTATTAAAGAGGGGAAAAGAGTCTAAGAGCATACCAACCAAACAAAAAAAAAAAAACCCCAAACTTTTATAGTATGGTGACAGAGATGGCTGTCTGGCCAGTGAAGATTTATCTTCCACTTCTACAGTGTGAACTTGTTTGGAGCAAGCAATTGCTCAGCCAAAGACTACATTTCCCAGTCTCCCTTGCAGTGATGTTGGACCATGTGACTAGTTCTTATCAGTGGAATATGTGCTGCATTGAAAAGAGGTGTAGCACTACAGTTTTCCATTAACATTGTGTCTAATTTCTCTCTTCTCCCTACTCCCCTTCTCCACACCTTGCCCTCTCTCTTCATCTTCTGGCTGGACAACTTTGATGTCACCCATATCTAGAAGATATAGAGCCATTACCTGGAAGGGATCTGGATCCCTGAATGACTTTTGAAGGAGTGGAGCCCAGGCCAGCTGCCCAACCAAGAATATCCACATCAGACTTTTTGTGAGTGAGAAGTAAACGTTGATAGGTTAAGCCACTAGACTTTGGGGACATTGCGCATTATACCAGCAAGCATTACTTACCTTGACGAATATAGGAATTGATACCAGAAGGGGGCCTATTTTTCTTTTCATCTTTGTTTAAGAACCAGTTAATTATTTCCTGATATTCTATTTTTCTTGTATTGTGTTGTGAAAAGCAGCCAATAACAACCAACACATGCTCTTTTTCACCTACAAGCCCAAGAGTCATGTGGTCTGGCTTTCAAGTTCCTAAAGACAACAGTTTTGCCCAGTGTTTTTCCACTGCCCGATATGGATCTCCAGCCGCCCAGCCTAATATATCTGCTTCCAGCATCCTGACTACAAAGGCGATGCCACATATTTTAGGGTTTTGTTATAGGACACCACATCTGGCACCAAATACGATAGTCTAGTTTAGTCTGAAAAATAGAAGCCTCTCATGGCAGACGTAAGGCAACGTGTTCACCCAACCATTTCTTCTTCCTGGGCAAAGGGGAAGACTGTAGTCCCCTCTCCCTTGCAATGTAACTGAGGCCACAGGAACAATTCTTTTTTTTTTTTTAAATCCTCACCTGAGGACCTATTTCCATTGATTTGAGAGAGAGAGGGAGGGAGAGAGAGAGAGAAACAGAGAGAGAGAGAGATGGAAGCATAGAGAGAAAGAAAAGAAAGAGAGAAAGAAACATTAATTGGTTGCCTACCTTGCGTGCCCAACCAGGGACTGAACTTGCAACCTAGGTATGTGCCCGGACTGGGAATTGAGCCAACAACCTTTCAGTGCATGAAGTGATGCTCCAACAACTGAGCCACATGGCCAGGGCAAGACCAATTCTTTAAGAAATTGGATGTAAGAAAGCAGAAGTATTGTGCCAACTTTGATCCAGGGAATTAAAAGTACCTGTGCTTTCTCTATGTTCTCTCCTCCTCTTCCCCAGGGATCTTGGATGACATGTATTCAGATAGTGTGGCTACAAGACAGAAGCCACTCAGCCTACATCCTGAACAAGAAATAACCTGTACCTTGTTATGCTACTCAGACTTGGGGTTTATTACTGAAATATGCCTGTCCCACTCTGACATATCTGTTAGGTATATTTCCATGATGAAGGAACTCCACGTAAGGAATTAGAGGTTTACAGAATCCCTGGGAGAGCCAGGGAGAAATGGTCAAGGAGGTTGTTACTAACTTTCAGGAAATCTGAAGTGAAGGAATCACCAGGAAGCCAAGTTGCCATTGACAATCTCAGCTGCTTGCAGCACCAAAGCCAGTGGTTCTCAGGAGGATGCTCAGAAGCAAACACCTAGCCCCAAGTCTGCTGTCTGCCAGTGCCCGCATACCTGCTTGTAGCTACTGATAAAAATTGCCTTTGCCTTCCACCTTCCAAGGATTGTGCCTCTCCATGGCTGATTATACCAAGAGCTCTACTGGTAAGGGAGCCTGGGAAATGTAGTTTCCAGTCTCTCAGACCTGTAGTACAGAAGGAAGCTTAGGATAAAGATGCTACTTATTGAGTCTCAACAAAAAATGTCTGGCACAAGTGTTCCTTGTCCATCCCTCAGGAAATTCAAGTGGTCATTCCTCCATAACCAATTTTCTCTTGTAAGCTCCTTGAGGGCAGAGCTTAATTAGTTCTCTATCCCCAGTGCCAGACTGTACCGGTCAACAAATTGTCCTGAACTGATTTGAAAGGGATGACAGCAGAGTCGATAGCAAATAAGAAAATTGTCCTCACATGTTTAAGTCAGATTTCAAGGACTCCTGTCCATAGAATCTGATAAGTCTCCCTACCGACTGCCCTAGATTCTGCGCTTGCTTAAGACATTTTCTGGCCTTGCCTGCTCAGAGTAGCCGTGAGGAGCTGCTTGCTCAACAAGTGACCTTAAGCTTGAGCTCTGGGTTCTGTCTGCACAGCCAGAAGGAGGAGGATTCGACAGTAGTCTAGTTCATTGGGTTCATGGAGGCTGTCAATCATATATTTTTTGTTTTAGACAGCATTCTCAAGTTGGCTCTGGAATTACAAAGTATTTCTGTATTTCACTCATTTGGTTTTGAACACTATCTCTGTGCTCTGGCAGAGTCAGGCCCTCTTCGGGAATGCGAGGTTTCTGAGTTCACATTGGGGCAGGTTTTGGAGTATCTCAGTGAAGAGGGGGTGGGGTGGGTTTGAACATGAGGAAGGACCTGTTCAGCCATAAGGAAAGGGAGGGCCAGACCCCGGTGTGATTTCATCTGGAAAGGTACAAAGTTAAAACTCCATGGAAGATTAAAGACATCCTCCTGAATATTTATTTTCCTCACCAAACAAGCGTAAACCTATTGTGCCCATGGTAAAAATAATGATAGAATGACTCTGACTTATTTATAACCATTAAAGAAATGAAAGATATGGATCAGGTCACTAATTAATCTTTTTATCACTATGAGGTGGCAACTGCATCCAGCTGAAGACTGCCGTGGGCACAATAGCACAATCATGGGGGATGTGGTGATGTAGCAGCTGCTGGTGCCCAGCATCTAGCCTCTCTTTTCCATTCCCACCCACCCTGATCTCAGGCTATTTTTAGTTGTTTTACACAGTGTGCCTGGACCAAAATCTTTTTTTTACAAAACTAAAAGAAGAGTTAGGGTCTTCACAGAAAAATCAGGCTCCACAAGGCCTATTTCCCTTGGTTACCCATGTTCCTTGTGAGTTAATTGTTTTTCTCTTACTTTGCACCTAGACTCATGGCTGAAACACAATCGTGAGTTTACTTTGTATAAAGGGAAGTAGGGCATTGAGCAATCATCTAATGAATACAGTCAAGATGGTTAGTGAATCTGGAAAATTCCACTCTCAAAAAAATTACTTTCTCTACTCTGTAGCAGATTTCCTCTTGGCCTTAATTATCCACAGAGTTGTCCAATTTTCTGATAATATTTATGTTGTTAACATCACCTTAATAATTTATTTAATGGATTTCATTGGGTTTTTTTTTTAGGAACCCTTTATTCTAAGTGGCTTCTTTTATGAATTAACATAGAATTTTTCCCCTGTTATCCATTACTGTATAACAAACTACCCAGAACCTAGTGACTTAATGCAGTAATCCATTATCACTCTTGGTTCTTGAAGGCTCACCGGGGCAGTTCTTACTCGGAGCCCTTCATGGACTGCAGTCAGGTGGTAACTGAGGCTAGAACCATCTAAAGGTTCCTTCACTTATATAGGTGTCATTGGGTTAACCAGGAATCTCTCTCTCTCTCTTCCCATGTTGTTAGCTTGGTGTCCTCCAAACTTCTTGTTCTCTTTGTAATCAGCCTTCTTCCTTCTTTCAGCACAAGTGCTCCAAAACATTCAGGTAAGGGTTGCAAAGCCTCTTAAGACCTAGCCTTGGAAATCATGCAGGTTGACTTCTACCTTGTGTTTGTCAAAGCAGTCACCAATGTCCCAGATTCCAGGAGTTGGAGTAATAGATTTCACTTCACTGGAGTAGAATGGCTTGTGCGTTCTAGGAAGGAAGGAACTGATGGTGGTCATTTGAATGGCAAGCTACCACAAGCACCTACTATGTGACACTCACTATGATAGCAGCTGGGGAAAAGTGTTGAACAAAACAGGCATAGCCTCTGGCTTGGGGATATTAAAATCTAGCTTAATTAACTTTAGTTTGACTTGACAGTTTTCACAATCAACTGCTAAACAGTAACTGTCAATACTAAGTATATTTGGTTATGAAACTGACAAACAGCTATTCTGATAATTTGTGGTCAGTCATTTTGGGGCTATCTGGCCCACATCTTGATGATCAGCTTGATGAGGTGATCTATCCACACATTCCTTAAAACATGGTCAGAGCAAAGGAGACATTCATCTGTGGCTTACCACGTTGAGTTCCTGCTGTGCATGGAGGTTGAAACTAGCTTTTAAACTCATGCTAGGGAATGCAAGAGAAGTTGAAATGCCAGGCTTTGCCCCTGATGGGCTTCCTCTTTTCAGCAGTCCGAGCCCAGTGCCATAGAGCAACTTGGGACAATTACGAAGCAAGAGGGGAGCCAGACAACACTGGAGAAGCCAGACAGGTGATATCTTCCACTTTCTCTCCTGAGAGTTATGTTCTGTAGAGAAGTATGTGGTTCTTTGCCTCAGTTTTCTTCTCCTTTGGGTCATTAAAGGAAGGTGAGCTAGGTTTGTTAAGTGAAAGGGGATTTCAGAACAGGAATGTTGACAGAAGAATTGGTGCTGTTCAGCAATTCTCAGGTCTTATCGTTTTGGGCATAGTTCATGTCCATTCCGTGGTGACAGCGAGGAGGGGTTGGGGGAAGGGGCTCATGATGACACAAGAAATACCTTGATATGGAGGAAACAAAGGTCAGAGCCTGAAAAGGTCCAAGGGCAGGCAGTATTCCTGTGCACACTTGTCACGTTCTCTGCCGTGAAACCATTGTACCTTCTTTTGCCTATATAGCTATGTGGTCTCACAGAACATGAAAGGACATTGGAGGGAATGTTTCAAGCCAGACTAAGTTTTGGCTCAATGGTCATACAACAAGGCTCCTCTATCAGTCCATTAACTTTAATGTCATAGCTCATACTTCATCAATATGGATACTTGTCTCACTCTAGTGACTCTTGTGTCCCCTGCTTATGTTTTGCTAAATTAAACTTTTTTCCATTTGTCATGCCATTTATTTATCTAGCTGAAATGCTCGTTCATACTTTGTCTGGGTATTCATAACAGATTTTAATTATAGCCTGCTCTGCCTTTGGTCAGCACATACTTATTTGATGTATTGGTGTTAGGTTCTTTTGTGCCTGCTGATAGATTTATCACTTTGCAACTTTTCTTGGGCACCTGATTTGCCCAACTGGATGGTTAACTGGAGGACAGCAGGAGCTTCTCTGTAGACACAAATATACATCTGTGTGTACATACATATGCAGGAGACATCTTTCAACAGCTGATGGACATGCATCATGCTCCCTTTTCCTTTGTCTTTATAATTTAAAATCAAGTAGACTACCTTATAGTTGCCTGATGAATTACATCACTACATATGTCTAATGGATTACTTAGATTTATAAAGCACCTCAACTTCATATTTGCAAAGATGAAAATAATCCAGGTTATTCTCCTCTGGGAAAATTCTTTTCATAAATTCATGACAAACGTTAAGTTTGTGAGCTCTATGCAAGCACTTGTGATTGATTATTTAGGGTCAAACTGATTTTTTTTTTTTTTTGAATTGTAAAGTCTTACTCCTCCAACTTGAGGCTACCTGCTAAGCCTTTGAATTTCCGTGTGGGAACTTATTATCAAGATTTGTTTTTACTGGTTGTGAAGGAGTCACAAGCATGGCTTGAAGGACTTACATTGTTCCTCTGTAATATCTAAGTATTCCCCTGCTCTGACCCCTAAAGGAATGTATACTTTAAGAAGAGACTTGGGGTTGCTTCTGGAAAAATCTAACCGTCATCCCTGCTCTTCCTCCTTCCAACCAATTTGCTGGCCCTGAAACCTTTTGAGGTACAAAGTTTGGTGCTGCCCCTGCCTATTCACTACATAAGGGGCACCCCTTTTGTCTGATTTCAGGGCCACCAGGAAATATTTTCCATCCTCCAAATATCATGAATTGTTTTGCTATTCCTGGTATTACATTAACATGATATAAAACTTCCTCTCATAATTAGGTATACACTTAAAATGCAAATCCTGCTGGAAGCATTAATATGATGATGAGTCTTTATTCACAAAAGATGAGTGGGACTGATAGCAGGTCTTTTCTTGAAAACAGGTTTCAGTTAGTGCAAGGTGGTGATTGAGTTTCAGAGAAGACAGGCCACTGCAACCTTAAAGCCGTGGGTTCAGAAGTAAGAGACCACACCCCATGGAGAATCCAAAGTGCTCCAGTGCAGAAAGAACATATGAAACCGTCTCTTTAATTCTTTATTTCACCTAAAATAAATAATTGGGGGATATTTTGATGCACACAATACAGTAATACATATGTAATTTATAAGGAAAAATGCACAGATTGGATATGGCTTATTTTTCTTTTCTTTTGGTTGAGAGAAGTTCATGACCTAAAAGGCTAGAAACCACTGCTTATGAAGGATGAATGTGGATAAGGGCTTCCCGATGCTACGTGGGGGGATAGGAAACAGTTACAAAACAAGGGTTTGCAACCTCAGAATTCTGACTCCGGTTACTACCGATTTCAGTAATTTGATCAATAGGGAGTTTGCTGACTCTCAACCTGACGCTAGGACAGTCCCTTTTAAGATGTTGAGATATTGCTCAATTTTAGGATGTTGACCGAAGAAAGTAGATTTTAATCACGCTTTTTTTTTTCATTTTGTTTTCTCAAGGGTCCTATGGGAACAGAAACTTTTGAGGGAGTTTACTGTTTGTGCAAGATGACTGGTTGGGTAAAGAAGTCCAAAGTTTATTATCTGCAGAACAAATACAGCCTGGGCAAAGGTAACTGAAATGAGTGTCTCCCACCTTGTGCCTTCAGCATGTCTAAGGGGATGTTTGTGCCGGTGATTGCATAACTGAGAACCTTATCTATGAATGTCAAAAGGAGAGGAGATACCTGGTAAACTCCTGGTTAAAAATAATCACTCACTCTTTTTCTTTTCCTCTATCCCCAAAGGTAGACAAAACACAGCTCAGGGCAACTATATGAATAAGTTTACTAATTTGTGGCTAGTCTGGACTTTTGTTGGTGGTGATTGATGACATCAGGGACAATTGGATTGTTCTTGTGATTACTCCAGAGTAATCACTGATGAACGTACAGAATGAATAGATGCACAGTGCAGGGCTTAACTAGTCTTTTAGAAGATAGCATCGTCTGCATAAATGTTGATGGGAAAGTGTGGATATGGTTGAGTGGTTAAGAACTTATTATTGGAAAAAAAATTGACAATGCCTGGGGTCTCAGAGATCCTTACTGACCAGGTAAGTTTTTAACCATTCGCTTTATTTTGATTTTTGCTATTGTTATTTTTCTTGGAACCTGAACTTTAAAAAGTCTATGAACTATTTCTCAAAGAAGTACTTAAGAAAGGGCTCAGATGCTAAGTGAACAGAGTGATCAGAGTAAGATCCTCTACCTAGTTTTCGGATGGTTGAAAAAAATCCTGATAGAATGGATAATGTGTTGTGGGAAACCCACAGAGAATTGTCTCCATCCATGTGAGCATGTAGAGCTATACAAGTAATAACTAAAACTGGTTAGTATAGATTATCTCAATAACCATAACATTTACCAATATAATTGTTTAAAAACAAAAAAATTTTCCAATATGGAAAAGAAAATTCCAATTTCTAAGCCCAAGCCTTGCTAATGACCTACAGTTTGGAATTTCACTTATGACCAGTTATTAAAGTGGAAAAACTAATTATAGTATAAATTTAGCTGAGATATTTGGAAATACTTCTACTTCAGACTGTGAGGCCCAGAACTGAGTTGTAAATGGGGTTGGTAGATTTCAAAGTCCAGGGTAAACAAGTACCTTTTAGATTCTGGAAATTTTTAGTTCTTCCTGAAAATAACCTTTGGAGTGTCTGTGAAGTCTTAGAGTATCATCGGCCACCCACCCAGGGCTTACACCACCGAGTGTTCAAAGGAGGTACTTTCAGAGGAAGGTTGGTGGTGACTATGGGGATCTGTGAATGTTGGCCTACGCAGCCAACTTCATGAGGGAAGATAATGGAATGGTGTGTGATTCAAAAGTGAGCTTCAAAACCTGCATGTGGAGCCTCTCAGATCAGTCAATTGGTAATAATAAAAACAATAGTTATATATCCAGGGACCTGAGGCGTTTGGTTAAGAAGGTGGCAGAATGGAAGGCAATCAAAGGGAGACAGAAGGACGGAGCTGAGAGACCAGGGTGAGAGTACACAGGAGGTGTGTGGCTGGCGGGCTGGCCGCTCACGGGGCCTGGTTTTCCAATCTGGCACCGGGCTTGATGAGTCTGTTTATTCAGCCACAGTATCAGACATTCCCTTTTCCTGCCCGAAGAAGTCCCCTTTGAAGAGCTGCTCTGCTGGGGAGTAGTTTCCCCTTGGACAGGCTACTCCTGTTTGCAGACCTAAAGGAAAAGAACTGGAAAGGCCACAAGAATGTTCTTTAAAGCGATATTCCAGCGCCACGTGAGGGGAGGATGAAATAGCAGTAAAAGATTTATTTCCTGGTTGAGGTATTTTTTTCCCCTCTCAAGTGACTTTAGCCCTGAACAAAGGTGTCACATGAATGCGATGGGGGTCAGAGGTCCGTGGGTCCCTCCAGGTCTGTGTGGTCAGGTGGAGGCTGGGGGTGGAGAGCAGCACGGAGTGGGAGCGTTTCAAGCTTCTGCAGGCCTGGCGAGAGCCAAAGACACCTGCGTGGTCCCGGAGAACCCAGCGGGGCAACCCAGCCTGCAAGTCTGTGTCTGCAAAGGCATCAATGGCAGGGGCATAGCAAATTGGATCATTCAGAGGCTGAAATTTTAACTTTGGGGCTTTCCTGTTAATTTCTTGTATCACACGATGACACTTTTTACTTTTCAAAGAAGTTTTTCATCCAGCCCTCATGTTAACCTTGTGAAGTAGCCAGAGTAGATGTCAGTCTCCTGAGTTTTTCTCTTTGGAAAGGGATGTGGCCAAAGAAAGATGGGTACCCAGCTCATTACGAGCAGGGGCAGAACGACCACCCAGGTCTCCTGACTCCTGGACCAACCAGGTCTCTTTTTTTCCTGTGTTCTTGCGACCTGCAAAGTGACGATGGGAGTTTCAGAAAAAAGGAAGGTGACATTCTCCATCTCCTCCCAGGCACATAGAAAGTTACTGTGGCTTTGAAGCCACTGCTTTGCTGTGTCCAAATTCTCTCTCCGGGACTGGCCTTAGGGAGGGGATTCAAAGTGAAACCTTCAGAAGGGAAGTCTCATATTCTAGTCACTGTGCTGCCCAAGCCTCCGGTGGATTTGTTCAATCTTCCCCTGCGCCACGGCAAACGGGAGCTCTCCAGACTGAAAAGGGGTCTTTGTTCCATCTCTGTGGTGAAGCCTTTGAGTAAGAGAGGTCACCTCTCAGTGAGGCCCGGCTTTCATGGAGAGGAGATGGGACCCGCACTCTCACCCTGACTCCTGGCTGAGACCCCAGGACTCACATGGACTCTCAGGGCCTAGGAGGGAGATTCGTGCAGAAGGGAACACGAAGCACTAACCACAAATCCTTGAGGCCTCAGAGTGAACCAGAGTTTCCTTCCAGGGAAGGCAGGTGTGTGCTTCTCAGGGCTTCAGGTAGGAACACAAAGAAGAGGTCTTGCTTATGGACTACCTTTACTGCTTTGACACACACAGCCTTATATTTTATCTGTTTCTGGATGTTTGTCTTCTTTCTACACATAGAGCTGAAGCTGATCGACACTGAGACATATCTTGTAATTGTTTGTATCCTCTAAGGCTTCCACGTGCTTAAAATATCTGATGAATGGATGAGAATCCATTTTCAGCCAGTCCTTTATCCTCGTGTTTCTCAACCTACACTTTGAATCCGAATCACCTGGGAAACAGGCAGGTGCACTTTGAAGTTAGTCCCACGGTGAATCTCGTGTGCGCCAAAGTTTGAGAAATGATTGCTTTATTCCCTTTCTCCTTGGTTTTCGGAGCTCTTGGTGACTTTAAACAAACATAGTCTCAGATTTTGCAGTGTTTTCCGATTTATAAGGCTTATTCCACATGTTTGTCCAATTTATACTTAATGTTATGAGGCTAATTTTATACTGGCCCTATGATGTGGGATCTTTTTATGCCCACTTTACAGACGGGAAGACAGAGGAGTGATATTCTAAGGATCACATAGCCGATTGTGGCTGAGCCTGTATTCATCCCGAGTCTTCTGATTCCACATGCTGGGCTCTTTCCTCCACATGCCCTGCAGCTTTGTACCTATGCTATTCTCTGGGTGGAAGGTGCTGTTCCTGATAACGTTGCTGTCCACATAGCTGGGGACAGTTGCTGTGATGTGTATGTGAAACCAGGAGAAGGTAACACAGTCTGTCTTCTTAATGAAGCCTGTAGTAGGATAACTGGCTATGACTAACACTGAAGTGTCCTTTCATGCAAATATTAGAGAACAGCATGTTCATTATCAAATGGGAAAAGCAGAACTGCAACCTGGTGAGAGGTGAGAGCCCTTTCAGAAAAGGACAGTGGGTTTGTTAGGTGACCTGTGGTTGAAACTGTGCTCTCCTGACTTCATTTTCCTGGAAATGGAGAGGGCCTGGGAAGTGAGCTGAGCCCCAGGACCTGCCCTGTGACCTGGAGTCCCAAGGATGACCAGGCCAGCTCTGTTGAGGTTGGCTGTTTTTCGTGTGGACATGTGGAATGCTATGAAAGTGAGCAGTTCTCATCTCACTTTATTTAAAAGGTTCCAAAAGGTTCTACTGGTGTAGAAAGTTCATCTGATGCTTAAGGGAGCATGTAGCCAAGCTTCTAATGGCAATGGAATGGTTGCTAGAGTATTCTAAATGAACTTTCTCTGTGGCTGTTTACTCTCTGATTAGTTGCAATGTACAAATAGCCATCAAAAACTGACACTGGGCCTCTGACAGAAAAGGTGAGCCTGAAACTTCTGCTAGTACCCAAATCTCTTCCACTAAACTGGCAAAGAACCTCTTCTTTAATCAGGGACTAACTGATGATTGATATGCCTGTACCCTGATTAGAAAGGTTTCATTTTACTTGTGCACGGTACGTGGAATTAGTTAAGGGTTGCACGGGAAAAGAAGTGATGGGCTATTGTCCACATTAAATTATAATGACAGCCTTCCTAACCACTGTGTATTTATTATGGAAGAAAAGAAAATGTCTGGTAAAATTCTGTATAGGTTAATAACACCTTCATCATATACTTCTTCTTTTCTATGGACTTGAATAGCCCTCCTACTGACTTTTAATGGATTATTAGAGTTAATTACATCAATTGCAATATAATTGATTCTTAAATACTATGTAGAAACCTCATACAATTATGGAAAAACAAAAGTTATCTAGACATCTCAGATCAAAAAAGATTTGGAATTCCTGCACATTTAATTTCTGATAATCACTAGTCAATTTGGACATTAAGATTGCATGGTGTCCTGTTTTCTCTTTGCTAGGTTTTGACAGAATTGATAGTTTTACAACATTTAACTCAATACGCATGGAAATACAAGATTAAAGCTGTGAATGCGGGTTTTTTTTTTTTTTTTCTAAAAAAAGATCACTTCATGGCTTAAAAGCTGAAATGTGTTACCTGCCTAACACTGACAGAAACAAACAAGGGAAAATCAAAAGTGGATTTGATGTTGAGTTTAGAAGTCTCTTCTCCACAGGTGTAAAGATTCCTGTGGGTCTTAGGGCTTGTTACCTGAGGGCTTTAAAATGTGACAAGGGGATGAATTGCCTGAAAGGGCAAAAAAAAAAAAATTCCCCCCTCCCATTTTATTACCTAGACACAGGCTATGTGTTCTAATGTCAAAAACACTGGTCAAAAAGTGAAACATCATTAATATCTGTTATTGATGTCATCTAGATCAAAAGACATCCTTGTAATGGAGTTGTTTGACTGCAGCCTTTTTATTTTTAACTGAGTTTGAGACACTAGTTTGTAGTATTGACACAGTTATAAATGTGATTTTTCTAAAGGACACTACTGCTTCACAGATACAGATTTCTAGATCATTCAACACTGGTCTACAAATAAATGTGTAAAGGAGTGAGAGCTTGATGCAATGGACCTGTCCCTGGAATGGGAATCAGCAGACCTGATGTTTTCATTACTGCTGAGCTCTATGACTTAACCTAATTGGGCTTTAACATTCTCTTCTGTAAAGAGAGAGAGAGAGAGAGAGAGAGAGAGAGAGAGAGAGAGAGACCCTTTGAGCTCTCCAACCATGAATCTCCTGCTTTTGAACTCTTGGTGCTCTTAGTGTGGACATAATTAATCTGATTCTTAATATGAGCTGCCTTATATCAATGTATAAATTGCATATATCAATATATCTTTTATGTGTAGGTGGTATACATGCCTTATCTGGAGAACTAGGTATGCATTTCCAAAGTCCTGGGCTATGCCTGTACCTCTCTGTGTGCTCATGACTCATACTACAGTTTCCTAGCACAGAATTGTTACTGTCTGATTGAATGAATGACCAGCCCAGAAGAAGAGTTTTCATTCCCTGGAAGTCTGGATAAAACAGAAATAATGACAAAACATCCCATTTATTATATTGGTTTAACTTTTAAAAGTATTGTAAAATGTTTGATTTTATAAAACTTTAATTGTGCTTTAAATCAAATGCATTTAGTATGTAAAATTTTACTCAGTTTTTTTCTATAAATTGAAATGCAATCCCATTTCCAGTGGGATTTTAATGGAACTGGAGCAGCCTATTCTCAAGTTCACGGAGAAGGGCAACACTTGACAATAACCATGAAAAGCAAACAATCAAGAACTAAAGTGAATGGGGACTTACCTCAGTAGTTAGCAAACTATTCATCTTAAGCAATACATAACTGTGGTGATAAAATTCATATACAAACGTAGTGATACAGAAATTCACTAACCAAAAAGATTAGAGTCCAGAAACAGATCTAAGAATATAGAGGAATTTAACAGATACTATGGAGGCATTTCAAATCAGTGGCTAAAAAATAGACTGTTCAGTAAATGGTGTTGGGACAACTGGCTCTCCATCTGGACTCATACCATACACAAAAGTAAATTCCAGATGGAATAAAGCTCTAAAAATAGAGATCAAATGTATGCAAGCATTGGAAGGAACTATGAATGAACCTTAAAAAAAATCATTTTGGGTGAGAAGGTCTTTGTAAACAAGATGGAAAATTCAGAGACCATTAAGAAAAACCTGACAGAGTTGACTTTATTTTTTTAAAAATCACAAAGTTAAAAGAGGAATGACAGATTGGGGCAAAACATTTACATTATACATTACAGGAAAAAGGGTTACTATCCATTATTCAAAGGGTGCCCATAAGTTAATGAGAAACATATAAATTACTCACAAAAATGAGCAAATGATATAAAATAAGCAATTCAGAGGAGATATTGCAATGGTTAGCAAACACTGAAAACTAGGCTTGAAGTATTTTATAACAGTGTAGGAGTGAATGGTTTCTTTTTTCATTAGAAGTGAGTTTTTGGTGGCTTTGTGATTGGCAGCGTGGAAACTTCTTACTTACCTTGGATGCAGTGATCACATGAAGAGTGTCCTTTTCCTAGACATCCACCAAAGGGAAGGTTAAGCTCCTTTCCTCCCTTCCTTAGCTTTGCTACCTGCTTCCTTTCCCTTTGAAGAGTCATAAGAGAGATTTTTGAAAATCCCTGTGAATATGGACCAGTGATAGACACCTGGACAAAGATCCAAGATGGTGGCAGAATAAGTGGAAACTACACTAACCTCCTCCCAGGACCAATCTGGAATTACAATAAATTGTAGAGAAAGCATCCTGAAGACCCAACTGAACAGTAGCTGGAGAGAAGCTTTATAACCATGGACAGACAGAAGAAATCACTTCACCACAACAAGACTGGTAGGGAGTGCAGAGGAGGTGTGAGAGGGCTGGCTGGGCTCCCACAGGCAGCAGATGAAGTGCCGGAGGGATATTTCAGCAGCCAGGGGGGTTGCGCCGAGAAGTGAGGCATATAAATCCCAAGCTGGGCTCCTCAGCCTGCAGCACTAGAGCTGGAAAGGAACCCAGATAATATCCAGCTGTGAATAGCAGCAGGGTTTCTGTTTTCCAGGGTGAGCAGGCTGGAGACTCAGAGCCTCTTAAATGGCCAACACACAAAATCTCATTTGTAGCCACTTACCCTGGGCTCTAGCAGAGGGAGAGCAAAGTGTGTTAGAGATGCTTGAGGAGAGTCTGGGGTTGTTGGCTCCAGGGAGAGAACTGAGGAACAGCTGCCAGGTTCCTTTTGCTGAGTCATTCCCCAAACTGCAGAAGCCACCTTTCTCAGGCAGAGCACTATTCTCCAAGTGGTATCAGCCTGGGGGAAGCAAGAGCCCCGCCCACAGAAATTAATCTGCCCCACCCTGTGGAGCTTAAGTTGGACTGCTGATTACAGCTTGATTAGTTTAACAGCTAATCAGTTTAATGGCTGATTAGTTTAACAACTAATGAGGAAAATACAAAGCAGCGGCCAAAATGGGAAGACAAAGATATAGATCCCAAATGAAAGAACAAGAGAATTCTCCAGAAGAACTAGATGAAATGGAAGCAAGCAATTTATCAGAGAGTGAGTGTAGAGTAATGATTATAAGGATACTCAATAGTGTGAAAAAAGACATACAAACCATAAAAATGGACCAGTCAAAAATAAAGAATGCAATTCTGAAATAAATAATACACAGGATGGAATAAACAGTAGGTTAGACAAAGCAAAGTATCACATCAGTGATTTGGAAGACAAGGTAGAAAGAACATACCCCAGTAGAGCAGCAAAAAGCAAAAAGAATTTTAAAAAATGAGAGCTTATGAAACATTTGGGACAACATGAAATGGAACAATATCCACATCATGGGAATACCAGAAGAAGAGAGTGAGCAAGGGATGAAGAAATAATGATTAAAAACTTCACTAATCTAGAAGGAAAAAGACACACAAGTCCAGGAAACTCAGACACAAACAAGTTGGACCCAAAGAGGCCAACACTGAGACACATCATAATTAAAATGACAGGCTTAAGGACAAGGAGAGAATCCTTCAACCCACAAGAGAAAAGCAGTAGTTACCTACAAAGCAGCACCAATTACACTGTCATTATTCATCAGAAACATTTTAGGCCACAAGGGAGTGGCATGAAATATTTAAGGTTATTAAAAACAAGGACCTACAACCAAGGCTAATTTACCCAGCAAAGCTATCATTTAAAATTGAAAGAGAAATAAGGAACTTCCCAGACAAGAAAAACACTGAAGGAGTTTGTTAACACCAAAACCAGTACTGCAGCAAATGTTAAAGGGTTTGCTTTAAGAAGAAGAAAAAGAGAAAACAACAACAACAGGAAAACAGTCTAACAATAAAATGGCAATAATATATATCTATCAATAATCAGCTTAACTGTAAATGGCTTAAATGCTCCAACCAAAAGACATACAGTAGCTGAATGGATAAGAAAACAAAACCCATATATATGCTGCCTCCAAGAGACCCATCTCAAATTTAAAGAGACACACAGACAAAAAGGAAAGGGTTGGAAAAAGACATTTCATGCAAATGGAAAAGAAAAAAAAAGCTGGTGTAGCAGTACTTATAGCTAACAAAATAGACTTTAAAATGAAGGCTATAGTAAGAGACAAAGAAGACACTACATAATAATAAAGGGAGGAATCCAACAAGAGGATATAACCCTAGTAAGCATTTATGCACTCAACACAGGAGTACCTAAATATGTGAAGCAAATCTTGATGGATGATTTGGACATCCATCTCTCCATGGACAGAAATACAACCATAGTCAGGGATTCTAACACACCACTGACTTCAATGGATAGATCTTCCAGGCAGGAAATCAACAAGGAGACAGTGACCTTCAATGACACAATATCAGGGGTGTCCAGCCAGGCCTGTAGGCAGTATGTAGCCCAGGATGGTGGTGAACACAGCCCAACACAAAATCATAAATTTGCTTAAAACATTATGAGATTTTTTGTGTGTGATTATGTGTTGCAATGTATTTAATGTGTGGCCTCAGAAAACTGTTCTTCTTCCAGTGTGGCCCAGAGATGCCAAAGGGTTGGACACCCCTGCAGCAAATGGATTTAATTGATATCTTCAGAACATTTCACTCCAAAGCAGCAGAATATATATATTTTTCAAGTGCACCTGGAACATTTTCTAGGATAGACCACATGTTAGGACACAAAACAAGTCACAATAAATTTAAGAAGGTTGAAATCATATCAAACATCTCTGACCACAGTGCTAGAAACTAGATATCAATCACAAGAACACTGAAAAACATGCAGAGACATGGAAGCTAAATAACTTGTTATTAAACAATGAATAGGTCAACAATGAGATCAAGGAAGAAATCAAAAGATACTTTGAAACAAATGAAAATGAGAACACAACAATCTAGAATCTGTGGCACACTGGGAAAACAATTCTAAGAGGGAAATTCATAGTACTACAGGTCTATCTCAAAAAAACAAGAAGAAGCTCAAATAAATCATGTAACTTCACACTTAAAGGAGCTTGAAAAGAACAGTAAATAAAGCCCAAAATAAGTAGAAAGAAGGAAATAATAAAGATCAGGGCAGTAATAAGTGAAATAGAGTCTAAAAAATATACAAAAGATCAATGAATCCAACAGCTTGTTCTGTGAAAAGATAAACAAGATTGACAAACCTTTAACCATACTCATCAAGAAAAGAAGAGAAAGGGCCCAAATGGAATCAGAAATGAAAGAGGAGAAATAGCAACCGACATCAAAGAAATACAAAGGATTGCAAGAAAATATTATGAACAACTATATGCCAAAAAATGGACAATTTGGATGAAGTGGATAAATTCCTAGAAACATACAATCTTCTAAAACTAAAGAAAGAAAAACAAATGGGTCTGCATCAAATTAAAAAGTTTTTGCACAGCAAAGGAAAAACATCAACAGAACAAAAAAGACAACCCTGACAATGGGAGAACATATTCGCTGATACATCTGATAAGGGGTTGATATCCAAAATTTACAAAGTGCTTACAAAATTCAATGCCAAAAAAACAAACAACCCAGTTAAAAGGTGGGCAAAGGACCTGAATAGATACCTCTCCAAAGAGGACATACAGATGGCCAATAGACATATGAAAAGATGCTCAATGTCAGTGTCAGAAGGACTATCATCAATAAATCAACAAACAACAGGTGTTGGTGAGCATGTGGAGAAAGGAGAACGCTTTTGCACTATTGGTGGGAATGCAGACTGGTGCAGCCACTGTGGAAAGCAGTATGGAGATAACTCAGAAAATTAAAAATGGATCTACCTTTCAATCCAGTGATCCCACTTCTGGGAATATATCCAAAGGAACCCAAAGCACTAATTTGAAAGAACGTAAGCACCTCTGTGTTCATTGCAGTGTTATTTACAGTCACCAAGATATAGAAGCAGCCCATGTGTCCATCACTAGATGAAAGAATAAAACAACTATGGGACATTTACACAATGGAATACTAATAATGGAGTGGTAATTTACTAATTACTAATTAGTAGTAATTTACTAGAGGAGTGGTAAATTTTATAGACTCTTGGCTGTAAAAAAGAAGAAAATGTTACCCTTTGCAGTAACATGGATGGGCCTGGAGAACATCATGCTAAGTGAGATAAGCCAATCAGAGAAAGAGAAATACCATATGATTTCACTCCTGGAATCTAATAAACACACTGAACTAACAAGGAAAACACAGACAGACTCATAGATGGAGAGCAGATGACAGCTAGTGGGGTAGGGGGAGCTTATGGGGTGGAGGGAATGAGCAAAAAGGAGAAAGGACTCATGGTTATGGACAACAGTGTGGTGATTGCTGAAGGGAAGAGGGTATAAAAGGGGATTACATGGTAATGGGAAAAATACAATAAAGATTAAATTTTTTTAAAAAACTATGCTCAACCTCATTGATGGTAAAAAATGTAAAATGAAAGAATATGGTTTGCCATTTTCTACATATCAGATTGACAAAAAATTGAGGGAGTTGATTGGCTCTATCAGTGAAAATGAATGAGTACACTGTATAGACTGTCAGGGACAGGTGTCAGTGTTACGTTGTTAGGTGACAGAGGCAAGTTGTAGAGCATTGTACATTACATGATCTTATAATACTCTTTAAAGAGCATATGTATATAAGAGGTACTTTAATAATTATGTGTGCGTTACAAATACATGACATCTTGTATAGTTTTCATCTCTTGGGATGGCACTGAGTATCAATCAGTGCATATTTCTTTTTGAAAGTTACTTTTCAGCTGGAAAACATTCCTTTCATTATTCTTTATTTAACCCTCATCAAGCTGAATAACTGATCTTCAGGAGACAGTTACAAGTCATTAGTTCAAGGGGTGTATATGAATAGAGTGCAGAATTTTATGGAATCTCAGGCAACTCTGATTAAATTCTTTAAATTTGGATTGATTCTTTAAATCAATCTTGCTGAATTGGGTCCATTATGTCGGGCTCTGGCCCTAACCCATGTCTTTGGTTGGATCTTGTTAAGATCCTTTTAATCTTCAGCTTCCTGAGTTCTGTGCAAAGGCTGAGGGAGATCTGCTCCTCTGTCAGCTGTAATGATGCCCTATGACATCCAAGGGCATTTTCACCTGTTCCACAAACACCCTGAGTAAATCACAGCATCCTGAACTGAGGTTATCAGCCGGGTCGAACAAGTCACTGTAAATACAGTCTTGTGGTTAGTTTGAACTTGCTTCCAAGTTATTTGTTAGCAAAGAGTTAATAAGTGCAGACCTTTGGTCATATGGGTCTTTAAGGAAAGCTTTTTTCCCCATTCCAATGACTTCCTGTTCATGAGAAAATGAGAGGAAATGAACCTCTAACAGGAGGATGGACCCACCCTTTTCCAGTCGTGTGGCTAATTTGTCAGGTGTAATATTGGCACCTGGTGGCTTGTGTTGGCTCCTTGCCCACCCTTGCTGGGGAAGTATCCAAATACTTGCAATAGGCGGTAGAGGACTTCAAAGGCATTTGTAAGAGAAAGGATATTGTCATTAAAGAACTTAATGGTGAATACTCCCAATCATTTAGTGATGTCAAGATAAAAGGAAAATTTTTAAAACACATTATCTAGAGTTTTTCTAATGTATCTTGTGGCCTGTTAAAACAAAGCAATGTAGTTGATTTAATAATAATACACTTTCAAGGGTGTATATCTATTAATTGAGTGTCATTTTGTTCTGTTTTTGAGAAATGAGCAAATGTATCAATTATCTATAGGAAGTGTATGAATTGCTTCTTTAAGGATATAATTCTTGTTGCTCAGATTCACCTTTCAGTAAGTATTCTCTTTGTGCCTGCTGATAGAATAATGTCCTTTTAATCCAAAGAGAAAACTACAAAAATATCAAGTGGTATCAAATGGATCTGATAAATGAAAAAGGATGATACAGGTTTTTGGAATTTATTAGGTATTTTGGATGGGCACAGCTGGTTCGGTCCATACCTTTCAATTTTCAGCTAGAAATAATTACTACCTTTAGAACATGGTGTAGAGAATTGTCCAGTAATTGGAGGTAAATTTGTCCACGAATGGGGTCTCAACAAACTATAAGCAGGAGTCATTAAAGCGTAATAAATTCTGCACAACGATGGAACTCCCTTTAGTTTTTATAATCCTTGTCAGCTCTGTTGGTTTTAGTGCACCTAAAGCTCTCCTGGCAGAGTTGCCTCCCATGGCCATGGAAAACAGGAGTGATCAGTCCCCCTGATGGTCTCATCGCTTTTAAACCTCAATCAGTTCATTGTCATCAAATCCTCAACAAGTATTTATTGTTTATATTGGCCTAACACACTATCAAAAAAAGTTTCATAAATTATTAATTGGATAGATATTTGTTGAGTGTCTACTCCATTGAAGGCTATGTAATTGGATTTTCTCTGGCAGGGACTGAAGCACAGAGGTCTCTCAACCCTGAGAGTTGATGGGAAATATTTCAACTTTCCAGGGATCATGCACTCTTGCAATCTGCTTGCCTGATCAACTTGAAACACATAAATAATTAGAAGTAATATATTGCATACTAAAACTGTAAACAGGGTGGGAATTCAGAAAAGAGGTGATCAGTGTCCCTTTGAGAAAGAGAATAGCTCAGTGAATACTAAGAATAAAGACTATCTGGGCAATGGAAACAGGAAAACTGTGGACGTGCTGAGTGAGTGGGAACTAAGAATGGGTGCAGAGGGAGGCAGGCCCACTGAGAGGCCCAGAGGACTGCCACACCAATGCAGTTCTGTGTGCTGGGAAGTACGGTGGATGGCTCCAGTGGCAATAGCATGAAAGATCTGTAAGTTCTGAAGTGGAATGTAGGCTCCTGACTGTGTGGGATGGGGAACGGGGTAATGCGATTTAAGTAGTAATTTAGGAAGATTTTTCTTGCAGTGATTTATAGGGTAACTACAGCAGGGAGAAGCTGTCAGGAGGGAGATTTATTAAGGGGCTTTTGCAGGAGACAGGGTTAAAAGAGAACCCCACATGGTGATGGTGGAAATGGATAGAGAGAAATGAATTCAAGGGACCTTTTTGAAGGAAGGAAAGATAGGACTAGGTGGCACTGGATATAGGAGTTGCGAGAGGAAAATAAGTCAAGGACAGCTCCAAAATTTCTGTACTAGAAGGCTGGATGATTGATAACAGCAGTGATCTCTTGATGAAGGAAAGCAACGCATTCTATTTTTAAACAGATTATACCTGGGATGGTATACCCTGGGAAGTCTTGTGGAACTATCTTAATAGGCAGTTAGAAACATGAGACAAGAAAGTAGCCAAGGGGCCAGGAAAAGACACAAGGAAATGATGCTTAACAGCCACATACCACCTACAAATCCAAATTCCACAGCCTGATTTGTCAAGTCTGCTGCCTCCTAGCCGCATCATACTTACTCAAATTCATGTTCAGTTACCCCGCATCCTGGTCCAGTCATTGAGCAAACTATGCTGCTCCCTGCTCTTTATGTCTGAATTCCTTCTATTCTCCTTGCCTAGAACCCGCTCTAATTATTAACATCTCCTTGGGCATTAGAGCTGGCTCAGGTCCTTTCCACATAAAGCATTTTTCAAAAATCCAGGAGTTTTTTAAACTCCTGTAGCATTTACAGTTCCACTGTTTGTAAAGCACTCAATCCATATACAAGTCTATGTTGTTTAATCAGGTGACACATAAATGCCTATCTTGTTTTGTCAGCAAAACTATACACCCCTGAAGGATGAAGATCACTATTCCTCTTGCCTCCAATAGGAATTATATTTGACCGCTAAGAACAGAAGCTTCCAAACAGAGGCTTAGGTAGTCCAGTGTCTAATATGGCCATAGCAGTCTTGATGACCAAAGTCAGTTTTCCATCTTTAGAAGATGACCCGGGAACAGCACATGCAGCAGATCTCTGTGTGGGAATGAACATTCCCTTTGGTTTATACCTGAACGCTGTACATCTGTTTTGGATTGTATATTGTGTTTGTGTATTTATGCTTTGATTCATAGTGACTTCCCATGTTATTTACAAACTGTAAATAAAAAGAACTGGCTGGAAAAAAATAGGAGTTTGAATATAGGAATTATGGAGGCAGGTAATCCAAAGGTGATTTGGCAAAACCCGATAAGAGCTAAGACTCAGCCTCCCTCTAGCTTTTCACTTAGCCATCTTCAGCATGGATTTGTCACTTCAGAATCCCAAGCTGGTTGATCCCTTTTAAGTACAGTGTCAGTGGGTGGAGAGAAGAGAAAAGGCAAGGGGCTTGCCAACCTACTCAGCCCTGCTTCTATCGTGCTTCCCTGGAAGCTCCACCCCACTAGTTCTGCCTACTTTTCTTGGTCAGCAGTGACATAAATAGCCATGCCTATTTGCAAGTGATGTTGCAAATATTGTTCTCTTGCTTGGACATACTTCCATCCTCAACAAAGTCTGACTGTTTTAGTAAGAAGGGCTATTGAAACCTGATACGCAACTAATGGTCTGTGCTTTGAGCCCCCCTTTCTACGTATGGAGGTTGCTCTGTATATTCTTGTTCAGGTACGTATATACACACACATGTAAAATGTGTATAAAATATATATGATGAGAGACAGAGGTTATGCTATTGGGTTGGCCAAAATGTCCGTTTAGTTTTTTTCATAACATAAAGGACACATTTTTACCAATAACTTTATTGGGTATTTTCAGTATGTTGGCTATTGTTCTCAATTAATGTCTCAACTTGATCGCCATCAACTTCAGCTGGTCTACCCAACCGTGGAGCATCGCCCAGCAGGAGCTCTCCAGCACGAAACTTCGCAAACCACTTCTGACACGCCCGATCCATCACAGCACCTTCTCCACACACTGCACAAATCTTTTTCTGCATTTTAGTTGTTTTGCCTGTAGAGAAATATAAAGCATAATGTGCTGAAATGTTGTTTATTTTCTTCCATCTTCAATATTGAAATAGCTACACAAAAGTTCACCAATTTTAATAAGTTTTTTTAATGCATGCTGATAGGACACCTGTCACAATACAACCTAACAAAATTGTTTTGAATGAAGTTAAAGACAATTAAGCATTACTAGAGACATTTTACAGAAAATACCAAATGAACTCTTTTGGCCAACCCAATATATTTCTACGTCTTTGTCTCTATTTGAACACTAATATATAAAATATACATTAATATATTATATACATAGAGAAAGAGATTTGCTCTATCAATCTCTGTCTGAGCGCGCGCGCACACACACACACAAGCAAGACAGTGTTAAAACTGAGCAAAAGCAAATACATATTAGAATAAACATAATCTGATATATAACATTATACTAACTACCATGTCTGTTCTAGTTAGGTGTAAGTGGAGATACTTTCATCTTCACTTATATAAATAACTATTGGTATTATACAAAACTAAACCAGGATTTTTCTATTGTTATAGTAGCTTTGATTTGTTTTCTAGTGCTGACCTGAATCTCTGAAAACATTCACACCTTCACATTTCCTAGAAAAGAAGGTACTGACTTAGTGATTAGAGGTTTAGTTTATGCATTCTTTTTTTACTCCTCACCCAAGGACATATTTTTATAGTTTTGAGAGAGAGAGAGAGAGAGAAACATTAATGAGAGAGAGAAGCACTGATTGGTTGCCTCCTGTACGCACCTGGATGGGGGAATCATATGTGCCCTGACCAGGAATCAAACCTGCAACCCAGGTATGTGCCCAGATTGGGAATCAAATCCACAACACTTAATTTATGGGACGACACTCCAACGAACTGAGCCACACTGACCAGGAAAGTTAAACATTCTGAAGTTTCCCCTTTTGTTCTCTTCTACTACCATTATGTAACCAAGCAATGGTCCTTAACAATTGTGTTTGTGATATTTGTGAATCTTAAAATTATTATCAGCACAGAAAATATGGAAATACAATGAAAAAGAAATTGGTGCTCACTCCACACAGTCATGGCCATTCTATCAGTCTCACAAAACCCATAGAAGCATCCCCCAAAACTGTCTCCTCCACTTGTCACTGTTCACACCATGTCACTGTTCAGCACCCTGACCTGCTCTCTTGTATCCCAGGCAATGACTCAATGAGTTTATGAGCAAAGCTGTGGTTAAGACTCAGGTCACTAAACTCCGGGTTCTTGCTACCACGTTACTCATAACAGCAGCAACAGCAGCAATTTACGTTTGCGCAGAATCGTTCAGAGTGTCTCACCCACCACCGTACTGCAGACACAGCCAATACTGTGGAGCCTTTTTCTGTAAGGAAATGCTACCCCCAAATCATGGCAGGTATTGGAGGAGTAGCAATTGGGACACTGTCTCATACTCATTGATCATTGGAGCAGCTTCCCCTCACAGGTCACACATAGTCAACATGTAGCTCTTAGGCCTGCAGATCACAATGCCCAGTCGGAAACCCTTGGATTGATCAATCTATTGGGATAGGGTGACATTAGCTTGCAGGCCCATTTCCCAGCCACTCTTCCTGTAACTTAGTCATAGTCAATGTACTTATGTCTCAGTAGTAAAACAAACAAATCAATAAGAAAAATAAAAGTGTACTGTACCTGCTTGCCTTCACTATGGAACTTGATCTTTTAATTTTCTAAGACAACATTATCACTTAGGGTTTAGGCACATCTTAATCTGCTGACAGATGGAGTATGTGGCAGGCGTTTTCACACCAGGACCAAATGTGATATAATTACATAAGCATCACAAAGGAGGTAGGTAGAGGACCCCTTGCATATCTATTAAAGGGATGACAATGCTTAAGATAATGAGTGGTAACAGATCCATGGCTGTGAAATAGTTAAAGACAATCAACATTAATTGGAATGCCCTTGTTTGTTTTCTTTTGAAACCTTGAAGTTATCCAAATGGAGTGTGAATTTAAAAAAAAAAAGAAAAAGAAATGTTTTCTTGGGAGAAGACAATATTTTGAAATGTTTTTAATTTATGAGAGCTCGTTTCCTTCAGTCTCCCAATTGCTGCATGAGGTTGAACAAATGTTAGCTGCAACTAATTAATTAAGTTTGCAGAAAGTAGCAGCAGGGGATTGGAAACTTGAAGTGGAAGTGAGGGTTTTGACTGTAAACATGTTGCCTGCCTGAGAGACTATATCTGGATGGAGTGGTTGCTGAGTTATCCAAAGAAATGCAGCATCTCTGGGAAAATCAGGCTTGGCAGGGAGGAAAAAATAACAATGTCTCTTGCTGGCAAATCCATTCATTTATTTCCTGGGTTCATCTCATGCACTTTGCTTGGTTCCGGCCACACACTATTTACTGAGTATCCTCTGCATGTGTGAAGGTGATGCCATGGACTGGCCCTCGGAAGAAAAGGGACTTGACTTATTCTGTGTCAGGCTCTCTCTATATATTATGTCATTTTTTTCTGTACAGCAGACATAACTGTCTCATTAAAGAGATAGGGAAATGAAGACTCAGAGAATTTAGGAACTCAGGATCAGTTTGTAGGTGGTGGAACTGGGATTTGAACCCAGACTGATCTGACACTGGATCTTTTCCAGGTACACCAGGGTGCTTTGTGTGTGTGTGTGTGTGTGTGTGTGTGTGTGTGTGTGTGTGTGTGGTACAGGGTGGGGCAGGTCTGACTGGAGCCCAGCAGCCTCTTGCCTGGTGTCCCTTATGGCTGAGGGACGTATAACTCAGGAAGTAAGACATAGGGCTGTGGAAGGTAGAAAGGTGATTCTCAGACCCAAAGGTGGTCTGCAGATGACACCAAGAAATACTGGGTTAGAGACGTGCCTGAGCTACATTTCCTGAACTCGGGTCCTTGGAGCCCTCGGACTACATTGGGCTAGCTAGTTGCATTTCTTCCCTCAGAACTTTGAACCCAGACATCATATCAAAGAAAGGTGAGGGGATTAAATCGGAAAGGTCGTGATACAGAGAGAGGGACGGGGACCACCATAATGGACTCTGGGAGATCTGAAGTGGTGAGGGAATAGAACACTCATGATTCACCAGAGGAAGCTCTTTACTAGAGAGGAGGTAAGAACAGAATCATGGAGAGAAGCAAGGACAAAGCAAGTTGAGATGAATTCACCTCCAGCTCTTAAAGCTGTTTCAGCTCCTGGGGTCTTTATGTTCCAACTATGATGCAAGGCATGCTGATCTTGCTTTTCAGTACAGGCCCACTGCTCCAATTTTGTCGTTTTGCTCTTTGCACTGCCAACACTAGGTGCTGTTTCTATGTAGATTGAGACTTGTAAAAGAAATTTATTGGAAATGCACTTGACCGATTCAGAAATCTAAAAAACTCAGAACTATTTGAGGAGAATTACACAATTTTCTTAGAAATTAAGCAAGACTTAAGTACATATCATCAGTCTTTTATTGAGTTTTTGATGGATATTCCTGACGAAAATAATCAACGCAAAGTAGAATTACAGTATCTAAAACTGCACTTGGTAAATATATTAGAACCTAAAACTTGGCTGAAGAATGGAATCTTCTTGACTAAATTTAGATCTGTACACTTTGAATGGGTAAAATTAAACTTGGTAGAAACTAAAGTCACAGATGAAAACTCACAATGGCAGATGCTACAAATGATGTAATTCATATGGTCAAAAATACCAATCAACAAATCAATTATTTTGTAAAATTGCATGGAAAAATTGAACTAGATAAAAATCATGTCAGTAAAATATGAAATGGAATAATATTGGGAAAACTTTTCTATTCTATGCTGAAAATTATTTGTAGAATTAATTTGGAGTAGTGGGAACTTCTGCTTTACAGTACTATATTGTGGGAGGCTGTTGACTTCTGTAATAATTAGAAGAAATGAGATAAATTGGAAGCATACATACTTTCAAAGACATTGGAGAACTAGGAAGCAAGAACTATTACATAAACTAAAATTCCAGAGGGGAGTTCTCTTCCTAGGTTAGCTGAGATTACTGGCCCTTTGCTTGCCTGGAGACAGTTGCAAATGTGGTTATAGGCTGAGGGTCAGTCAGGCTTGGCCTAGACAGAGGGACTCAACCAGGGAAGGACAAATGGGTAGAGGAAGCCACCAAGATGGGATCTGGGAGAGCTCCAGATGTCTTAACCAAGGTTTCCTGAGGGACATTCGCTGAGTGCTGCAGTGGCCCCAGAGGCTAGGAAGCTGGGCTGGGAATGCAGAGTGAAGTATCTCATTGTTTAAAGTGCTAGGAGGGCCCTCTCTATGGGTCTACAGAAAACATTCCACTCTCCTTGAGATATCTGGAAGCAGAGGTGTGCTGCTTCTAACTGAAGTTGCCATCTAGCTCCAATTCAGCTGAATACCTCGTTGGATCGAGGTGAGCATCTCTCTCCCTATCTGCCTTTGAGAAGAAAGTGCAAAGCCTCTGAGGGAAATAACAAAGACTTCAGTCTCTAAGGCCCTTCACACATGGTGTTCGCTATACGGTAAGGTATTATGAAGCATGTGAAGAAGGAGAAAAACATGACTAACAACTAAGAGAAAAAGCAAGCAATAGAAGCAAACCCATAGATGGGCCAGATATTGGAATTAGCTCAAGGGCTTTAAAATAACTATTAAAACATATTAAATAAAGTGGAGAAACAGATGTACAAAAAGGACAGAAAGATGGACAGGATCAACTGAAAATTTGAATCTACATAAAGGAATCAATCAGATATTCTATCATCTAAAACTATTATATCTGATAATAAGAATTCATTGTTTAAGTTGAATAGCATACTTGATGTAGCAGAAGGCAGGATTAGTGTAGTCAAAGATAAGTACAATGAAAATAGCTAAACTGGATTACAGGAAGAAAAAAATAAAGATAACTGGACAGAACAAACGAGAGAGGTGGAACACAGTTAATCTGTGTACTTGGAGTCTCAGAAGGATGGGAGACAATGAGAAGCAGCAGTATTTGAAAAATAATTGTCAAGTACCTTCCAAGAAACTGATGAAAGACATCAACCCATAGATTCAAGAGGCTCAGCAAACTCCAAGTATAAAGTGTGTGTGTGGTTGGGGAGAAGGGGGTATAAGAGGATGAAGTAGTAATTGAAAAAAATACCATAAAAATTTTGAAAAAAAGATAAACACAAAGACAGCGACATTTGGGTATATCATAGCGAAACCATTAAAAACCAATCAAGTTTGCCCTGGAAAATGTCTTCTCAATGAAAATGTATTGATGTTGGTATTACTCTGATTAAAACATTTAGTTACAAATAACAAGTCAACATTTTAAAATAAATACATAGTATATTGCTAAATTTCCCATTAATATTACAGAAAAAAGTTTTAAAACACTGAAATTTTAAAGATTATTGAGAGCCCAACAGTTAAACATACTTTGTAAAAGCAAAGTACAAAAATGACGTTAGAAATATTTTTTGAAGAAAAATATACATTCCGATGGCAAAGAAATGTGAATCCCGACAATGAATGGCACAGATACAGCACTTCAGGAGTACTCAGTCACCACCCAGAAATCATCGTCTGAGTTATAAAATAGATACAGTTTGAGAAGAAAGTTTCAATTTGTTTCTGAAGTAGCCTGACTTGTTCTTGACTCCCTTTCCTAAGAAAAGAGCTAGGTTTTTACTGCTGTTGGGACAAAATACTGCACATGAACCGGGCAACAGGGAGGAGTTGCCCTTCTCTGCTGGTTCCTGAGGTCAAATAGGAGGGGAAAACCAAACCAAAACAAAAGGAACATCTTTTCCAGCACCATTGGGGGAGTTTGCTCCTTGCAGTTAAAGGACCTAACTGAAATCCTCCTCTGGTGTTTCTGCTTCACCAAGCCTTCCCTTACCTAATCAATGTAGCATTTTGGCTGCAGGTGGAGCTTTTTTGCTTAGCTGATGATACCTCTAATCCTGAAATCCCTAGACTTTTAGCTGCATTTCTGCGTCCATTGCTGCTTCACAAAGTGAGTGAGCGGCCTGGGGGTTCCGATGAGGGAACCATTTTGGGTCCTGACCCTGCAAAGCTTGTTCAACACCCCATCACTTTTGCCTTTGGGGTCTATTTACTATGGTAACAGCACGTACGTTTCCACATTTGCTCAGGCGATTCTTTTAAAATAGATGCTACACAAATATTACAAAGTAGGTTGTCCCTAACTTAGGGACAGATAAGTAGTGGAAGCATACTCAAACACCTGGAAATAGATGGATTTCAACCCATAAATTTCATGCAGATGAAGGGATTGATGTACCTTGTGAAATCTGAATATTTGTCCCTGCTACATTTTTCCAGTTCTGCCTTGCTGCACGTTTTAAGCTTGTTCTGCTTTGTTCTCCTCGTCTGGTCCTTAAGCCAATACTCCTGAGAGCTGACTACGTGAAGACCCGCGTGACAGAGCAAAGGCAGGGTGGAACTGTGGTTGGCTGCCCAGATCAAGCATCAGGTGCACATGCGCACACGCCCTGCGCACAGTCTCCCTTAGTATCCCAGCTCTCCCTCGAAGTCAAGAGCACCTGGAGGACTGTGGCCCTTTTATTGGGGGCTTAGATTTCCTTCCTAGTTCTTGCCATTCATTCTCTCTGTCAGGAGACAAATCCTGATCTCGCATAACTGGCTTATCTGGGGTGCTACCTACTATAAGTATCATTTATTCGGTATGTCTTTTAAGAAGCTTTTAAAAAAAAAAAATCAGTCATTTACTGTGTGTCTGCCAGCATGTTAGGTGCTGAAAATTACCTATTAATAACCCGGACTATTAATATAAACCAACCTTAGAAGCAGGCCCAGAATGGGGGGAATGTGTTGGAATCTGGGGCTTTCTAGAACTCACTACTTGTTTTAGCCATAAAAGGGACTTTTTTTTCTTTCTCATTTATCTGTGAAAATATTGATCTTTTTCTTTTAGTGAACATATTTTGGGAAAAATAGGAATTAGGCCTGTCAAGATCCCCATGTTTATTAGTAGCTTTGGCCCCGAGGACAAATTGTAGTCTCACAGCCACAGAAGCAGGTCTCTCGGGAGCTATGAGAATGACCATGTAATTTGCTGAGAAAATGCTAATCTGAGAAAAAGAGCCAATTCGGAGAGTGCGTATAAAGCCTCAGTAACTACTCACTAGTAGAGTGACATTTTCGAACTCCAGTTTGAGAGAAATTCGCAAGCCCGACTCACCATTGAGCATTAGGGATTCCTTTGAGGGCAGCCGCCTTTGATTTTATAAATCACTAAAATGTTTCCGGGGAGGTAAAGACACAACAATCTCACTTTTGGAGGTTGCCTCGTCTTCAAGGTTGGATCTACTAATAGGCTCCACCCACGAGGGCGTGTCCGCAACACCTGGAGAGCGAAGGTTGTTCTCAAGTCCTGGGAAAGCTTAACTGGAATTCTGACCCTGCGCAGCCGCAGCCTTAGCACAGCGCCACACCCCGTTTCTTACCCCTCATTGTCCACGATCGCCTCAGCTGGGGCTGGTCATCATGAAGAGATTCAGTGGAAACCTAATGCTTCTTTCAGGAAGTCCTTCTGCCACCTTCCTCCTCATAGCGTCCCTCCTCTTATTTCCACAATTATGCGCACCAAATATTTCATCTTACTTGATGAAAACATTCAAATGTATCTGTTCGTTAGTGACTTCCCTGTGGGTGCTCTTTCAGTTTAGGGAGGCTGGGTGGTGGTGTGCCTTCCTAGGTCCTTAGCGCATAGCAAGCTCAGCGCTCCAAATAAGGTTTGAGTTTATCATGGGCTCTCTCGCAAAACCCGTTCTTAAAGCTTTCTATTCAACAACATACCCTTCTTTTTACAAAATGGTAGTTGCATGTCCCGTGAATATCTTGCCTTGTCTCTTGATTATCCCATCTAAGTGGAAATTGGTGAGTCACACGAAAAATTGTTTCCTGCTAAGTTCAGGTGTGTGGCACCATGAATAGCTTTATTAGCTAAGAAATGGTTTGATTGTTTCTACCTTTGACAAAATGAAGAACTTCAGAGGGTCACTGAAGGAGAGACAATGGAAGGATTGGAATTACTGGCTTCAGCACCCTCATGTGGGGTAAGAGAGTTCAAAACAGTCTCTCTGAAGCACAAATTCCTCTCTCTCTCTAAAGAGCAGCGAAGGCCAGGCTGTCGGCATGCAAATACTTGCAAAGTGAAAATGGATACACTTCCAGGGCTCCTCAACGCTGGCCTCCGGAGCACAGCCTGCCAACCGTGCATGCACGTTGGTTTGGCACCGAGACAAATGTTCCCTGGAGCATAGACTGAAACCACCAAACTGATATCACATGGGACACCAGCCAGATCCTGACCTTGCTCTCTGTAGGTGAGCAGCTGTGGAATTAACCTGTGATGGTCTCCTGCTCACACCTTGTTGGTGGCCTGGGTTTCTTTCTTTCTTTCTTTCTTTCTTTCTTTCTTTCTTTCTTTCTTTCTTTCTTTCTTTCTTTCTTTCTTTCTTTCTTTCTTTCTTTCCTTTCTTTCTCTCTCTCTCTCCTTCCTTCCTTCCTTCCTTCCTTCCTTCTTTCCCTCCCTCCCTCCCTCCCTCCCTCCCTTCCTTCCTTCCTTCCTTCCTTCCCTCCTTCCCTCCTTCCCTCCTTCCTTCCTTCCAGATTTGAACTTATTGCTCTCCCCAGTCCACCGGTATCTACTAGCCACAAAAACCCCCTCCTAGTCTTGAAATAGTTGGCAGCTACATGGCTCCAAGAAATAAGCAAGTCACACAATTACTTCTTGCCAGGTGTCTTCTTGCCCCTTGAGAAGGAAGGGCCACTAATGGACCATTCCAAAATCGTGCCAGGGGCTGGAGGCTGGCAGGGCCAGCATCTGTTACTGCTGTCTGCTCCTTTTGCACCTTCCTCTTTTACATGTGCCCCCACTGCTCCAATTCCTCCCAACCCCTCCTTTTTTTTGTTTCCAACCCTTATTTTTTCAGAGCTTCCAATATTATAAGGGTTTTTGGGAGGCTTGTGGGGGGGGGATGTGAATTCAGAGCTTTAATTTAGCATGTGCGGTGCTGGCTCTCCCAGCAAGCTGCTTTGGTCAATATTTCCAACTTGAGGGAATAGAGGCAGCAGGGTGCAGTGGACAGAGTACAGGCTCAAAGCCAGAAGGCCTCGATAGAGTGCCAGCCCTGCTTCTAACTAGCTGTGGGACTGTGGCTGGGACACACCCTGGCTGCAGGCCTTAGTTTACTCGATATGGCCTCGGGAGCTTGGACGAGATGATTTCTCAGGCTTGTCTCATTTTGCCATTCTACAGAGCTCACTAGCTCTGTGAAATCCATATTGGGTTGGGCCAGTCTCGCTTTTCTTTTTCTTTTAAAAAATTTGATTGTTAAAAAAATGAACGAGGAGATGTGAGCCGAGTCCCTAAGCTAGAGTCCTCCAATGCAGAACATCAAGGGGAAAATCTTTCGTTAAAGTGGCACCCAGAAGCTTATAGCCCAGAAATGAAATTGTACTTCCTGTCCAGAAATGTGGAAGAGTGTTTTCCTCCAGGAGAAGAAAATGATTCAAATGATATTGGTTGTTTTCTAGGGATCCTGTTTCTGGACTGTAGCATAAGCACATATAGTTATTCAAGTAAAATTGTACTTTTGGAAGGAAAAGGTTAAAGTTGGCTACTGATATTCATCAGGAGATGGATATTTAATCTTTAATCTCTTGTCCTAGGCCTCTACTTTGGATCAACTCATTATCCCGAATAAACGATGTGTCATTCCCATTATTTATGTCTCACTGCAGCCAAAGTCTCTGGGCCTCCTTTTAGTAAGCACCATTCATTTTGACCCATTCAGCATTAATCTCCCTGCTAACATCTTTCCTGTTCTATGTGCTGTCCCCTATTTGCTTTTATGTTTTCTGCAGAGTGTTTATAAAAGGATAATCTTTTACAAAGCAGACAGAATTTTTGTGTATAAACTGCTCTGTTTGAATGCCTCATTGATATACCATCTAAAAACTGAAGTGTTCAGCAAGATTAGCAAAGCCCTGAGCTACTGAGCTGGGGAAAACATGAGAACCAGTTTCTTCTCTACAGGAGGCAAAGGTGATGAAAGATGCCTTTGCTTTCACAGGGACATTGCCCACGCAGATCCTGATAGGCCTGGTTGCCTGGATATTAAAGGGGCACAAAATGTAGCAGCTCCGAAGTCACTGGGAAAGGGAGTGAAGGGCATGGTGGCCCTGTGACTTCTTTTCTAGAATTTTCTAAGAGAATGCCGTGGCTCTACAAATGCTGAATTCCCATGTAGTCCCACTTCAGCTACATCCTTTCAAACTTTCGTGAAGTCTCTGCGTGCTGTTGCTCAGTTGTTCCCTGAGGTTAAATTACTTGTGTTATTCTGGGCCACCCTGTAGAAGAGGCAGTAGGAACTAAGTAAGAATCCACAGAAGAGGATGGTCTCTTCCTGCCTCCTCCGTGTCCTCTCTCCAGGGATTGGGACCTCATCCAAACAGCTCTCTTTTGCCGAGATGGGGGGAAAGAGAGATCCCTTTATTTTTACAATGGACAAAGAAGGTTCCTTTGTGGAATTCCACATGACGTGGGGTCCCAAATATGCCACCCTTGAAAAGACATAACAGATGGACTCTGACAATAGGAATATGTTCAAGAAACTTAAAAAAAAAAATCAGTGGGAAGGGGCTGTGAGTCTGGCCACTGGGGGAGCTGAGCACAGGAAGCCGCGCTGAGCTGACGCTTTGTACCTTAGACAGGCAGGTTCAGCTGGTAGGGCTACATGCAGGCCTCCAAGACGCAGGCTGCGCTGGGGTGTTTGGTTGGCATGCTGTGGAGCTGAAAAAAAAAAAAAAATCTGAAGATGCACAGTGCCAAAAACTGTACGTGCCTTCGAAGAGTATTTTTCTGACAAATCGATCACTTTGATTACTCAATAACAAGGCTTGTTATTTCTAAGGAGTGCCCTTTGTGTGGCTAAGAATTTTTGCCCATACTTCCACATTTATTAGGGAAGAGTTCAAAACAGACATGTGGTTGTGCCATTTTAATGCTATAAACCCTTAAATATGAAGGGCCTGCCAAATCTCTTCTGAAGATCTAAGCTATGAAAACACTGGAAATCTGTCCATCAAGACTCAATCAACAGTAAGCGCTGTTTAGGATTTTCTTTTAGCTTGGTGTCATCTTGTTGGCTATGTATTACAGCGTTAACTGGGATGGGAGCCCTTGCCTGAATCTGCAGTCCACACTGAGGTGAGGAGGACACACATTTGGAAAGAATTTGAATCCAGTTCTTCAGGGCACTTTGTGCAGCCTTGGGGAAAAATGACAACCAAATGACAGCTCTTTCGCATCACTAGGCAAGAAAGCTCTGCACTTGGAGGTGGTGGAGGGATGGGGAGAAATGGGGATGCGGGATTCTTATAGTGAGCCTGAATCAACTGCAACGACCAAGGGAGCACGGGGACCAGGTTCTCGTGACAGGGAGTCAACCTCTGGACTGCGGGGAAATTCATGGTGTTGGCCCATCTCACTCTGAGTCACCTTAAGAACGTAAAAAGCAAGCTCCTCAAGCACAGGGGCTGCTAGAAGGATTTCAGAGATGTTGATCTCAGTGGTGCCTTGTCTTGAACTTTATCTCTTCTATTTTCTATTCTTTTCTTCTACACTTTTATTCCTTTTTCTTCCCTTCTTTCCTCTTTAATTTTTTACTTCCCTCCCTTTTTCTCTCTTTCTCTCACTGTCACTTCCCTTCTTCATCTTGGAGCTATTGGCAACTCTAGAGTATAAAAAACACGACCTGCCCTGACCCGTGTTACTCAGTTGGTTGAGCATTGTCCTGCAAAGTGAAAGGTCGCCAGTTCGACTTCTGGTCAGGGCATATGTCTAGGCTGCATGTTTCGTCCCTGGTTGGGCACATATGAGAAGCAACCGATTGATGTTTCTCTCTTGCTTTCTCTCTCCCTTCCCCTCTTGCTAAAAATAAATAAGTCAAATCTTAAAAAAAAAACAAAAAAAAACAAAAAAAAACACCATCCTTGCTTCAGAAAGGTCACAGCATGAATAGGTAAACATGGCTAACATGAAACGGGTCTAACACAAGGACGGCCACTGGAGGTCCTTTTGCATTTCTGCACCTATCACTTACTAGCGGCTGCCTGGAGCCCTGTGTGGAGAGGATTCTGAGTTCAGAACTGGGCTCAGAGGGAATGAATGCCCTGATCAACTAGATGTGACAGCAGAGGACACAGGGGGAGCGGGGAGGAAGAGCACTCGTGGCAGAAACTTGCCATCCTGGGTCTAAATCAGGGTCTGTCAACCGTGGCACGATTGACATTTGGACTGGAGAAGTGTGTTGTGGGGCTGTCCTGTGCATTGTGGGATGTTTAGCAGCTTCCTTGGCCTCTACCCAGTAGCACCCCCACAGTTGTGACAACTAAAACTGTCTTGAGCCATTGCCAAATGTTCCCTGGGGGGTAAAATCGCCCCTGTTTTAAAATCATTGGTCTAAATAATTACCACAGGACTAAATATAGGGAAGTAAATGAGAAAGTTAAAGGGGCTGGAAGGATGAGAGCTGTAAGGAGGAGGTGAGGCTGTGTGGGAAGTGTGGCAAGGGAGGAGAAATCCACAGTCTCTGCCATTGCTTCATGGGCAACGTGTACTGTGCTACGTCCCCACAGTTCCAAGGTCATGTCCACCACATGCTCAGGAGCCTGGGGGAACAGAGCCTTAGATCACAGTACGACGGATTGAAGTTATGCTATAGATTATCTTGTAAGATTGGTGGAACTCGGGATCATTTTATCCGTGCAGGTGTAATTTTCTCTGCTGGAGATTGCAATAAACGAGGATGAAGATCTCTTTGGGCTCGTTAGAAGGTGAATTGGCCCAGCAACAGAGGGACAAGAATGAAGTTCCCTGTGCAGCCCTGGGAATCTTTGATAAGGAACAGGACTCAGGACCCTGGGAGATGAGTGAAACTGGAATCATATCCATTATAAACTCCCTTTATGGGAGGTGAGTTTATTCACCTTCAATTTCCTGACCTGACCCAAGTATTGGTATACAGCGACCAAAGACTAATATATTTGGTAAAATAAACCAGTGGCTTCAGGACACATGCAGTGTGCCCGAATCAATTCCAGAGTGTGTTTCATTTCAGAACTGGGATTTAGCCCAGGTTGTTTCAGGGAACGTGTGACACAGAGTGGAGGGCTGGTGTGACTTTGAGCTCTGCTCCTGCTCAGAAGCTAGAAAACAAGGAGCAAGTCATCTCACCTCTCTAACCTTCACGCTGGTGTCTGTCAAGTGGGGGTGGTATTTCCTGCTTCACAAGGTTGTCATGGGATGATGTAAATCAAATGCTTCAGGGACTGGCACGAATTAAGGGGCTCAACAAGTGTTGGTTACTTCCCCTGTCCTGCTCACTCGGAGTCTTGCAATCATTCTTCTCCAATAGATCAGGACAGTGGGTGAGGACAGACACTGCTGGTATCTGATACATGTTTCCTTGAAGCTGCCTCCTGCCTCATTCTGCCCACTTTCAAAACACTGACAGCTAATAAAACATGTGTAGGCTACAGATCAGACTGAAAGTTTGGGCGAATGTATGTGAATGTAACCTTAGGCAGTAGGTCCTCTGGGCATTGCTGGTATTTGGGAGGCAAAATCTCTTTTCTTACCCTGTTCAAATCTCTGTACAATTGGGGAGCATGATATATATATATATATATATATATATATATATATATATATATGTATGTTACAGTGAGTAAAAACAAAAGTCATCTCAAGGACCAAAAAGAGAAAATGCGTCTATCACCTTAAACAGTTTTTTTCCAGAAACTCATAAAAATGAACCATAACAACCTCAATATTCAGAAGGAAGGGACCTCACTAAGGGCATTAAGTCCAACTCACCCTCTTCTCAGATGAGGGCCTGGGGCCTGGAAGCAGGGATGTGCTCGACTAGTGCGGACATCTTGCTGGAAGCAGCCTTGGGACCGGGGCCCAGGACTCCCAATCTTTCCATCTGAGTGCCCAGCCTGAGCTCAGCGTCATCCTCTCTGTACTTAGCTGCTCGGCTCATTCTGCCCAGACCGATGAAAGTTGTTTACGGGCTTCTGCCCTGCTTTACGGATGTAGTCATTATCTTCCTAACCAGGCCAAGTCCACGCATTTGTTCAGCACCGCTTTAGTCATTTCCAGATATATATATGTATTGTAGTCATATCACACAACTCAACCACTTACCAGCTCTAAGACAGCTCTGAGGGCAAATTACTTAATCTATATGAGCTTTTGTTAGTCAACATTCTTCAAAGGAATAGAACCAATAGGACATATCTATCTATCTATCTGTCTGAAATATATACCTATTAATTAGAATTGGCTCACAAGTCCCAAGATTTGCAGTTGGCACGCTGAAGACCCAGGAAGAATTGATTTTTAGTTTGAGTCTAAAAGCAGAAAAAAAAATAAGGTCCCAGCTCGAAGGCAGTCAGGCAGGAGGAGGATCAGTTTTTTCGTTCTATTCAGGTCCTCAAGTGATGAGATGAGGCCCACCCACACGAGGGAGGGCAATCTGCTTTACTCGCTCTACTGACTCAGATGTTAATCTCATCCAAAAACACCCTCACAGATACACTCAGAATAAGATTTAATGAAACATCTGGACATCCTATGGCCCTGTGAAACTGACACAAAAGATGAACTCTCACAAGTTTCAATCTCCTCATTTGTGAAATTGGAGTAAAATTCATACTTATAGGGTTAATGAAAAGACTCCTCTTTGACCTCACAGGTTAATGAAAGTAAAAGTTAATGAAAATAGAGTTCCATTGTAGTATCTCAAGGAATACTATTGTTATTGTTGTTTCTATTGAAAGTGCTTACAGGGAGAGGCTGAGCTCCAGACAAAGGGAGGTGAGAGTGCTGGGGAGCAGAGAGAGAGGAGGGGCTGGCTTCCCAGTTGTGTGACCAATGTCACAGTCACACAGGGCCCCACATTCAGAAAGGTCCCGTGCTTGGTTTAATGCATTGCTGTTGCTATCTCTAAGTGCTTACTAATTTTTGAACAAGGTGCCCTGCATTTTCATTTTGCACTTGACCTCACAAATTATAAAGCTTGTTCTGGATTGAGAAATGGGGAATTTTTAAAAAATGCTCAAAGAGATGTTAGTGAGCTTTCTCGGCTTATGCTGCATCCTAGGTTCCCCTCCCTCTGCCGCTGAATTCTGCAGACATGAAAACTGCCACAAGACATTCATTTTTAATGACTTGTTATGAGCTTCTTAGCAATATATCTTTGGGCATTAAGGTGTGGAGTCAGGGACTTAAAATGATTGATGTCTTTGTTTCACACAAGGGGTCTCCTGCACTTACCTCGCACTAGATACCCACTTGGGAAATTTATGGGTGCTCTTGGCAGCCTAAGCGGCCATCAAATATTAATCAAAAATATGTAATAACTAATATATACTTAAAGAATTGAGGAAAATTAATATTCAAGGGAAGCATTCAGGGACCCATAAAAATAACAAATGCTGAAGAGACTAGTCAAGGTTGGCAGGTTTAGCACTCACCCTGCTCTTACCCTTGCTTTGAGATTCTGGGTTTGCTGGCTGATCCTCACGTGCCCAGACGGCCAGAAGGAAAGGGGCTTCCTGTGGATTCCACTGGAACTGGACCCCTGTTAACGAAAAGAGTGAACTCCCACTTCAGCAATGCATTTCTACACCCCAACTCACTTTTCTCTGAACATCTTTCTCGTCACACTGCATATCCCCAATTGGCAGCCAATTCTTTTTTTTTTTTAATTGCAGTTTACATTCAATATTATTCTGTATTAGTTTCAGGTGTACAGCAGAGTGGTTAGAAAATCATGTACAGAGTGGACCCCTGCCGCTTCAAGTACCCACCTGGCCCCATACACAGTTGTCATGATATTATTGACTATATTCCCCATGCTGTAACCTACACCTCCGTGACTGTTCTGTAAACACCAATTTGTGCTTCTTAATCCCTTCACCTTTCCCAGCCAACCTCCAACCCCCAGCCCCTCCAGCAGCTGTCAGTCTGTTCTTTGTGTGTATGAGTCTGTTTCTGTTTTGTTTTGTCCGTTTTTTTGTTCGTTAGATTTCACATATAAGTGAAATCATAGGGTATTTGTCTTTGTCTGGTGTATTTCACTTAGCATAATATGCTCTAGGTCCATTTATGTCATTATACAAGGTAAGATTTCATTTTTTTTTATATAGCCAAGTAGTATTCCATGGTGTAAATGTACCACAGCTTTTTAATCTACTCGCCTATTGATGGGAACTTGGGTTGCTTTGCTGTTGTAACTAACGTGCAGCCAGTTCTTTACAGCAGGGGCTCTCTTCCGGCAGCCCCTTGAGGTCAGACTGTGTCCTATCTCTATATTTTCAACACCTAGGACAGTGGCCCCACAAAGCAATAGTTTGAATCATATGATATTCCCACTTTTGTGGTCAAAAAATGCACAAGTAACAATTTTATGTGACCCAATTTAAAAAATGCTACAACTGGACCCCTCCTTTTCAGTAGAAATTTTTCATTAGAACTGAATTGCCTCCTCAAAGTAGGCTGGGAAAAGTCCCACAATTCCCAGTTCCAACGACTGGAACCTCTGATCATCTCATAGGTAGCAGACACATGTCCAGAGGTTCACTGGAGAAGACACATCTTGCCTATCTTTAGCCAAAATAAAGCCACAGAGAACAGACCTGCCTGGGGGTTGGCAAGGTCCATTCCATTGTCCCCACTTGCTGATTTTTGGTTGAGTACTTCTGTTGTCCTTTCTTCCCTCTCCTATTTCTGGTCTTCAGCTCATTCTTACAGCCGCCTTTGCCATCTCTGCTTACTTGGGCAGCACTGGGTACACAGAGGAGATAAGTGATTTATTTTCATTCTGTTGTGTGTGCTCTCTCAATATTATCCATGAGAAGACAGGGAGGCACAGCTTTACTGGGGATGCTCCCCATCCCTCACAGAGGAGCAGATAGTGGCAGACCGAGTCTGCTTGGAAAGGAATGGTTTGTTCGGGTGTTGGACCACCACAGCAGTTGTTGGTCTCTTCTGTTATTGTGAAAAATCAGGAGCAGAGCCTGTCACTTGTCATCTGTTCTTCGACTGTAACCAACTTTTCTTCCATGGGCCATTTGGTGTGACTGTGAATGATGGCTCTGGCTAAATGACACCATCCTGATGGTGGGGTAAACAGAAGTGATGCTGGAACAGGCACCTTGGATCCAGCCTGTGTTTTCGGAGAGCTGCTGAAAGGGCCTGCGATTGAGAGGAATGTGCAGCACACTTGGGCTGAGGTCCTGCGTGCGCCCCTCTATTCTCCCTGAGCTACTGGGGCACCGGCCAGGCTGTCAGTTGGGGAATGAACCTGTATACACTCACTCGTACCAGAGTTTACACATGCGTGAAATTTCAGTATCATTTAGCTCAATTCTCTCATCTTCATAGCCTCTCTGAGGCTGAGAGAGGCCAAGTGCCTGGTCCTAGGTCACACAGCCAGTACTGGCAGGGCCGGTGTGCCCTGTACTCTGTGGTGTGTATCCCCACACAATTTCCTCTGTTCTCGGGTACCATGGCTTTCATAACAACTGTTTGGTTTCTGAGTATCCAAAATCTTTCTGCAATAAATGTATGCATTAGTTCTAAAGCTTAATTTAGAAATATTGAAATGGGGAGAGAATACATTGAGAAGTAGTTTGGAGTACTGTATAGAAAAGTAAATTCTGGATTTCAGAAAGGCTGGGCTCCAATTCTAACTCTGTCTCTCGCTTCTGATCTAGGGCAAGCTACTCTCCATGTCTCAGAGTTATCATCTTGGGGCTAAAAGTAGTATCTATTCCAAGGGTTGTTGAGTCATTGAAATAATACACATAAAACACTTGCCACAGTTCCTGGCACATAGTCAGTGAACAGTAAATCTGGACAATTACTATTATTTGTATATGTGTTTGTGCACAGATGTTGTGTCTGTGTATGAGGGAGCTGGGGGAAGTAATTCGGAGGTGGTAGCAATGCAGTTTTGGGGATGGTTGCCTGGTTCTTGGTTTCAGTTTGCCTGTGAAGATATTTTCTGAGGCAGTACTAAAATCTATCTATTAATCAGATAATGCTAGCTTTCATATCCTTGTGCCCTTTTTCAAAAGCATCCTCTTTCAGAGTCTAGTAAGAGTTTAAGGAGATAATTTGTGCAAAGTGTAACAAAGTGCACTTTGTGCATATATATTTGTTTTGCATGTATCTGGCATATAGTAAATGCTCAATGAACACCAGCAGCTCTTACTATTATACAGAGTCTATTGTGGAGTTGTGTGAGAGAGAAAAGAACAATGTATAGTAAATTTTACAAACAGCTCTTGGTTCATCTATCTATATGGCCTATTAATTTCCAAACATCTTCACAACCCACTTGGGAGAAATAAGATGTATTCTTTCCATTGTACGGATGGAGTAACTGAGAGACTGAAAAGTGACATTACCCACAGACGGTGACCCAAGGAGTCAGGGCCAGAACCAGGCCTGGAATACAGACTTCCTGGCTCCTGACCCAAGTTCCCTTCTGCCACGCAGCCTTCACTGGGAGACTGAAGGGACCAGGGAGTTGTCTGTTTCAGGGCTCTCTCAGTTGCCCTTGGAAGTTTATCATCTATTGACTGAATGTTGACCCAAAATACACTAATTCCTGAGGAGACCTTACAGGATGTCCTGTTGAGACTTTATCTTCTTTTTTGTCAGCGCTTTGCTGGCAGATTAAAATTCAGTGGACCCCATTTGTAGGAAGTCTGATAAAATATTCCCATCTCAATCGCAAACAACTTCTCCATCTGCCCCTTGGCTGAGAAGATGAGACTCAAACACCCTTGCAGGAGGGGAGAGTGGCAGCAGGCAGAGGAAGGCACAGGAAACAGCAAGCGTTTGTTTGGGGACTCAATGTCTATCTACCTGGTCTCTTGTCTGATGGTGCTGATGAGTCAGCTCCATTACATAGTTAGCTTTTCATCACCAATTTGACTGAATCTGCCAAAAATTACTTTTGCTTATTATTTGGTATCTTGTAGCCGCAGCTCTACGGATGCAGTGCATAGATCTATAAGAAAAACAGCAGATTTGGAGTTGGGCTGTGGAGCATAGATGGGCTAGGGGACAAAAAGATGGCAGGAGACAGGAAGTGAGATCAGGAATACTGATTTGGAAAAGCTGATACTGTTTGCAAAAGACTTTAAAACACCCACTGGAGCAAAGCAATGCTTTGGGGGTGAATAGAGAATTCAAAAGACATGATCTTAGATTTGAACTGGCAAGAGAAACATTCCTTCATTTGGTAATTCCTATTAAGTGCCTACTATGTGCCAGGCACTTGGCTGGATCCTGGAGATATACTGGCAAATGGGAAAAACATGGAGACCTTGCTCTTGAAACTTACATCTTAGTGGGAGAGAGAAACACGGGAAATGTGACCAGCTTGGAATAAATCCTAAGAAAGAAATGAAGAGGGTATGGTGATAGAGAGTATTAGGGTGGGTGGCTATTTCAGATGCCCTAAAAAAGAGCAGTTTAGGCAAGGAAAATGTCAAATGCAAAGACCTGAGAAGAGACATCTTGGCACTTTCTAGAAACTACCTGAAGGATGACATAGTTGGATGTTAGTGGGAGAAAGATGACAGAGTCGAAACAGGAATCTAGAAGAGACACGACAGAGATTGGACTAGGACACAGCAGTAGGGTGGAGACAGGAGGGTAAATTCAAGATCTTTGGGGTGGAGCATGGAAGGTCAGGAGGTCAATGAATGGGCTTGGCTGAGGGACTAGATATGAGAGTCAAAAAACACCCAGGTTTCTGGCCTAAGAACTTGGTACATGGTGGTGCCACCCACCATGACAGAAAGCCCCAAAAGGGATTATCTTTGCAAGGAGTTGAATAAAGAATTGCATTTGGAGGCTGCACAGCGTGAAGGGAATGTCTGAGTAGACAGGCTCAGTATATTTGGTAGTTATGTTGGTCTGGAGCTCAAGAGAGATCTGAGTCGAAGACATGTAAACTATTAATATAGAAAGAAGTAAAGAGACAAGTAAAGAAAGTGCTATGTGTGTTTAAGGAATAAAGAAATGAATTCAGATTAAGGATACATAGATGATTTTAGGGGCATGTCAAGTTCAGCAAAGACCATAAACCAAGGAACAGAGAGTGGATAGAGAGAGAACTAGAGAAATACCTTTTTTATGTGATGAAAAGAAAAGATTGATTATTAGTAATATCAAAAGAACTATACTTCTAAATCTTTCCCTAGAGAAGTTAACTGGGAGAAGAGACCAAGTGAGGTCTGTTCCATCATTAAGAAAATGAATACTCAAACCACAGACTGAGAAGAAAAATACTTGCAAGATACATATGCGGCAAAGATTTCACCTCTATGATATAAAAAGAGCTCCTACTAACCAGCAATAAGAAGACAACCAAGAACAATTAGGCAAAAATCTTTTCATTTGCTTCTTGCTGTTTGTAGATGAAAAGCAATTAGTCACCAAGGAAATGCAAATTAAAACCATAGTAAGCTAATATTTCACCCACATGAAAATGGCCAAGTCCAAAAAGACCTCAGAACCACATGTGAGCAACCAGGACTGTGATGTATTTGTCAGCTGGAGTGTAAAACAACCCAACCACTTTGGAGAACTACTTGGTAGTTTCTTAAACAGTTGAATGTGTATCTACAATATGACCCAGAAATACTAAATTCAAGGTATACATTCAAGAAAAATGAAACCATGTACACAAAAATGACATACAAAAATTATGATAGCAGTCTTAGTCATTCATAATAGCCAAAGATGGGCAAGAACCCAAATTTCCCCTGACAGGAGAATTTTCCCGAACAGTAATCTATTCGTGTAGTGGAGTACTCTTCAGCAATACAAAGGAACAAACCACTATAAATGCAGTAATATCTCAAGAACACAATTTGAGTGAAAGAAGCCAAACATTTAAAAAGCACGTGCTCTATGATTCCATTTACATGAAGCTCTAGAACAGACAAAACTAACCTGTAATAATAGAGAGTGATTGCTGGCCAGGCACACAGGGAAATTTCTGGGGTGATGGAAATGGTCTATATCCCATTTAAGTGCTGGTTACATGGGTGCATACAATTACTAAAACTCGTCAGACTGCATGTGCAAAATCTTAAGGTCTGGCCTTTTATTGTTATGTCATGTATCTTCAGCTTAAAAATATCTGGATGGTCTAGCTCCAGGGCCTACATTTTTAAAGTTCTTCTCAATATTAGGGGCAAAAATAGGAGTGACCACACGGTAAAAAAAAAAAATATTGAAATAAAATGGATGAACCTAACTCAGCAGGTTCTAACAGTCTTGCTTTCTGAGTTCTGCGCAAAGCCTTAGCCCCTGGCTTCTCCGGTTGATCTGTGATCATGTGGACATGGTGATATCTTGCTGAATTAGAGACCCAAAATTGTGTTTGTGGGTACAGCTCAATACGACCTGCATCGATGTGGCCCTGACTGTATGGTAGGACCTGGGTGGGCCATGTTTCCTAAAGTAGCCTGTTGGCTTCCAAGGGACAAGTGTTTTGGCTTCTGTTTCTCTGGTTGCCTCCATGATATGGCTTTGCTCTATCGTGGAGTGGGTGCAATCTTCATTTGGTGAATGAATGGCTGAAGAAATGAACGATGAATATCAAGTGTGTGCCACTCCAGATGAATATAAAATCTCTCTTATTTCTCTCTTTTAAAATAAATATTGCCATATATGAGACATCTTTTAAAAAATTAACAAAAAAAATCCAAAGCCTTACCAGTTTCTCTTCACTCTCTATAAATACAAGAGTGGAACAGGGAAGAAGACATAGAAAATTAAATGGTCTCATTTTCTGTCCCTTAGACTTCTGATTTTAAAGGCCGGACTGATAACAACTGGTGTAGTGGTTGGACTTTGGATTATTAAAAAATATTTTGCACGAAATAAGCTTGGTTTATATGAACCAACAATGAGATAACCTACTTTGATAAGAATGACAGCAACAGTTGACATTTCCGAGGGAAAATATTAACCAAAACAAGAACCAAAAAAATCCATTCCAATCTCAAAGGCAAGAGAATATAAAGGAGATTAAATTTAGCTGCAGTTGCCAACAGAGAGAGCTTTCGGAAGACATGTTTCATGAGGACTTTTTAGCAAAGTTTACTAACTGCAAGTATTTTTTGCACAGCAAATACAGTGGCAAAATAAAGCACTTAATGATTTTAAATCTAAAATATATTTATATAAATAAAACAGAATTAACCTGGGTCAAATGCTTTATTCTTTGACTGCTTCTATTAACACTATTAATTACCTTTGTGATGAAAGAAAATAACTTTAAATAAATCACTGTGTTGAAAAATAGAATGTAATTGATCATTTGCGAGTCAGCAACCTTAAAAAGAAAATCTATTATAATTGTTTACATTTGGTTTTAGATGGCAGATGAAAACTGGTTAGGTATTTGGAAATTTATATAAAATTAAATTTTATGTTTTGATTCTAAAATTTAAAAGCCTAGGAAATATGTATTTATTGAATGTTTTTATAAAATGTAATAATTAGTTTATTGTACATTTAATGATGAAAACAGAGGATGCATTTTATTTGTCTCTGTCTTTCCTGGAATTTATGATTTCTTGCAAGAATACCTAGTCTATTGCAAAATAGAAACAAATATTGTTATATGAGAATATAAATAGGACACAGGGTGGAAATATGGTAAGAGGAAATGTTTTCAAAAGGGGAGAATTTGCAGACATACAGACTTGAATGTTTTACACTATTCAATTGACATTGAACCACAACTTTGGTTTTGACTTTCCTGATGGCCAGATCAAAAAGGGGAACACAATTTATTGAAGTGATTTATAACAAACTTTACATTAATGATATTGACCTTAAGCCAAGAGTATCCTAATCAGGAAAAATACCACAACTCTGTGGCTAAAAGAGGTAGGGGTGTGTGTGTGTGTGTGTGTGTGTGTGTTATTTTCAGGAAACTGAACAACACAATGGGCAATGTTCTCAACAATATATACCTTTAATAAATGTGATTTCTGTTCTGAAATCTCTTCTCCAGTGTCAGCTTGAAGGAGGTATTGCTGTCTATGAAGAGGCCAAGACCAGTGGGGCTGGATGGGGCTGTGAACCATCTGCAAAGGTCTCCAGAATGTGCTCTTGTGTAAGGTGAGCTGTAAAGAACCTGGGGAATTTTCTCTGATGTGAGTCTTCTGTGAGGATACTGGATGTTCAGCTTTAAGCACCAGCTTAGAGAAGGAGATGATTGGCAGACTTTAGGTGAGGATGTGGCACGTGGTGAAGGGTGGAAATAGCCGATGGCCACAGTGATGGTGATTCCCCCAAGTCTCCAAGAGCCAGTCTCCATAGATGAAATGCTGCCCTTGGGCTTGACAGTCTAAAGACTTGACATTGCCTTTTACTAATTGGGTATCATAAACGAAATCTCTTCTCTTAACTGCTTATTGTCCATTTCCTCACCCCTACAATGACACAGGGGAGGGGAAGCTTGTTTGGCTCTCCTGATGTTTCTCTCCAAGTAGAAGGTGTGGATTCTGGACCTTCTCCATCTGTTGCTCCAGGCGAATGACTTATCCTATTAGTCCATTTAGGAAAAATAAACAGAACACATTTGACCTACCCCTCCCCCTTCCCTTCTGGGGAGCTATTCACCTGCTGTGAGAAGCAAGAGTTCTGTCCCCACTGGACACTGACCAGACCATCTTCATTAACACACATGTGCCCAAGAGAGCAACTCTGCCTAATTCTGGGCCTCTCGCATCAGTGTCCTTCCAGGGGGCATTTGTTGGTAACAAAAATTTTATTATGTTTTCTGTCTTCCATGCTTTTGTCTTATTTATCCACTTGTTCAGATCTCCAGGGAAGAGGGGTTCTATTTATTGGCCCTCTCCAGAGACCCCAGCAGGGTTGACTATTGTTTAATCATACCATTGGCACAATAGGTGGATGGCAGTTACGCTGTTGGTTATTACTTTGTTGGCCATTCCCAACAGACCCCCTCAGTCTGGAGGCATAACTGAATAATACCTATCACAACACCCATAGTAAGACAACAGTCTCTAACACTACGAGACAATCACTGTCAGCAATTTCCCCACCAAGTTCAAGAGGCCTACAGACACCTGCAACGGTTCTTGAGCAGGGGCTGCCTATCGTGCCTGGCTCCACAGAGGGACCCTGTTGCCTTGGCTGCAGATGTGGTCGCTACCTCAAGATTCTTTCCCACACTGTCACCAAGCCAAAGCCTGTTGGTGAGAAAGCTTTGTTGGTCTCAAGGTGAAAAATATGGGGTCCCTAGAAGCAGGTGCCAGGTTAATAAATACTAGGAATGACCAAGAGTTAAAGGCACCGGGGGTGGTGTGGCAGGCCCCTGGGCAGCTCTGGCTGTTGAAGAGCGAGGCTGACACAGACCTCATTTCTGGAAACGCGGTTTCCCAGCACGGCTTCATGTGCCTTCCCCATCTGCTCCAGAAGCATTTTTCTGGGCACTTTGACAGGAGGCCTCCAAATAAAAAGGGAAAACAAAAAAGTGCATTTTTTATCATCTCCAAATACCTACAGCTCAGGGATATGAATGGAAAACACTTACCTCGTGGCCTTTCCGGGCTACTGCAGGAGGAAGAGAGAAAAAGAAAAAACAAAACTATTAAATCAAGCACTGAAGGCACCATCTTGTTTCTTTTCTGTCCTTGTTTGCTCTTTATTTAAAAGAGAGGGAAAAAAGAGAGATCTGGTATTTAAACCAACCTGCTGACAGACAGTTTGCTTTTATTTGATTTGCACTTCATTTGCATGAATAAAAAGTAGAGGGAGAGTGTTGTGACTTAACAGTAATATAAAAAAGCTATTATAGGGCCTTGATCATTAGCTTCTTTATCATAGGGTGATTGCATCTTGCTTTTAATCACCAAATGCCATTGAAAACATTCCCTAAAGCTATGGAGATTGACAGAATACACAGGTTCCTTCACTGTGGGGCATGCCGAGTCAACTGCCGACTGTAAAATTCACTAGATCCCCAAATGGAAAGAAAAGTGACTGGTAGATAAATTAGACTGTCTACTCAGTCAAGGGTAAAGGGGGAAGGGCAGTATCATCCATTAGAGCTGAAACCTTGGGTAGGGAGGAGAAAGCGCACTGCTTTCCTTGTCCCAAGGGAGCTCCCCACTCCTCCTTTGCCATGGGTGGGACACAGGAGACTTGGGGACTCGCCAGACAATGTTGGTGGTTCCTGCCCAGAGGGTAGGGGCCCTTGACTGGCAAGTCCACTCTCCTTAATGTGGCTTAAGGTGGTGAGACCTGCCTCAGGGGTGATCAGGGTATTGAATCAGGAGGTATTCACAGCTGGGAGGTGGTCTCTGTGTGAGTATTTGGATCTATCCTAAGGCCAATGTGAAGGGAATTTGTGAAGCTTATAAGTTTTCAGTGGTTCTACATTTTCATTCTAAATCCTTTTTTTTTCCTTCTTAGCAGAACTATCTCAGCTTTGTCTTTTGTGGGCACGAAAACTGATAATAACATGGAGTGTTACCCCTCCTAAGATTATTTGTATTTTAACAGGGGAAGAAACTGTCACCTTTTTTTTTTGAGAGCAAGCCCTCAGGAAGCTTCAGGTCAGTGGGTAGAGAAAGGCTTGAAGCAGAGGAGAGAGGTCTACTCAGGAATTTTTAAGGCCCACCACACACAGATCATTTCCTAGCTTTCTAGGTGCCAGGAATATATACTGATGATGAGAAAAAAATGACTGCACTTCGAGTTTAATTAGTTATATTCACTAGGCTGTGAGTTCAGCTGTGTGTAACAAACTCAAAATAACAGTGGCTTAAACAAAATGTAAATGTCTTCCTCACGGAACAGTCTGGAAGAAGGTCCTCCACTGCCCATATAGAGACTTTGCTCTTTGAGATCTTTCAGGGGCCCACACCTGCCTTATCCAGGGGTGTCACCACCATATTCACAGTGAAAACAGAAGGAAGCCGGAGGTATAGGGAAGGGAGCACATCTTTTACTTTAAAGACATGGCTCAAAGTTGCATACATGGCTTCCACTCATATCCTGATGGCCAAGCCTTTCTCACAAGATCATACTAGCTGCAAGGGAGGTTGGAAAATATACCATCTTTATTTGTGCAACTATGTGCCATGGGTTTGCATCTGTGAAAGAGAAGGGGAGATGGTTCCTGGAGGCAAACTAAGCGCCATGATGGGCAGGTTTGGGGTGGGGCTGTTGGAAAGCAGATGTTGTTTGCTTGGGAAAACAGAAAGGGCCGTTTGGGTGGGGCCGGGAGGTGAACCTGGCAGTGAGATCTCTGGATGCTTATTTTCCTGACACTTCACTTCCAATAGTTTGGTATTATGCTTTTAGAATTGCTTCCAATCTAATGTATTCAGCTCCAGGTGCCCTTGGACTTCTCAGACTGGTTTTTAAATTTGGGTTAAGAAAATATAGTCACAGTCCTTAGTCAAATGATTCAATTTAATAACCATCAAGTGAGCGAATACTACCGACATGATAGGTGTGGTAATGCTGAGTAAGTTGCAGGGTCTGCCCTGGAAGTTTATGCAGATAGCAAGCAGGTGAAGGAGCAGAGGAGAAAAGATAAAGAGCAATAAGTAAATCTACTCAGAGGCCCGAAAGAGCACAGTGCATTGGGCATGTAAGAATAGTTCACTATTGCTAGACTGTGCAGTCCTCAGTCAGGAAGCCCTAGGATGTGGACGAGAGGGGTGGGCAGGAGCTTGGGTGGGGGCCCGGCAGGTGCATTAGACAATTGCTGTTTTTAAGCTGCTCAACACTTGAACCCTTTTCCAGCATGTGGACCCTACATTAATGCATGAATCCTTTTTTAAACATTGTATTTATTTATTTATTTTTAGACAGAGGGGAAGGGAGGGAGAAAGAAACATCAATGTGTGGTTGCCTCTCAAGCACCACTACTGGGTACCTGGCCCGCAACCCAGGCATGTGCCCTGACTGGGAATTGAACTGGTGACTCAGTGAACTCTCTGGTTCACTGAGCCACACAAGACAGGGCTACTGCATGAATTTTGGTGGGAGGCAGGGCTCATCTACTTTGGAAAAGTTGAACTTTTACAAACCAGCTTTCCACTTCCTGGTATGGCAACTAGGTGAGGGCATGTACCTTAGACACCCACCAGTCAGATGCCCCTCCCAGGCTCGGATTCTAGAACTAAGAGGAAGGTAGAGTAGGGTACTCAGGCCAGTGGCTGTAGAGGCATTTCGAGCAGTGTCCACTGTCACATGCAGCTGAGGAGTTCTGTCAAGCACGAGCAATGCATTTTACCAGGTGGTTCTGCAGGGAGGGCTTTGCCCAGAGTCCTAGCTGTCCTGGCTCCCTTGGCTCTTGCCCCCTTTCTTACCTGATTCTTTGGCCTTTCTGGTGATTCTGTGAATTGCCTTTCACCGAATGCCTTCTCTGGGTAGTGGTTCACACATCATAATCAGCCAGCGGTGGTTTCTCTTGCTTGCAACTAGGAATCCTGGATGTTGTATGAGGGCAATGAAGAGTCTCTGCAGCAGGAAGCCTGACCATCTACCACTCACCACGTACAGAGGGGACTGGCATAATGGCACCAGTCATTTATTGAGCACATTCTACATCAGGCACTTTACCTAGATTGTCTCTTAATCCTCAGAACTACCCCCGAGTAGACACTGTTGTTATCATCCTCGTTTTATACATGGGAAATCGAGTTTTGAACCCAGGGATTCTGTCTTCAATCTTCACAACTGTGAACAAAGCCCAGCCCAAATTCACACCCCACATTCCTTCCTTCAAGGCCTGTCTCAGTTGCCACTCCCCCACCACAAAATGAAGTCCTTCATCAAGTTCACCTCAAGTGCCAGATGACTTTTCCCTTATTTTTTTATTTCACCCTCACACTGTGTCTGCTCTCTAGTCCACACAGTCAGGCAGGCACCTGCTTCATGTCAGCACAGAATTATTTCATAGCTCTCTGTTACCTTCCTCTTCTAACTACATCGTAGGCCCCTCAGGGGTTCCAATGCCGGCTGTGCTGTTCACTAGAAGGTGATACTTTGAGGATGTAAATATGACCTTGCAGCATTGCTGTGGGAACGGGTGGTCTTCAAAAGGCTGTATTGTAACCACTGGTTCACAGAGGAACTGGCCAATCAGAATAGTCAACGGCTGTAAATATCTGGAACGTCTGTACTGTGCAAATGACTGCATATTAGCTCTGGTTGTAAAAAGAAAAGGAGAGGAGAGGAGAGGAGAGGAGAG